>OZ024865.1:33219782-33332282 GCA_964017155.1 Oasisia sp. SBJ-2009
CATTAAGGACATTTAATTAAATTGACATTTGGCTTGTTCATAGAAAATGTATCGGTTCTACATTGCCGCTGTTACGTTGGTTAGACAGATATAAATTGTTATAAAAGTGCGAAGTGCCTAAACGTCACTTAAGAGTAGCTAACCTTTCTTGAGAGCGTCTCAGGTTGTGGGTGAGACTCTGCACTCAGACAGCAGGTTCCATGGGCAGATATACAAATAATGGTATAAAGGGAAAGGGAATAAAGAGAGCTTATACTGACGTCAGTCCTGCAAAAAAATAATAGGGAACGAGGTAGCGCAGACTGTGACCTCTTGTTGTCAGAACAGACAGGCGATCTTTGGTAACTTGCTCCAAACAGACAAAACTTGAGCTAACGCATGGGTTAGTGGGCTTCTTTGTACAAATGCATTGCGGGTTGTTTGTTTATTTGTTTGTTTGTTTATATGTTTGTGTGTTTGTTTATGGCTTTGTTTGTGTGTTGGTTTGTTTGTTTTGTTTTACAGGTTTTTGAGATGGTGGGTGTTGTGAAAGGGAGGTTCACGATTGCTGTTTGAAATCGATATATGGGGTTTTCTACTTAGGTCATTTGTGGTGGATTATAGTGTGGAGGAAAGTGGCTGCGGGTATGTCAATTAGCTCCCGTCGCTGGACAGGTTCTACTCTTGTCATGGGTGTTGGTGTTGGTGCGTGGGTTACATGTTGAGCTGATGTACTCCATGACGGGTCTGACAAGCACTGTGCCTGTGTTTGGCAGGTGTACGAAGGTTCTCGTTTGCATCCTTGGTACATCTGAAGTGATAAATTTAGGGTCGGGTGAATGATCTTCTGTTAGTACCTGCTGGCATTTACTTGTGATGAAACTGTGGATCCACCAGGGGAGGTTCTCTCTGATGCTGTAGCGTTGCAGTTTGACATCGAGTACGTAGCTCGTGGGACACCTTATCAAGTCCGGGAGGATCACATCAATTGGTTCTCTTTTTCTATCGCAGCTGCAATGTCTTGTAGTGTTAGGATATAGTTGACTTTTCCACGTTCTCCTCTTCCCGAAACCATGCTATTGGTCGGAAATTATATTGTGTTTATCTAGGTGCTGCACAGTCTGCACGACTATTGATATGACATATGCTCTATCATTTGTTAATATACCGAGGTTAGTGATATGGGCAGATAGCTAGGTGGCGGGATTGCTGCCGTCTCCATTTATATACATCGATGTGACGTTGGTTTGTTGTGGCAGCGATATCAGCGATGCCGTAAATATCACAGTAACAGCTGGAGCATTAATTTTGTTTCTGCAAAGTCCACCAGGAGACTGATTGGAGTATACTGTCTCGCCAGTAATAATATTATTATTATTATTATGACCGATATCAGTAGAACGTAATTGCCAAATGCTAGAAACAAGTAGAAGTAGTAAATAAATGACGCGTGAGCGAAATCATAACGAATAAAGTTGCTATATTAACTGAGTTACCATTATATTTCATAATAATTTATATAGGTCGTTATTTATTAAAGTAAAACCGAACCGACCGACCACTGGAGCATAGCGACCTGGTCGTCATTACCAATATGGAGCATTTTCGACCAAAGGTGATACACTGCGACTCTGTTGGAGTTCGTAATCTCGGTTGACTGCCTCGATCTCGCTCGGCTGCGTACGTATCTTCGCTGAGAAGATAGTCTGGTGGCAAATATGCTTTGCTTATGTAACCCTTACGTCGCATCACTGCTTGAAGTTGTTAGACGTACGGCATGGCATGCCTGTTTGGATTTAATTCACTGGTTTACGTACATAATAATAATTGATGTTTATAATGTATGTATCCTTTTAATAATGTACTTATGATTGTGATAAATAATTAAGTTGTAAGATATTGCAAAATAAAAAAGCATAAAATAAAAACAAAAGAAAAAAACCAAAGTAAAATGGTACTTTATGCTTATTTTATGTTTAACAAATTTCAGTGTAAGTTTATTTTATAATAGTTTTTTTTATAATATAGTATTATCTGATAAAATTGTATATTTATTTAATGTGTTATTTCAAATTCGACCTTGAGCACCAATCAGCGTCTCTAAGCTGTTCTGTGGTAAGGCCGCTCTGTCGATAACTTTAGCAGAGCATTAATACCCCATGTGGGAAAACGTGCTGCCACCTCACGGAGTAGGCGTAACCGCGACTATGCAGTTGGTGCATTGTTACTGGTGCATTCAGGCATAGGTACATTCCGCTGGGATTTCCCCGCACATCTCGTCACTGGCCATAAGTAACATAACCACGGGAGGCATTGAGAAAATAGAAGTAAAATTAACGATGTGCGACTACAATGAGCATTAGCGCATTACAAATCGAACCAAGCAGTTAACATAATAATTTTTACACATAATGGAACAGGTAGCGCCCATGGAGTTTGGGCAAGAAGTCGGGACTGACCGGAGAATTACTCCACCAACAGAGCCACTGAACGGCCGCGCATATGAAATGACCGAAAACCACAGCGATGGATATGTTTTCAAAGTGGACGATTTAGACAGGTTGGCTCGACTGTTCAGCCTAGGAACCGAAAATGGAACCTACTATGTAGGCGACGACCGGATGAAGATAGAAAATGCGCAGTGCATCTCCAAATTGATCGAATCGGGCCGTGGCGCCGAAGTGGTCCAAATGACGGTTGATTTCAGCGCCGAAGGTCGGACTGCCAAAATGAACGGCCTGATGCTAGCCATGGCAATGTGCGCTCGCCAGTCGATTGATCCACAAACGCGGAGACTGTGCTACGAAGACTTGCCTAAGGTATGTCGCACCCCCACCCACTTGTTCATGTTCATCACCTATTACGAAGCAGTAAGCGTTGGCGCCGGGTGGGGTCCTACCCATCGCAAAGCCATCTCCAACTGGTATAAGCGATTTGCGGAGAGCCCGCAGCAGGCGAAACAACTGGCAATGTTTGTGACGAAGTATAGAAGTCGCCATGGATGGAGTCACCGGGATGTGTTGCGTCTGACTCACACGAAACCACAAACCGATGACAATGGAGTGGCAGCCATAATGAAGTACATCATGAAGGGGTTTGACATAGCAAAAGAAGCCTTGGTCTTGGCGAACAACGGCCTGCTTGAGTTCTTTCAGGCCGTAGAAGACGTGAGAGCACAGAGAGACCCGAACACCGTCAATGTAGCTGGTGTGGCACACGTGATCAGGGAACATCGCCTGGTTAGAGAACATATCGACACACAACTGCTGCAGTTCCCCGACATATGGGAAGCACTTCTCGAACACATGCCGATGACCGCCATGCTCCGCAACCTGGGCAAGATGTCATCAGTCAGAATGTTGACGGCTGGTAGTAGGTCTGAAGAACTGGTCACTACCCGGCTCCGTGATTTGGATATCCTGAAGAAAGCTCGCATCCATCCATTCAATGTGCTTGTTGCACTGCTGACATACAAGAAAGGTGAGGGTGATATCGGAAAGCTCGCATGGACTCCAAACACGGCGATCTTGCAGGCTTTGGATGAAACGTTCTACCAGACCTTCAAACTGGTGGAGCCGACCAACAAGAGGTACCTGTTGGCTGTTGATGTCAGCAGGTCTATGTACTCTGGGCCAGTGAATGGCAGCAGCATCACACCCGCAATGGCAGCTGCCGCTTTGTCGCTCGTCACAGCGAGGACAGAGCGCCAGTGTGAAGTTGTCTGCTTCTCGGCTGACTTGGTTCCAGTTGCCATAGGCCCTCACATGACACTGCCTGAAGTAGAGTCCGCCATGAGGAATGTCAGCAGTGGTACAACTGACTGTTCACTACCCATGCGGTACGCCTTGAAGCACAAGAAGAAGTTTGACGTGTTCATCGTCTACACAGACAACGAGAACAACCGTGGTTACATCCACCCCGCGGAAGAACTTCAGGAGTATCGTGCATGGTCCGGTATCACCGATGCCAAACTCATTGTGTGTGCCATGTCCGTAACGGACTTCAGCATTGCTGATCCAAATGACGTCAACATGATGGACATGCCTGGGTTCGACTGGAATGGACCAGACGTGATGAGAAGTTTCATTGTGAACAATCGGCATCATCTTCAGCATCCACACATCTAGATGCTGCTGCATGAATGCTGACATGCAGCAGGAAATGTGCTGAGGTTGGTGAGTGGACGTCGGTCAGCAGGCAATTTGTGAACTGTCAGATGCCCTGAACTTACTGCTGATTGGTCGTCTTGGATCGTGGTCTCCGTTGATACCTGTGGGTGTGACTCAGTGATCGATAAAAGAACATACAATTCATTGTATTGTTGGTGACAGCTAGCAGTGTATGTGTGGTGATTGCCGAAATTGTCACATTGAGACTGTCTGTTAATTTCTACCTCTACGCTATATAGTTGCAGGCGCCGGAACACAATTACTATTCCGAGACTGAGTAAGATTCGTGGTTGTGAAAAACTGTACGCAATGGTCACGTGGTCTGTGCCAAATTGTTAACTGATAAGTGATGACAATGGACAGAATAATCCCGTGTAGGATTAGACGAAGCAAAGGGCTGCATATGCCTGGTTTCTGAGCATAACAACTAGTCAAATTGGACATTATGCATTTTATTACACAAACAGTGTTTTTACGAACTGACCGAGTGAGGATTTACGAGCTGAAAAAGTGAAAAAATACCAACTGAAAGATGGACGAAGAACTGTATAGAGCTATTGTGCACTGTAATTACAATGCACTGTATCTGAAGAAAATGTGAAGGTGTAATGATATCATACACAGCTATATTTACACTAACGTTATATCTGTTACATATACTTGTCATGAGTAGTGCTATTTTATAGTCCCTGTATCCCACTTCTGACACCATGTTCTGTTCTTTGGCTGGTACTTACTAATAAAAAACAGCAGATGTCCAGGCAATTAAAACGTTTTATTTCAGACCAACTCAGCCAAACTCCCTCTCTTGGTCCACAGGTGGTAGCACCACTCATGACAATACTAACGGTATATTTGTTACAGTTGATGATATTGAACGTGCCATTGAACAGTTGAACATAATTAATGCGGTAATGGTGGCGTTTATTGCCGAATACCAGTATTGTGCAGATGGTCGTAACCATTCTAGCTATGTGTATGTGTATGTGTATTATTGTGTGTATAGTTTCCAATCAAACTTTATGTAAACTGTGCATGATACTTGTACCTGTTACAAAAGTGAAATGTGGGTAGACATTCTGTGATAGTGACCACTGTAGGCTGTCTGCTCTATATTTATATCAGTATTTCAAGTGGTAACCAGATTGGCTTTAAGAGACAGTTGGGTACTGATGTGTGCATGCATGTCTTAAAGGAGATTGTTGGTAACTATATAAATGTCTAAATGGGACCATGTTCATATGGTTCCTTAATACTTCCAACGCCTTTGATAGAATAAGTCGTTCTACATTATTACATAAATTGATTCATATACAACTGCCTGGTTAAATTTTAAGAATTATGATACATTGGTACATAAACCGAACTATCTGTGTACGTTGGCCTGACATTTTATCTGATGGCTTTCATGTAATATGTAGCTTCTCCAGTCGTGTTGAATATTGATGATTTAAGTTATATGCATTAATAAAATGTCGTACGTATATGTATGATTGTGTCTGAGACAAGGAGTTGAATTGTTATTGAATATATTTAAACGTACGATGAATACAATCTTTATTTTTATCACCATATTATGGTTTCGTTCGATTCAGTACACATTGAAATATCTCAATCGACCCCGAGTTCACGTTTTGTGTCGTTTTTTGCGAAAGATATTGCGATTATTCAATTTGTGTTGACCAACTAATGGCAGCCATCTTGAATGTTTCCGCTCCTAGTGAACGGAAACAAATTGAAACAGTGTTTCCACTCATTTATGGTCAATAGTTATATGTGAACATTTATTTAAAATCTATATGAAAAAGTTACGGAATAATATTGTAATAACATATACAAATAACCAAAACAGCATGCGCACCAACCCCGACGGTTTAACTGCACCGGGAGTGTGTTGGCCAGTACTCGAACAAGACAAGACTGAGAACCCTGCCGTCTGTTGGAACAAGTAGAACTGTCGTGGTAATAAAGGTACTCGGAGATTGAATTTCCACGTCGAAGGTGGCACTTCTCGAAGACATGCCGATAGCCGCCATGATTCGCAACCTGTCGACGGCTGGCAGCAGAATTGAAGAACTGGACACCACTTGGCTCCGTGATCTGGATATCCTGAAGAAAGTTCGGATCCATCCCTTCAATGTCCTTGGCATACAAGAGAGGAAAGGGTGGCATCGGAAAGCTTATATGGATTCCAAACACGGCGACCTTGCAGGCTTTGGATAAAACCTTCTACCTGACCTTCAACGTGGTGGAACTAACCGACAAGAGGTACCTGTTGGCTGTTGATTTCAGCGGGTCGATGTACTCTGGGAGCAGCAACAATATCCCTCTTCATTGTGAAGAAAGAGCGCCAATGTGAAATTATTTGTTCTCATATGACATGGTTTCACTTCCAATCGGCCCTAGCTCACATGACATTGTCAGCAACAGCTCTAGGGGCGTCGATCCGGTTTTAAAAGTGGGGGGACGGGGGACCAATTTATATAGACATATATGTATGCAATATATATATATATTATAGGTCATATAATATATATTATGTCATATATATATATATATATATATCCTGAAATACACATAAGTATTTTTATTTAAAAATAAAACAATTCATTGTTGGTCTGGTGCAAATTCTAAACTAAAAAAGCCTTTATGTTATGCTATTTATAATAGTTATGTTGGCAACATATATTTGAAGAGGGGCCATGGCCTACGTACCCAATCACTGAACATTTTGGGGTAGATTTTGGACCCAACACTGCTTGCCTGATTCATAGGGTGACAAGATGCAGAGCTTACAGGGGTGCCTGTGTAGGACTTCCCAATCACACATTTTGGCAAAGAAATTTGTCATCACTAAAATGAGATCAAATTACACAAAGTGGATAAATCCTCTAGTTCCGCCGTAAGCGATATAATTATCCACTAGGGCAACCAGGCTGCAATCCAATGGGTGACAGGGCAAACAAAAATTAATAATCTATTTATGTGCTTGATGGCTATATATAAATACAAGGGTGCAAAATGACAGAGCCCGGCATGATGAATATTTACTGGACTTAGATCAAGTTGCGGGCTGCTGCTAGCCAAGCAATTTATCTAGTGATTTTCCACTAGGTAGTCGGAAGTTTAGTTCTTATTATTAATTTTGCTACTAGACCGATGTAGGGTTTTTAAGAGAGGGGAGTGATCAGTCTCGCTATATATGCCTATAATTAAAGGCTATAAATTTGTTTTATGAACTGAAAAAGTATGAGGACATTTCCTATGCTGACCACCTCAGGCCGAAAAGTTGGGAGACGCCTCCCCCTCGTCCCCCACTGATCGACGCCCCTGCTGTGCCTGTGTAGAACTTCCCAATCTAACATTTTGGCAAATAAATTTGTCATTACTCAAATGGGAATATTACGTTTGTTTAAATAACTATCACGGATTATGGCGCATTAACAGCAAAACATGCCTCAAAACTTGTTTGCCTCGTGTTAATTTGCGATAAATAACTTTGCTGAACTTCATATCGCGAGTTTATTGTCTAGCTAGTCCTATGTAGCGGCTTTTAAGAGAGAGGAGTGTTGAGTCAGGCTGTATGCCTCGCAAATTTTCTGAACTGAAAAGTGGGGGGGACAATTCCTATGCTGTCCCCCCAGCCTGAAAGTGGGGGGGGACACGTCCCCCCCCCCCCGTCCCCCACCGATCGACGCCCGTGGTCAGCAATAGAAGGCGCCATGACAGGAATCGGCTTTGGTGAAATGACTACCCGGCGCCTGTGCGGTTCGCATCGAGGCACAAGAAGTTTGACGTGTTCATTGTCTACGCTGGCAACGAGACAAACGGTGGCTGCATCCACCCCGCGGAAGAACTTCGCAAGTGGTCTGGCATACCTAACCATTACAACGCCAAACTTTAGTATTGCTGATCCGGATGATGTCAATATGATTAACATGCTTGGTTTCAACTCAAATGGACTTGAAATAACGAGAATTTTGTTCATGAACAATCTTCAGCCGGCACCAATTAAACTCCTGAGCAGCTGTGCATGGATGCTGAAGTGTTGTTGGAAGAGTGTGGCCATTGTTGTGATGTGAACTAGTCCAGTGATCAGCCTATCAAGTGAACAAACCTATTCACTGAACTGGCAGATGATCTGTCATCATGGATCCTTGTCTCTAGCAACAAGTGCATGATCACATTTGTGCGGTGAAAGAGTTTAGATCTTGATGTACATGGATTATTCAGTAGAGAACTGTTGAACACGTACAGTGACGAATAAAAGAAAAACGACGTAGATGGTAGCAATGCATGTTTACCAATTGCCCAGACAATACATTGCCATTGATACTTGCCGTTGTTCATATTTTAAGTACACTAAGTAGTATATATATATATATATATGATGGATATATACATATATATGAATCAACCTGACCATATTCGCAGATATATGAAAATAATTTGTATCCCAGAGTAACCTTAATTTCGAGGTGGGTGTATTTCAGGTGACCTTAATTGCGATGTTTGAGCACTTCAATATTAATGCATTCAGCAAGATCCTATCTACTTGATTATAAGCTGTGTAATATGTGTTGTTGATAATTGTAACCAGAATAGGCTGCATGTAATAAAGTGGCTAAGTTATACGATGTCGAACTCTCAACTTACTGTATTCGGGTTTGACTCCTTTACTGCCATGGCGAATCATGGGCAAGTTCAATCAGTTATATGAATGAGAACCTGGCTACAAACAGCTTTGGACATTTATGCACAGATAGTGTATGAATGCAATGCTGTGCTTCCCAGAGAAGTTCCATTGAACAGGGCATACAGTATAAAGCATGTATGTGTTCTGCAGTATGCTGTATATGTATGCATGTATACTACTTAAAACTTACATTCTGCCTTGTCATCTATGCATTTTGGTCACGTAAAAACTCAAACTTACAAACTTACTTATACTCCATATCAGGTCAAACATTGTAAAACAGGTACCATAGTCGCAATACACCTGCCAACTTCTATAAAAAAAAATGTGGGAGTCCATCAGTGGTTAAGTATGCCCCACGTGGTAGGTGTTGTTGGTGATTTTATGCGAAAATCTGTGATTTCCCTGTATTTTGGGAGATGTACATACTCAAAACCTCCGAGGGCCCAGAAATTCCAGGAATGTTGCCAGGTACACAAGATAAAGAACATGAAACCTGTTATGTTTTTTTTTTAAATCATACACATTTGTATACATGACTATTTTGTATGCAACAGTGGAGTACTGATGTCAACACATGCCATATAAAAAGAGGTATCACATTCATCCCTCGTTGTCACTATAGCTAACCATAACATTAATTTGTGACAGTTTATGAACAAGAACCACAGACAATTTCTTGTGTTCTTCCAACTGTAACTTTATCCTAGAGCTAAACAACACATTCGTTCCCTTCATGTTTTCATAATCTGTGAACACCAATAACAAGTGTATAATTAAACAACAGAGAAATACTGAAAATGTGTAAAAACATAATTTATTGAACAAAATACTTATTACCAGTATGATTTAAACGCCACTGTGAAGAAGTATATATTTCTATGGAAGATCAATTTCAGACTGAAAATATAATTATACCTGGGGTAGTCATTTTACTTATGAAAGGTTGGCATATTGTAGTGGTAACATACCACAATGTTCATTGCCGTAATATAAAATCCTGCACAAATAACGCATTTATAAGTATGCTTCATCTACATTTGTATTTATATCTGCAAACCACCTACACCATTCTGACTTAACCTTTCAAGACAGGAAACCAGTCTACAATATTATACATGATTGGATTGGTTGCGGAAGAATTTGTCGATAAAGCCTTCTCTGTATAAAAACAAAAAAATTTGAGACAAAATTGCAAGATGACAGTTATTCCGCAACAAATTCTTTCAGCGTTTTAAGAAAGCTGATGTACTTTTTGTGTTCATAGGCTGTGCTCAACTCGATTAACTGGTCGACCATCGTTCCATCAACCCCGCGTTCCTCCATCATATTGAGTAGCATGTCGTACAGGTTCTGAAAAATAAACAAACCACAGTGTACGTAACATACTGAAAGGTTGGGTTAATAAAGAAGAAAAGTATTTCTTCTGGAAAATAAACCTGTAGAAACCAAGTTGCATGTTCCTCTACAATGAGGTATAATTTTCATTAACAAAAATTATGTCGGGTTACACTTGGAAAACTTATTTATTTTCTAGGATGGAAGAAACTAATGGCTAATATGTTCTATCCCATCAGAAGTAAAACTAACATTTCCTGTCAAATGCACACTAACAATATACATGTACATTGGATATGGGAAAAACAGACTAAATACAGAATACTTGATGGTTGATTATATGTATCATATTACACTCTACATCCAGTGGATAAAAGTCATGTATACTGAAAGACAAGTTGCTTTTAGTGAAACAACCCTGTATGTAATAGGGAAATTGCAAAATCAGTTCTGCGAGAGTAACTCACCCCATCCATGATGGACCCCTGCACCGTGTACTCACTCTCGCCCCACTCCCCAGCTTTCCCCAGAAATGTCACGTCTTGTATCTCAATAATGTCTTCTGAAACACAAACAAGTGTTATGAATACGTGTTAATAGGGGACACTATATTTCCGCGGTTGTGCCTTGACGATTCCACATGAGTGACATGACATAAACGTGAGTCTGCAGGGACATACAACTGATAGTGTTTAGCTAGTAATTTACACTGGTTATGTTCTGTTACAGGGCAGTGGCAGTTGTGCATTACAGACAGTCAGAACATAACCTGTCGAATACTGGAATGAGAAGTTCTACTATTTTTGCTACACACAAGACAAGTACCCAATGATCTAGTATCTCCAACCGTTACAGCACTAATCCATATCCCATATAAGCACCCCAATGATCCTCCTTGGTGTATGTAAGTACCCCATAATCAACTAGGTGTGTGAAAGTACACCATTCCATACAAGTAGTTTAGTGATCCCTGTCCAATAAAAGTACCCCAGTGATCCCCTAGGTGCAAGTACCCTAGAGACCCCCTTGGTGCAAGTACCCCAGAGACCCCCTTGGTGCAAATACCCCAGTGACCCCTTTGGTGCAAGTACCCCAGAGACCCCCTTGGTGCAAATACCCCAGTGACCCCTTTGGTGCAAGTACCCCAGACACCCCTTTGGTGCAAGTACCCCAGTGATCCCTTTGGTGCAAGTACCCCAGAGACCCCTTTGGTGCAAATACCCCAGACACCCCTTTGGTGCAAATACCCCAGTGACCCCTTTGGTGCATGTACCCCAGTGACCCCCTTGGTGCAAATACCCCAGTGACCCCCTTGATGCAAATACCCCAGTGACCCCTTTGGTGCAAGTACCCCAGAGACCCCCTTGGTGCAAATACCCCAGTGACCCCCTTGATGCAAATACCCCAGTGACCCCTTTGGTGCAAGTACCCCAGAGACCCCCTTGGTGCAAATACCCCAGTGACCCCTTTGGTGCATGTACCCCAGTGACCCCCTTGATGCAAATACCCCAGTGACCCCTTTGGTGCAAGTACCCCAGAGACCCCCTTGGTGCAAATACCCCAGTGACCCCCTTGGTACAAATACCCCAGTGACCCCTTTGGTGCAAGTACACCAGAGACCCCCTTGGTGCAAATACCCCAGTGACTCACTTGGTGCAAATACCCCAGAGACCCCTTTGATGCAAATACCCCAGAGACCCCTTTGGTGCAAATACCCCAGTGACCCCTTTGGTGCAAGTACCCCAGACACCCCTTTCGTGTAAATACCCCAGTGACTCCTTTGGTGCAAGTACCCCAGTGACCCCTTTGGTGCAAGTACCCCAGAGACCCCTTTGGTGCAAATACCCCAGACACCCCTTTGGTGCAAATACCCCAGTGACGCCTTTGGTGCATGTACCCCAGTGACCCCCTTGGTGCAAGTACCCCAGTGACCCTCTTGGTGCATGTACCCCAGTGACCCCCTTGGTGCAAGTACTCCAGTGACCCTCTTGGTGCAAGTACCCCAGTGACCCTCTTGGTGCAAGTACCCCAGTGACCCTCTTGGTGCAAGTACCCCAGTGACCCCTTTGGTGCAAGTACCCCAGAGACCCCCTTGGTGCAAATACCCCAGTGACCCCCTTGGTGCAAATACCCCAGTGACCCCTTTGGTGCAAGTACCCCAGAGACCCCCTTGGTGCAAATACCCCAGTGACTCACTTGGTGCAAATACCCCAGAGACCCCTTTGATGCAAATACCCCAGAGACCCCTTTGGTGCAAATACCCCAGTGACCCCTTTGGTGCAAGTACCCCAGACACCCCTTTCGTGTAAATACCCCAGTGACTCCTTTGGTGCAAGTACCCCAGTGACCCCTTTGGTGCAAGTACCCCAGAGACCCCTTTGGTGCAAATACCCCAGTGACCCCCTTGGTGCAAATACCCCAGTGACCCCTTTGGTGCAAGTACCCCAGAGACCCCCTTGGTGCAAATACCCCAGTGACTCACTTGGTGCAAATACCCCAGAGACCCCTTTGATGCAAATACCCCAGAGACCCCTTTGGTGCAAATACCCCAGTGACCCCTTTGGTGCAAGTACCCCAGACACCCCTTTCGTGTAAATACCCCAGTGACTCCTTTGGTGCAAGTACCCCAGTGACCCCTTTGGTGCAAGTACCCCAGAGACCCCTTTGGTGCAAATACCCCAGACACCCCTTTGGTGCAAATACCCCAGTGACCCCTTTGGTGCATGTACCCCAGTGACCCCCTTGGTGCAAATACCCCAGTGACCCCCTTGATGCAAATACCCCAGTGACCCCTTTGGTGCAAGTACCCCAGAGACCCCCTTGGTGCAAATACCCCAGTGACCCCCTTGATGCAAATACCCCAGTGACCCCTTTGGTGCAAGTACCCCAGAGACCCCCTTGGTGCAAATACCCCAGTGACCCCTTTGGTGCATGTACCCCAGTGACCCCCTTGATGCAAATACCCCAGTGACCCCTTTGGTGCAAGTACCCCAGAGACCCCCTTGGTGCAAATACCCCAGTGACCCCCTTGGTGCAAATACCCCAGTGACCCCTTTGGTGCAAGTACCCCAGAGACCCCCTTGGTGCAAATACCCCAGTGACTCACTTGGTGCAAATACCCCAGAGACCCCTTTGATGCAAATACCCCAGAGACCCCTTTGGTGCAAATACCCCAGTGACCCCTTTGGTGCAAGTACCCCAGACACCCCTTTCGTGTAAATACCCCAGTGACTCCTTTGGTGCAAGTACCCCAGTGACCCCTTTGGTGCAAGTACCCCAGAGACCCCTTTGGTGCAAATACCCCAGACACCCCTTTGGTGCAAATACCCCAGTGACCCCTTTGGTGCATGTACCCCAGTGACCCCCTTGGTGCAAGTACCCCAGTGACCCTCTTGGTGCATGTACCCCAGTGACCCCCTTGGTGCAAGTACTCCAGTGACCCTCTTGGTGCAAGTACCCCAGTGACCCTCTTGGTGCAAGTACCCCAGTGACCCTCTTGGTGCAAGTACCTCAGTGATGCATTAGGTGCACAGACCAGGGGTAGAAATTACTCCAAAATGTCTGGTAGTCAGCAGGACTACTTAGTGGGGAAATCTGGCAGTCCTCAGATATACCTGGTAGTCATATGACCCAGATTTAAGCTAAATAACATGACAAACACGACATTTGGCAAATATTCCCTAAATTTTTGGTAGCCCATTTGACTATTGCTGTCATTATTTTTGGTAGTCCGACCGAATTTCTGGTAGTCCTCTGATTACCAGACTACCACAGTGACATACCCCTCCCACACAAGTGCCTCCCCCCTGTGTGTGGGGCATGTCCTACCGTACTGCTGGGCTTCTCCCTCCACCACCTCGTCCGCCTGAGGGAAGACACACTGGATGGCGAGGGTACGACCCCCGTCCTTTGTGATTTCCACTGTGAAGGGCGGCCTCGACACCATCTGCAGCGACAATGTTACAGTCGGGGTTGGTGTTATGCCAGACAGTATTTCTGCCAGGCTAAAAATGTTTCTGTTTATGCCCGGCAGAAATGACAACAATACATGACAATATTGAATATATTGTTCATGGTTCCAAGAATGGTTTATTGTAGATACTTAATGAGCTCCTACCATGAAAAGAAACCAGGGATACCATCTGCCTGCCATCTACAACCAAATTATCCTGCCGAAATTTGAGGCATCACACGTGACACCAGTACGTAAACAAGGTCCGTAGCTGACGGATCGAAACGTCGTACTCATCTTCGATATCAAGCTCCAAAGTAAGTTAAATTTAATAAATTATCTACAATAATACATGACAAATTTGTCAGTTACAGGTAATTTTTAACAAACAAATCTGTCACTTGTTAAATTAGTAATAAAATGCCTGTGTTGCCCTCAGAAAAGACAGTGCTAAGGAATGCTGTGACTGTGTGAAGAAACGTGACAATTGAAGACAGTCTGCAGATCAGTATAGCTTGGTGCCAGCTTGGAGCTAGTCTCGCTTAACCGACTGTCGGTCGGCTGCGGAACTATGCCGAGAAGACAGTCTGGCCCCATTAACGGCTTTTGTTTGGTATCCGCGTGATCTATACAATGCTGCCACCTCACGGACACTGCCGTAATATATTTTTTTTAAACAACTGCAAATTTGTATTTCTATTTATTTTGTGTTAATATAAGTTTAATTCTGAATAGTTTTTATAATACACAATTATTTGATAAAAATGTATCCTTATTTAACTGGTATGCTATCCGTGTGGGGCTAGACAATGCTGCCACCTCACGGATACTGGTTAAACCTGCCGTAATTCTTATTTTATAAACAACTGTAAATTTGAATTTTTACTTACTTTTGTGTTAATATATAAGTTCAATGTTGAATACTTTTCATGTGATGTTATTATCTTGTAAAAGTATATCGTTATTTTAATTTCATAGTAGGCCTGAGAGCCAATCAGCGTCTTTACCCTAATCTGGGGTAAGGCTGCCCGGATGTAGAAACTTAAGCCCATATACTGTCCCAGGCGGAGTTGAGGGGCTTAAAAGTGCTGCCACCTCACGGAGTCTGGGTAACCGAGGCTAGCTTGGAGCCTGACTAAAGAAAAAAGGAGATATTGACCTATGGTCACATCCAGGCGCTAATCTATTTTCTGGCTATGAGCAAACAAGATTTTCAAAAAGCACCTTCTGAAATGTTGAAAACATGGTGTGCAGAGAGCGCAAATCGAAAGTAAAACTCTGAGCCAGTACTACATGTGTTTCATCATGGGCTAAGGATTATATAACAGTGCCACGGGTTTTGGTGTTTCATGTCCTGTAACCCACCTGGGCGTCCTGAGCATCCTGGGCTTCAGTGGTCTTTGAGTTGTCATATTCAGGTGTTTCTTCGTCTTCCACAGAGTTGTTCACATTCAATGTCACCGTCACCCTAAGAAGATAAGACAACATTGTAATGGTACACACTTAGTTTTTATAATAAAATCATTGCACATGTAGCTTATACCGTAGTGCTTATTTATGAACCATTTAAACTGTATGTTTATGGGTACCAATCTTATTGTTTACTGTGTTTAGACAAGGCTGTCAATATTTTCTTCCTGTAGATAATATCTATTTGATTGCATTAGTCGTGGAATATATCTTAAACAAAAATAGCTACCCAATAGTTGTCAACAAACTGATAAGCGTTGTTTAATTCTACATTTACATGATTTTAGTTAATGTAATCATAGAACTAACCTTTTCCTAATGATATCTTTGGAAAATTCTTCTTACACATGATCGTTTCATTTTTTATTTCCAGGATTTTGTTTGTATATGTTATGAAAATGAATTAATCTTACTACACATATTGAGAACATTGAAATAACTTTTTCAAACTTACGTTTCGTTTTTCAATTTCTTTGTCAATACAATAGAGGCCCCCTCACACTTGCCGAGTTCAAATCCTTCCACCTGTGGCAGTTTTCCGGGCGATTTTTCATTGTCGACTTCAAGTTTGATCTCGTCATCCAAAAACTGTACCAATTCGGTGTCCCCTGTAAAAAACATTTCTTCAAATTTGTCTAAATCATTCAAACTATGCTTCCATGAACCATCACGAACATCAGTTTGGCAAACACATCACCCAGAATGACCAATTACAGACACATAACAAACTTGGGGAATCTACTCAATTAACAAGTTATTGAATATGAGAAACAGATAATGTTATCGAATAGTTTTGACATGTTGAGGGATATGGAACTGTGTACAACCAAGTATATGCAACTGGAATATTATCTAATAGTCATTATGGCTTCAGAAAAGCACATTCCACTGAATTGGTTACTCTGGAAATGAAAGACACTGACTCTTTCACAAAGCTTACAAAACTATTAGATTTAATAATATCTGCTTTTCACTGATTGGCCGATTTCCAGCAGTATTGCTTATAAAATGAAGATATATCTAACCTTGCCTGTTTTTTATTTAACCTTTCTATGTGTCATGTTGAGTTGAATGACTTTGGTATTCTGTTCTCCAATTAAATGTTTTTCCAGTGATATAGTTAATTGTTTTTAAGAGAAATTTAATGCCGCCGAAACTAAGCCAGTGTCACAGGGCGCGAGTGTTTGGCGCATGCCAGACAGAGCCATAACGATGCCTTTCATTGCGAAGTCCAAATATATAATAATATATAATAAAATAATAAACAATTAGCATATTTTAAAAATAAATTTAGGCTTAAAACAAATAAATCTACACTATACAGAATAAAAATTAATAATGTAGCCTTAGTTTTGGGGACATATTAGCAAATCACCTTTGATGCGTCTGACGTGCACTAACCGTTACGTTACATTGGCTTATTTATGTCGACGCGACAGCATTAAACTGATCTAAAAAAAGAATTGACTTCTTTGTAATGGAAATGATGTAGAATGACATTCCAAACATATTGGCATCAAAAACAGGTGGTAAAACTGTTTTAAAAATGCCCTACTAATTTAGGCCAGTTAACTGGAAGATTATCGAAGTCACGTTACACGTATGAAAACATGCAATAGGGAAATCCCCTTTGCTTGGCTTTTGCATAGGCCATAGATGCACAACTATGTATGTGCAGATTTATGCTTTGACATCTAGATAATTTGCTTTGGCAACCGTGTAACTTAAAGGACAAAAAAAGGCTACGGCTTCGTGTCATACACCTAATAGAGTTTATACAAAGTAACAATTTCCACATATACTCAATTTTTTAACGTCAGCGGTTTACTCAGAATGTGACTTTAAAGTCTAAAATTCTAACGAAATCCACGATGGTCTAGACGCCGCCATAGGTGAAGGGTTAATTTGGCTTGGCCATTCAGCGCGCGGCATTCTATATCTCGGTCAGCTTCCAGCGACGTCGTTAAGGGTCAACAACTTCGAATCTTCGACAGTTCGCGTGACATCTAGCAGCTGCTTATAGACGTATATCTAAATCTGTGGTTAAATCTATGGTAAACTTTAGTAATTATGCCTTCATGTTCGGCATACGGTTGCAATAATAGTTGAAACAACCGGTAGTATTGAAGCAATGGATTCACGTTGGTGATTTGCGGGCGTACTGTTTGGCACTTTGCTCGGTCCATTTTGAGGAGAAATGCTTTGATGTAGACATGTATCATCAGTTGATGGGATGATTTCAGCGATAACAATAATAGACAACTTTATATTTACCGTCATCAGCATGTTACGCGCGTTGACGAGTTGCAGCCATTTCATGACAACAGCCAAACCCTATGCAGGGAATCTACGTGGAGAGCGCCTCGATCACCGTCGTGACGTCATTCTTCGTCTAAGATGGGGTAGCGCATAGAATTTGGATGGCCGGGTGTTAAAAAATATTTTTCTGGTAAACCGCTGGCGTTAAAAAATTGAGTATATGTGGAAATTGTTACTTTATAGTAACTCTATTAGGTGTATGCCACGTAAAAGTTAACTTTGTTTGTCCTTTAACTGCCAGCGTTGGAAGCTAGGGGCGCTGTTAACATTATTAACAGCGCCCCTAGCGGACGACGTATCATATTTACTTTATAAAAACTTGTTTTAGATGGCGGCACTCTGTCCAGTCACCCAAACAATTGCCAGCGACAACGATCGATGTTATTCAAGCTGTATATCCTTTCTACGATGCAAACCTGCAGTTTGGACGCCCCGGACGTACGACGTGACATTGACACAGCTCGGCCGAAGCAGTGTGGACGACCGGGCACCGCACGTGGACCACACGCCGCCGGATAAACATCGAATCGGGAACTGTGACAAAATGTTTCCGACGCGTCCCGTCGTGCCAGCGCGACACAGCGACGTCGCCGCGATACGAACAGCTCCAGCGAACGACATGTCCTTTGATTTAATTTGTAGCGTATGGAAAAGTCCTGCAACACCGCAAACTGTTTCGCAGCAAAGGTCGTCTTCCTCTAGGATCGTATCTCCCACAGCGAAGAGTTACACGGCAACGAAATACTCGCCAGGTGGCGTGACATGATTAATTTCTACATGAAATCTGAACTTTTGTATAATTTTTTTATAGGTGATGGGTTTCCACAATTGTAGCAATTCCAGTTTATTTTAGCCCATTTATGTCACTTAAAAAAGGAAGTTGGACATTTGGTTTTACATAATATTGGCATTTGTTATACTTGGTTAGTAAAATTGTTATGTAGGCCTAAACAGGCAGGCCTGCCTGCAGCGGCATAACATATATGGTCATTGCATTTGTCTATATTGTATACATTTGCCTAAACTGTATTCATTGAATGTAGATAGGCATATGTCAACATTGTGTGCAGGTATACTAGGAAGCTAGCTGTAAATATTCCAGAAAAAGACTATTAGTTTTATGCCCACCTTTTTGTCAGGATGTTTTATTGTTACAATGGCAATGCTCACCAGTTTGTAATGCAAGCCTGCTTCTAAGAACCAAACTGCAGATTACAAAACAATTCAATTTTTTTTTTTAAACACCACATGCATATTTATCATTTGCTCAATAAATTATCACTGATCAATCTCGTATTTATTCAGATCACCGATCTCGGCTTGGAGTATTTGTTTCGCCACACTGCAGAATATAAACTACAGGACGACACACACTTATAGTAGGAGGCAGTTTCAGAATCGACGTTCCACTCACTGAATCAACAACTGTTCACGAGTCTTGAATACACAACATGTGCAACACCTGAGATGAGTGCGTTGTTTGCAAATTCCAGTATGAACTGGATGAAGGGAAATTTGTCCGACGAAGGGGTAGACACTGACGAGGCAATGTCTGGCCGCTTAACAGCCAGTGTACTGTAGCTGTGATCTGAGGCTCCGTGGAGTCCCTCGGTTTCCTCCTCTTCCCGTTGGCCGAGCCAGTGCACCAGAAGAACTTGCATGCAACGGGGAAAAACCAGATCAACCAGTGTCCGTGGACACGGCAGGTTCTCAATACAGTTGATGTTCCGCTGCTTAAACTCTTCCACTTTACAATGCAATGCGTCCGACAATGAACACAACTGCTGTCCAAGCCACTCACTCAGCAAACACAGCACAGCATTTCGCCGACAGGGTATATCAAATGAGTTTCCGAACAGCGTTTGCACGGCATGGTTCTTAATCAGAAGCGTGTACTGCTCCAGCACCACGTATGGGAATGCTGCGGTTTCCCCCGATGGGTCGGTCATCAAGAATTCGTGTCTGAAAAACTCCATCAGTACAATGAGTTTCTGTAGCAACTCCTGCTCGGATTCCAATACGGTTGACATCCGACTAATAAGAAGTTCTAAGATCGAGTCAACAAGAAATGCTATCTCGCCGTCAGAGCTAGTTTGTGATCTTTGCTGACAACTATGTAAATGCCGACAGAAAGGACAATATTGACACATGTTCTCATTCTGGTTCACAGACGCTGATGCTGAATCTAGCAACCTGTTCACTGGTGAGTTCATTCCAGCTTGGCTGAAAGAGCTGTGTTGGGGAGACACGTGAGAACACTGCTCGTAGTCTCTGTCGCTTGGATTACACACACCTGCCGCATGAATTTCACAATTATGATAACCGCAACTTGTCTGAATGTGTGAGTTTCCATTAGTCCTGTGCAACGGTGACCTGTTTCTCTTGAGTGATGTCTGTGTTCCATAAGGGGTGAATCCTACATAACCTTGGTTTGCAGCTTCCGAGACTTCAGGCAGGTTTTCGGAGTTCCAAAAATTTGCCGTACCCCCATCTTGATTATGTGCACATATAAGAATGTCACCAGTGTTTTGAGACAGATTGACACTGTCCACAGGCTGAATTGTTGTTTCTGTGACACTCTCAACAGCCTCTGGGTGATCTCCACCGATGTGTTGGACACCAATGGACTCTGCCAGTGTTGGGTCTGCACATCTCTCCAGCCATAACTCCTGCAAAATACATCAACTCTATATTTTTTCTTCATAAAAAATAAGCATCAATATTTTCTATTTGAATATGGCAGTGTATATCCCTAGGAGCCCCAGGTACAAGTAATAAGCATTGTGGAAAGTTACAAACAGGGACACAGTAGCCTCATCATTAGAGCAAGGGATCACACTGACACTAACGTATGGGTGGGAAAGGAATTTCTAACATTGTCTTGAAGTATCATGTAATGTGTATGGCATTAACAGCTGTGCAATTATGTTGCCTTGCACTTGCAGTTTAAGCAAGATACTGAAACCATCTTAGTTAAAATGCTAAAATGTACATCATATCACAAAGAAATCTATCAGGGTTTTGTATCTTTAATTAGGGACACACAAAAGTAAACTTCATTCACACCTATGACACAAAACTACATTGTTTGGATTAAAAACATGTCTGGTAGTTACATATTTTCTGTTCATTCTGTTTCCCCACCACACTCAGTGTGACACTACCACAGTACCACTTCTGATTTTTATACGTTGAAAATATATCTTTAAAAAATCAGAACATACCATTCTTGAATGTTGGTGGAAATATATATATATACTTACAGCAATAGTATTATCTCTCCAAGTTGACCATAAGAAAAGGTATAATTGAGTGTTTTTCACAGCTATACTATAAAGGATTATATGCAGCAAGATAGGTTTTCCAGAACGAAACTTTCTAATTTGAACTTACCTTCAATTGTTTAAGGCAGTCTCTTTGCGCAGCAATACCAAGATGTTCAAATATCACCTTGAAGAGACCTTGCGTATTGTAAAACCACACCACAGAGCTGTTGTGTATACCCTCAACCCTCATATTATCTGTTGACATAAAACACTGCATTGTTGGTGTTTCACTTTTTTGTGTTTGGTTAATTTAATAAAATCAGCATGGGATTAGTTGAAACAAATTGCAAATTCTCATTTGCAATTTGTTTCAACTTATCCCATGCTGATGTTATTAACAAAAATTAACAATTTCATTAAGCCCTGGATAATTTTCTTCAGAATAAAATGCATGTCTTACCTAGTCAGAAGAGATCAAAACGTGCCATGTATTTCCTAATGCATATCAACATCCGTATATTGATCAATTACAATATGAACAAGATATATTTATGAAGTTCCAAGCACCCAGTTATCTATTTGACTCTATTATTCTAGCTAATATGATGGCAAGACTAATTCTGTTCAATTCCAATGCACTAGTTTCCAACAAGTAAAAATATAAACCAGGATTTTGGTGAATTCACAATTTCATATAAGTAGCTGTTTAGTACAAGAAAAATAGAATACACATTATCACAGCAGAACTGTCTTTAAGTTGCACAAACTTACTGTGAAATGTCAACCTTGTAGCTAAACCATCTTTAGCATATCGAGCATGAATACGAGCATGGTTCTTGACCGCCTGATTTGACCCAGCAAGAACATCCGCAGCTAGGAACAGAGGTAAGTCGGTGCACTGAAAAAGAAATTAGTAAAATAACTGGTGATGATCATAACATTAGTTTGGAATAAATATCACACTTATATTGAAAATCATGTGCTGACAAGAAAACTTGTTTAAAGATACTTTTATACTGATTTCTAGAACCAACTTAAAGGGCAATAAAGGCACGTAGTGTTAATTTCTTCACAAGTTCAAAAATAAAATACACCCAAACAAGAAATGTTCTAAAAAATAAAATAACAACATTCAAATAAGTTCAATAAATTAATTAAATTATTCATAATTTTGAATGCTAAGAAGTTAGTTGTTGTTTAATTATCAAAAGCTGAACATCCACTAACAATTATTGATGCGAACATTTTCTGAAAATGTCTAACAGTTGAGAGTAAATTGTATTTATTTTTCTAAATGGCTCGGACATGATATTGTGGTGCCACCTAGTGTCGATAGGAGAAACTGCAAATTTATGTTAGCAGTAGCCAGTCCTCACAAACTGATATTAACAATAGTACAGCGTGTAATATAGATTTCATAACGACACTACACACACGCACTTTTAGTTCTGGCGAATGTGCTGTGAGAATTACACACGGGGCTCGATAGTACAAAAACCGTACTGGTTTGCCTCCGATATTTACAGAAGACAACTTCACAGATGTCATTATTGGTTCTCCGCATAAAATGATGGTGCCCAACCACAAATCCACACAAATGACGGTTAAAGAGCTTGTTTTATTATTCTGACAATTGCAATAATTTATTAATACAAGTACTTGCAAAATTGTTGCTAAATTGAGTAATATTAATTTGTTACGGTTGGATACTGTATTATTTATTATTTTGTACCGGAAGTTAATTTAAACGAACATGGCGGATGATGTGTTTGGAAATCCGTCTCTGTTTCAAGAATTTGAAAAACCGCGGGATCCCTCCGATACAATTTTACTAAAGAAGTTAGATAATGAGCTCCAGGAAGAGTGTGATGGTGTCGCTCTAAACGGTATTGATGTCAACGAGTCGGATAAAGATGAAAGAGGGGTGTCCATTTATATCGGTTCATCCGACACAGAAGAAAGTCGCGGCTCGGGTGATGAAGATCCAGAGAATGAAACTGAAACCGTTTCAAAAAATGGCACTGGACGTCTTAAGTGTGAACAGAAGAAAGCACAACATAGTTCAACTACGTCAATATGCAGTGACACCTCAAACAAAATTCATAAAGAACAAATCGAGGCTTTGAAACGAGAAAATATCCTTTATTTGGCCTCCGTTTTTACTAATTTGATTGTGGCGTAATATGTGTTCATTTCAGTTTCTACTCTCAACTACTGGGTATTGACTTCACTGAATGTACTATCACTGTTTAGCATTGCCATTAGTATACAAGCAAAAAGGCTCTCTGTGGAAAAGTCCCTATATATAAATATATCCATTCCAGAGAGTAAAACATTCCACATACATACTAGCCACATCACATATACACAGGGGAAATGTAGCCTCGTAGTTCGCTTGGTCAACCAACCACCAACACGCACTCAGGCTGTCTTAATAACTAGAGGTCTGGCTGAACATTAATTTTGTATATCGCAAATCTTTCACCCAGACACAAAACAAACCATCAGACTAACTGACACACGCCTCTATGCTAATTTTTATAATAAAACATTTGCATCTGGTCTTAGGGACTGCTCAGAGTGCTTCACACATTATATTACCGACTTGGAACTTTAGATTGATTGGTTTTGAGTTATGAATGTCATATGCACGTTTTGCAAGTATTTGATATAAAATCAAACAGTTGGCCCAACAGATTCCACAAATCAGTGACAATGTCAAAGCAATACATAAACTCCACATGCTGCTAATGTGACCCTAGTTAGAATGTAGCAGTTTGTCCAGATGAATGCTGGGTAACGTGACACTGGTGCTGAGTCATATTTTAATACATCTGGTTTAGTGCACTAAAGAGTGCAGGATCACAAAATTAGTTAATATTGGTTGCAAAGCTAGTATTGACAAACCAGTTGTCCGATTACATTTATTGGTGCAATTAAAAATATGGCAAACAACTATTATAGACCAGTGATGCTTATGCCTACTGATACCTTGAAATATCTTTTCTATGCATATATGATGATAATAAATAATATCTCTGTTGGTTTGATATTTTTTGGTACATGTACTATCAGTAATCAGGTTTATGATGTTGAATTTTATATACAAAGCCATGCAGAATTTTTTATTCAGAACCATTCACTCGTTAGGTTGATTCATAGGCAAGTAACTTCTACATTGTACTATGTTATTATTAACCATAATTGTTTCGAGAATTGGTTCTGTTTCTGCTGTTTTGGTTATTTATAACTTTTTTATCACTTAAGTGCAAGGGTTGAATTCCTTTACAGTAATTCAAATGCCAGATTAAAACAGAAGAGCAAGATAATTGATCCTTGCAAGTAAGTATAATTGCCACTACACATTGTGCCATTAGCTATATAATATGTTGTAAGATCAGATAACATGCAACAAATACTCACATAAACTTATTTTTAGTGTCATACACGTTTTAATCAGTGATTATGTTTTAGATTAATTTCTAGATTTATATATATATATATATTTACGTATAGAGTTTTAGTAAAGGTTTTAATTTTATATTAATTTATATAATTTACATACCAAGTTTTAGTACTATACATTTTAAAAGCAGTGTTTAATTTAATTTAAATTAATTTATGTATTTTACATACATGTACAAAGGTTTACTAGTACATCTTAAAACTAAAAATTAATATGATTTATATAATTTACATTTCTATTTATTTTTTTGATATACATTTAGTATATTTCTTGTGCAGCGCAATGATCCGCCATGCGGGAATTAGCGCTATATATAAACTGTATTATTATTTTAAAAAATACTGATTGATAAAACCAGGTGCACTGGTATTTTTGTTGTAATTCATTCTGCACTAAGTTTAACTGTGAAAGAAAGCGAAGAATTCTACTGATATGTCGAGAATCTAATAACAGGAATGTTGAACTTTTACTAAAAAATATTTATTATCTGCCACAGGTTTGTTCGGAGTGAAGATCTCCAAGACGGCCCAGCCGTGCAGCTGATATTCCTGAACAATATATTTGCCAGGTTGGTAAAATACAACTACTAAAAACACAACTTTTCTATATTTATTTACAAGGTTTGTAAAACCTGGTATGTATATAACTATGTGCAGCTAGTAATAATATGGCTCGCAAATAGTTGGTTCGTGCCATAAGCCATTGTATATTTAAAGGATGAGCCAATTGTTAGATATCGCAAACTGACTACTTTTAGTCATGAGATATAATTGAAGTCAAATTAATGTTTATATGAACATGTCTGGAACTAATGCTCTTTCAGTAATTTTATGACGTGGATACAGATCTTTATATAGGATCATATTTTTGTTGGCCCAAAAATTTCCCAGTGGGGTATAGACACATGTGTCAAGGCACATACATACTACATAGAAGCCAGTCCAGATATGTATATCTGTCCATAAATGTACATTAACCCATGGATGCGTATATGTGATACCCAATTCCAAAGCATAATTGACAACATATAGATGACTGTTTTATCATTAAAAATGTTACCCATCCATATATCTGTCCACTCTAATTTGTACCGGTCCAAAACAAACTTTACCCATCCAAATGAGAGGTAGATGGGTCTCTAGATATTATATATAGCTGTAAAACTTCTCATGTACACCGTACTTTGACTAGAGAAGTTGTACAGGTGTATATTTGCTACAGCATTGTTTCTGATGTCGTTGTGTGCTTGCAGGAAGTACAGAGTACAGATTGAGCAGTTTATAGCACACCTGGTGGCTCAGGAGAAGTATCATGGCACCTCCACACAGGCTGTACCGGTGAGAGGGAAACTGCTACAACAGCCTTACATACATTACTTACTTACTTATGCCGTTTCGCTCGCTGGGAGCATAGGCCATTGATCGACTAAGGAACGCCACCGTTTTCTGTCAGTGGCCATCTTCTCCATTTCTATCCTGGTGTATTCCTAGTGTTATCTGCAGACGGGTTACTCCTCGAAGTACAAAACGTGAACTTAGAATGTTTCTGCCGGCGTGCATTTGCCTGTGCAGGACCCATTCTGTGGAACAAACTCCCTCGGAATATGCGCGACAACACCAATCTAGCACAATTTAAGAAACAATTAAAACCATTTTTATTTTCTACATAACTAGTTTTACTCAACGAACATTATATTTTAGCTTAACTATATTTATTTACCTATTTACATGCATGTACACACCCATGAACATTATATTTTAGCTTAACTATATTTATCAATTTATTTACCTACAGCTGTATTTACATGTATGTACACACCCGTGAACAGGACATACGTCCCGGATTTGAAGGTGTCAAAATTAAGTTTTATTATTATATTTATTCATTTTATTTACATTTTGTGTCACTTCAATAAATTGTTCACACATGTACCAGTCAATTTTATTTCTACATATACACTAATTTTATTTATAAGATTTCCTTTAAGGACAGACACGGCAGCTCAAATGACGTTTTTCGAAACAAATATCAAAAACGTGTTTTTGCCATTTTCTAATACTTGTGCATGTCATCTATCAATAAAGTTCACTTTTATAACAATTACATATCTCTAAATGACCTTTTTGCGATAATAAAATGATCCCCTATCAATTATTAAATCCGTTTGATTTTTGAAGACGCAGGATCTGTTGAAAAATACGCGATGTTTAGACCTTAGTAACGCCACCGTACATTCACCGTTCGCCATGTTGTTTGGTACGAATAGAACCGCCAATCTGTCCTCTAACTGATTGCGTAGACGGCATCCCCGCCCTTTGACCTGTATTTACGGGAAATCCTAATAAACGCAAGCTCAATTCGACCGACTATTTCCTTATTTGGCGTTCGCCGTTGTGACACGTCAGCAAAACTCAGCATCGGCAAGTTCCGCTGTGTGCGTGACCTGCGGTGACCTGGATAATTCCATATAAGGCGTGGCCCGTATCCCATGATTCACCATGTTGCCATTACCGAATATAAACAAGATGGCGCCTAACTACAGTTTCGACGACGTTTGTGTGGATCCTTTCGCTGCCAAACGTTATAAATTTGCCTGAATTTAGTCAGAGAAAGAAATGGAAAGCCGCATAAGTGCGGGATCCGTGTGCGAAACGGGATTTTTCGGTGGCAAAACGGCGTGTTTCGATGGAAATGCAGCCGTACGTAATCACCGTAGACGACAGCTTGGCGTCGACGGCGACGATGCCGACGGCGGCTGCGGTGCCCGAGGGCGGCGGGGAAGACGGATATCGAACAGTGTTAGATAGCATTGCCTGCAGCACGCAGCCATGCATAGGAGTATACGTTGCAGGCGACAGCTTAGCGCCGACGGCCGGAGGTAGAACGGGAAGGCGGGGATCGTTGGTGGTGTTTGCAGCATGGGCCATGCCCATGGCCAAACTCGGTCACAACTTGAGTGTTGTTTTACTTATTGGAATGGATCAGAGTATTTGCTGAATTGTCAGTTGCAGCTGTTGATATATTTAGCTGGTGTTTTTTCAGTCAGTGTATATATCTTTGGGTTTTATCTTTTGGAGTAAACAAGTTAGAAAATTCAGCTAAATGACTATGTTTTATGTGAGTTATTACTTAGCTGTTAGACTTCAGCCTCACAGTTATGGTCTATGAATTTTTCAATATAATTAAATTTGTAATAAATACAATTATTTATTACTAAATGGTACCTCATAATCATATGCTAATTATATTGTTTTACTTTTTTACACGCACGCACGCACGCACGCATGCATGCATAGTACAATTTTACATTCCATTAGACAAATTCTTTTTATTGATACATGATATATTTCACTTCGGTTTCATCTCCTCAGTGGTGCTTGACCCTTCTTCAGACGGTGGATTATCCCCATTGGCATTTGCCAAGTTGCTGCATTTGAGTTCTTGCAGGGATGATTGCAGAGGTTTTGCTTTGTTACTGCAGTTGATGTCCTAGAAATATTATGCAGAAATTGGTGACACAAACTCATCACCAACACTTGAGACTGCCATGACTTCTCGCAATCAATGACACTCTGGAGCTGTTCTTCAGTGGAAACTTGCTCCTGTCAGCTCAGTGTCTGATCCTAACAGTCATGCAGTTGTTAGTGCAATTGACTGTGTTCCTGTTTGGTAATGTTTTAACTGTTCCTGAGACTATAACAAACATAGATAATACATTTTGAGACCTTGGTGAACAACGTCAGGTTGCTGAAATAGCATACATAATACGACATGACTATAGGCACAAACTGCATATGACTTGAGAGCAAGTTAATAATTTTGAAACAACTTTCTACTTGCTCTATCCATCCTCACTGATGATACCACATGTATAACAGAACATTTAAACTTACAATATTAATAGTAACAAAATATTTTCTGAAGCCATTGCCAAATTGTTACTCAAACTTTGGCTGCTTTTGCACAAATTGCATTTTTCCGGATTTAGACTTGATGCATCTCTGGAAGTATACTAGCTATGCTAATGATGTTTATATTATTGGATTTTAATATGAATGGGGAGGGAAAACATGATACAATTGTCATTTTAATGGACAAAAGAATGTATATGTATTAATAAAGACTGTTATTAGTTGATGGTAACTGGCTGGCGTCATATTTTTTGTACGTGGATGCACACGGACTACAAAATCTAGCGATACTTAGGTAAAATAACCATCTGAACAGGATTCTTTACATGATAATCTATCTATATTGCATTCAGTGTGAATATTTGCTTTAGGTATCCTGATACAACCTATTTAGTGTGTATTCTAAGTGAAAACTGGCTAAAATAGTGCATCGGCTATGATTTCTTGCATTACAGATTATGGGGGTAGGGGTAAACAATAACATAATTATGTCGCTAATGATTAACAATTACTGTTACAAACATATAGATATTGTGCATAAATGGTAAGGCTATAATGTGGATGCTTATTTGTAAGATCTGATGTTTGCAACATATTAAAATGTCTCAGTTCATACTTTAAATGCCGTTTTCTCAGTTATCACTTTTTTCAGGTAAAAGTGAATAGAACTCAAAAACTAACCAAGTAATGCATACCAACTTTACATATAGCAACAGTACCATAAATATCTACATTCCTGTGCATTGAAATTATGATCAGTCATGTGAGTCACATAATAGGGGGGTTTGAATATGAAAAATTTGAAGATAAAAATAAAATATTTATAAAAAATCGTTAAAAAAAAATCTAAGTAACATAGACAAATGGCCATGCACAGAAAGTTAGAATGGTACATTACCTACATAGAAACACTTGAATAATGTAAATGACAATAGGGGTTTCAGTGTTCTATTCATTTAAACTTATGCTATTTTTCGATTATTACCCCCTCCCGCGCCAAAATATTTGAAAATAAAAAAAATTAAAGATGCCATCTTCTTAGTTTCAATGTAGTGACTCCCTGAAAACAAGTCTTGGAGAGATTTATAAGTGTTTTTCAAAAAAAAATTGGTCGTGTCCCGTAACTCCTTAAGCTTTGAGGATGACATTAAAAAATAACTTTAGCTAAAAACAAAGAAAATGGTTATACCACATTTTGACCCGAACCCTTATATAGTTAATTTTATGGAAAATGTTCTTTTATGTTTCAAATGGCATCAAATCCAGCGCAATTCAAGATTTCTTAAACTCATAATTCATTGAGTTGAAACTGAGGAAATTTTATTAACACAATAAAATTATTATGAAAAAAATTATGACATTAAATGATTGTTCAAATAAGTACCCAAGCATTACATCTTAGTATGGTTTGGCGAGGTTATAAGTGATTTGTATACATTGTTTCAGGCGAGTTCTGTGTGTTTGGTGGAGGGCGATGAAGAGACGGGAGAGAACAGAATGAGGGCGTCAACTGTAAGTCTGATTTTTCATCGGCAATAGAATAGTCCGGAGTCCGGGAACCGACATTGGGCTAATTTTAGTAAACATTGTAGAGTATGCACAAAATCCGTCGGAATAATTTCATATGTTCACGATAGAATATGTCGAATCCTCAACAGCAATGTTCGTATAGTGTGAGCATGTCAAAAATCCGGGGACAGCGAAGCGAACCAGTGTATGTACATATTTTGGTGCACTCATAGAGTGAGCCATATTCGCCAATGACATTGTTTACACGAGATGGCGTAGCCGTAGGCCATCGCTTTCCGCCAACTGGACTAGTTTATGCATGAACATTCGTAAACTGCTTTACGCCAACCGGACTAGTGTGAGTGAGCATGCACAAAATCGCAATCTGACTGGTTTGTGGCCACCATTACTCTTCATTTGGGATTATTAGTGATGACATCATATTCGGTCTCAGCCCATGGTGGGTGACTTACAACAGTTGCCAGAAGTCATGTCGGCATCTCTTGCAATCAAACAAGTGAAGCATGTCTGAAAATTGAACATTGGTTATGCACATATATTATTTTTCAATCCCTGAATAGTGAAATAATAAAGTGAAAGTGAAAAATAAGTGAAATAATAATATGATTATATGCCTAATATAAAAAATATTAGTAATATTTACCAAGTTATTTAATCAATTGTATCATTAAAATTACATCTGGGGTAAAACAAATTTCAAAAAGGCACATAGTTCTAGCTGTTATGTGCTGAAGGGCATATTAATTTAATGTGTCTTAATAAATTTTAAATCTATGCAATATAACAAATTTAACAAGATCGTCTTATTCGTCTATGTTGTAGGTGATCGGCTGTAGCCAAATCTACCGTGGCTTTGTGGTGGACAGCATGGGCTGGCCGTTGGTCAACGCTGACCCATCAGTTAGTGACGGGTGGAACACTCCTCGGTATCCTTACGTTTACACCACTATCCCTGGTTCTCTTCCCCAAAAGTTTGATGCGAGGCAGACTTTGACGGTTGTTCTCAATTTCTGTTTCCCCCTTGGTATTCTTGTATTGTCGTCTCTACCTTCCGTTCCATTTCTCCTCGTTGTCATTCGGTCATTTCACTTCCAAATCTGTATGCATTCTTCACATTTCCTGCTCATCTTATAAGTATGCTTGATTATAACATTAAACAACTGGCTGTGCAATTTTTAACTATATTGCTTATTGCATGATTTGCAAGATGTCAAAGTTGTGAGAGTTACACAAAATTACATTCAGACTTATTCATACAAATTACTACAGAGGTAGTTTTGTTGACAATCACAAAAGATATCCTAGGTTTCAGAAATCAAGTGTTGCAATTGGCCAGGAAGTTGGAGAAAGGGAACTACTAGTAGGAATCTGGTGCAAGTTTAGTTAGTAAATGCCACTTACTCTGTGTATTTCTCAAAATGACTAGGCACAATGGCAAAAATAGAAGGTGGTTTTACAGTTGAAGTTGCGTTTGCAGTTCCTGACAGCCATGTAGATATGAACAGTTGTTCCCGTGTGCGCTTGCAGACGACGATGGGGAAGGCAGCGATGGCCCAAAGAAAGACAAGAAGTGGGTGGAATTTTAGATTAATTTATCAATAGCAATTTGTGAGGATGGTCTGATTTGTTCCAGATCATGACAATTGGATGCTCGCCATTAACAAATATTATCTTATGTATATTATAGTTATTAGTTTATTGTTGTTGCCATTTACAGGTAACTGAATGTTTGATTCATGAGTGCTTTCTAAGATCAATATATATGCACATTTATACATATTAAATATATAAGCAAGCTGAATGTAACTGAGTGTGATTCAGGAAACTACTGTATTCACACATGATTTATATGAAAGACGACATTTGGCTTTTCCATATGCAGCCATTATAACGTTTCATCCATTTCCTGTTAAATTTGAATAGAGCACTGGAAGACGTGCCCTGGAAAATTCATGAAATTCTAATACTCAGTTTTCCACAAACTACATTGAAACGTGACACCCCTTCACTTCTGTGAGAATAAGACAGTGGTCGGTCATGTTGACATCACCTATCAAGACTACACCAGTGTATTGTTAGTGGTGTCATTTTGACACAGAAAACACTGACTGTCATAATTTGACAACTCTGATGCGACGCTGAACAAAAACATTATAAAGTTATTACACAAATAAATAAATATTATAGGAGGTCTAAAATGTCATTTAAAAGTATATTTGTGACTCATCTTAACAAAAGCGGTCGGATGTCGGTAATTTTCAAAATTGAGTGATTAGTACCACTGGAAAGAGCATAATATCTGCTTTCATATGATATATCATGCTAGAAGATATCTCGATTCTAGCCGAAGCTATAGCTTGACAAACATGTGTGGGGTAGAAACCTTCAAATTAAGAAAATGGCCTTCAAAGTTGATGCAAAATATTTGTTACGTTTCATGGAATGTACCTTAGTTACCATGGACCGATCTTTTTGAAACTTGGCATGTTGGAAGATAATGTCATTCTTAAGATATCGTGTTAATATGAACACAAAATGTTTATTAGAAAAACAATTGCAGATTAATTAATATTTTATGCAATTACCTCCGTTGTTAAGAAAAGCGAACAAACTCTGCTGCTATTATGCCTTGGTTAGGATGGACATATCTGGCTGAAATTGGGACAACTCAAAGATAGTATCATTGTCATGATATTGCATTTGCTTTTCCCAATTCCTCATCCGGAGAATCTGACACCGTCTCTACGGATCGGTCAGCGTGACTTGCGTAGCCGTGCCGTGTCGTAATCATTCTCACGAAAGTCGAATTCAATATTCGTCTTCGTCAGTGATGTAGTTCGCAAAATTGTCATCCTCGTCATCGTCCGCCACGCTTTCATCAGTCACTTCCTCCAAAAAGTACTCCGGCGCCTCAGTCAAACTATCTATTTGTGCCCGATCACTTGCATCAGAGTTTAACAACTTCGCCACACTGAACGCCATTTTTCGCTCGCCTTCGTCTTCGCTCGCTAACTAGGTCAGCAGTGACGCATGCGGATATGCAAATGTTCCACGCTGGACCAATGAGAACGGTTGCCGGAGCTATTGCTACCATGTGACCCCGGTTTGTTTATCCCGTTTTGCAGACAGGGGGTCTATTCCAAGCTTTCTGAAGGCCGGAGAATGCATACATTAGCATAGATATGACCATATATGGACAGATGACACGTTAAGCTACGCGGTGATACCCGGTATGATAGGGATCGTCCCAAAATTAGCGGCAAAGAAAGCGCGCAATTACTGGCATTTTCGGCTTTGTTTTATGGAAACGGAGCGGAACACTTAGCACAGCTCTACGCAAATGTCTTTAAAATACACGAAACAGAGTTAGTTAGATAATAACAAGTGTGGCAATCGAAAAAACGAATACTAAAGAATCATTTTCAGGGAAAATCTCAAAATTGACGAATGCCCGATTTTTTCACAAAATCGGCATTTACGGAAAATCTGATTTACCGACATCCGACCGCTTTTGTTAAGATGAGTCACATTTACAATTGAATTATATGTAAAATTGAATTATATTGAATGTGTCCAAATTTTAAAAATATTATTAACAATTACATTGTGGCTATACGTCTGTCACATGTCTGCCCCAGGAAGAAAGCGGCTTGCTTCAACTGTGGGGGAGAACACATCCTGAGTGAGTGCAAGACAAAGAAAGACTTCGGTCGGATACAGAAAAACCGCCGGGAGTTCCAGACACAGCAGGGGCCCAGGGGACCGAAGGGAGGGTACGATACTCCTGCCTTGTGTCTATGTCCCCATCAGGGCTTTATGCAGGACCACATTGTTGCCAGTCACATGTTTTGGTGGACACTTGGATGTTAACTGCCAGTTTATAAACTTTAGATGTGTCTGGTGACCTGAAATGGACTACAAACACACATGTGACCACCATTTACACTCGCACACACACACCCCACCCACCCACCCACCCACCCACCCACCCACCCCAGACAAAACTGACAATATCTATGGTTTTGGAAGACCTTTTTTGTGCCTTCATTTTTTTACCTATCCACCACCCACCCGTCCACCAATATTTCTACCTGTCCACAACGGTTTTACCCGTCCAAATGACGGGTGGACGGGTCTCTGCATAAAGCTGTGGTCCCCATGCCTCATATGTCTGCCAGTTTGTGTATGAACGTAATTTCGTAAGATAAGCCAAACCAGAGGTTTATTATGCAGAGACCTGTCCAACTGTCATTTAGATGGGTAGAACCTGTTGTGGACAGGTAGAAATATCACTGGACAGGTGGTGGATGGGTAAAAGCAAAGGAACAAATAAATCAGACATGGTCAGTTATGCGGCTTATACTTTTAAAATGGGTGATATGCGTGTTTGTAGTTTATTTTAGGTCATAAAACACCACTCAACTGGCTTATGTGTGTGTCTGCGCGAGTCTGTGTGTGCGTGTGTCTGTGTGTGTGTGGGTGGGTGGGTGGGTGGGTGGGTGGGTGGGTGGAGTGTGTGGAGTGTGTGTGGGTGGGGGGTGGGTGGGGTGTGTGTGCGTGTGGGTGGGTGGGTGGGGTGTGCGTGCGTGCGTGCGTGCGTGCGTGCGTGCGTGCGTGTGTGGGTGGGGTGTGTGTGTGTGTGTGTGTGTGTGCGTGTGCGTGTGTGTGTGTGTTAACGAGTATTCACCAAAAAAAGTTATCCTGAATAAAGACTTCTGAAAAACTACAGTAAGGATTTAGCATATTGTTTTAAATTTTTCTAAGCCAACGCCTCCACATTTGGTCTACTTGTGCAGTGGTCATTTGGGGTATTATTACTTATTCATAATATTTTTATTTATTTAGATTTGTAATCCATATTTGTAGTGTATATTTTTTACCTGATTTAGACTTGTATATCAGAAATGAAAGTACTAATGAAACCCCAATTTAATTAGACATTTGATGTCACAGTGAGCTGCCAAATATTTTTTTCTAGTACGCCTTTAAAGGGTGCATTGGTTTCTTGCTCAGCGTTGGTTGCTAAAGAAAATGTGAATATTTGTTTCAGTCGATATCACGTTGATGATCCGCGGTTCAATAAATTCCTGCCAGGTGTAATCAGGTGAGATATTTCGTTCTTGTAACAGTTCCAGCTTGCCAGGCTCGGAGAATCCCTGTTTGTGACATTAGAATCCTTATATTTAAGTTATGAGTTCAAAAGATGTGTTCTATGCTGGCTGGTAAAAGAAGTTGCGTTCAATTGAACAATACAATACATTACAATAAAATTTTATTCTCCCAGACCAAGAAATTCTTTTGCAGTGTTCATCCAAAAACATAAATACAGGAGTTGAAAAGTAAATAAAAACAGATAAATGCATTATTAAAACAGTATGTGAACATTAATCATAATAAAATACAAGACTAATCTATAATATAATTGTAAATTATAATTGTGGTCCTCCTTTCATAAATAAAAAAAACAAATACAATATACACACATAATGATTAACGTGTTCCCGGAAATGTAAGATGTGCATGCTGTTGAGAAGTCTTACAGACATTGGAATGAATGAACAGCACATTGAGCAATCTTGAGGATTGAATACTCTACTCTATATTCACTATTGAGTCTATAAGAACTTACCCTTTATAAACATGTGCATATTACTTGCAGTGATGAGTTACGACGAGCTTTAAATCTCAAGAAGAACCAACTTCCGCAGTACATCTACCAGATGAGGACACTAGGGTACCCCCCCGGCTACCTGGCTGACGCCCAAGTGTGCACATCTGGAATCTCAATGTTTGACCGTCATGGCAAAGGTAGGCTGGCGAAGGACAAAGGCGTTTGTGGTAAAATTAGCGAGGTCAAACTTGATATTTTTGCTTGGTTGAGATCTGTATTTTGTTACTTTAATTTTATGTAGATCTGTTAAGAATTTGTCCGTGGTTAATTAATCAATATTGACTCTGATTTTTATCAAGTATTTGCAGGATAAAAGTATGGCTACATCAAACCTAATCAGCTGTGTTGGGTTTAATTTTAAAAAGCACCGCAATTAGTCGTAATATGTTAAATTGTTGCTTTTATATAATATCACCAGTAAGCATAAAAATTCTCCATGACTTCAAAACTAGAATCAGCTGTAACTGTATTCTCTGTAATCAGTAAGAGTTGGCAGTCTAGTGCTACTGTTTGTGATCACATGTCAGTCATGTGACTGTCTAGTGCTACTGTTTGTGTTCACATGTCAGTCATGTGACTGTCTAGTGCTAGCGTTTGTGATAACATGTCAGTCATGTGACTGTCTAGTGCTAGTGTTTGTGATCACATGTCAGTCATGTGACTGTTTAGTGCTAGTGTTTGTGATCACATGTCAGTCATGTGACTGTCTAGTGCTAATGTTTGTGATCACATGTCAGTCATGTGACTCTCTAGTGCTAGTGTTTGTGATCACATGTCAGCCATGTGACTGTCTAGTGCTAGTGTTTGTGATCACATGTCAGTCATGTGACTCTCTAGTGCTAGTGTTTGTGATCACATGTCAGTCGTGTGACTGTCTTGCAGCAATCAGTGCTGATGGAGAGGACCCAGAAGATGGAGAAATTGATGCAGAAAGCGATGAACAGAAAGGTACGCTGTGAAAACTCTCATTGTCTCTGTAACGAAAAGCATCTTTTCTCTACGCATTTATAAGATAATAAAAACTAACAATTATTAATAACTACAGTCACACTGGTTACTAGAATATCATTGGTTAAGACATGTAGTTCAAATTGCACAAACTGTTACTGTTATAGAGTTTGATTTGTATGATAACTGGCATTTTGCTATTATATATGTCAAGGAGATATGGGCATTTGTTCCAGTATGCCAGTGCATTGAGGAGATGTTTGCTGGTAACATCAGATCTTATATAGAGAACTTCCAAATTTGCTTGCCAACATGTGTTGCAACTTTTGTTAGATGTTGGAACTTTGTTTATAGATTTTGAAAGGTTTGTAAAACAAATCCGCCTGCTAAAAGTTTATCAGATAAATTTTTCAATCAGTATTGTTTGCAATTGTTTGATAACGTGAACGGTGCTGCTACATTTTTAAATACGGTGATAATTGGAGTGATTCTGATGTGTGGGGATGTTTCAGTGGAATATGACGTAAACAAGATAGTCAGCTACCCCGGCTTCAATGTGGACCCACCCGAAGGAACCGTTGATGTAAGTATGGCTGTTTTAACAAAGACAGTACAAAACTTCCATCAGGGAGACGTCTAACAGTACCATTAGCTAGAAAGAACCTATTCGAGAAATCGTTTATACCCTGTGGCATTTTAATTTTGAAAGCTAAATCTTAACGTACTGTATAATTTTTTATTCCATACAGTTATTGTACTGATTAGTTTTAATCTTATTTATTTACCAGTTTTAGTACTTATTAGTAATGTTATTATATTGTGAACATTAAAAAAAATATTACTTGCTTATTTTTTTTATTTATAGTACTTTTTATACTTAATTTATTTACTTTTATTTATTTAATTTTTTTTTTTTTTTTTAAATTATTTCTGTTTTTAATGTTTGAAAAGGACAATAGCATCTTTAAGTCTTCTACCATTTATTCATACACCAATTGCCAATTACAAAACACTACATTTCAGTTATGTATGTATGTATGTATGTATGTATGTATGTATGTATGTATGTATGTATGTATGTATGTATGTATGTATCAGATCTGGTATGTATATAGACCACAGTGTTGTTTACTACCGGGTATATCTTAATATAGAATGTGTTGTGTATTTATGATGTACGCAGGAGACTAGGAAGATGCACGTGCCTCCAATGCAGAATCACCACAGGAAAGAAGCTCTCGAAGCATTACTCTTGAAGATGGTAAGTGGCTTCAAATTAGAGGCGAGACTGTTGACAACATTCAACATCTGTCAGTCCACACACAGCAGCCTCCTCACCTGAACTTACTTTGAAGTGTACAACATTGTCCAGATGTAAAGCTATATAGGTGTGTAATTGGGAATCTACAGGATTGCTAGCATTTGCAGGTACACAACTGTGGCCTGTGACATAATCGCATTCTTTACAAGCATGTTACAAAAGGTAGAGGCAAGTTCTTACATAGCGCAGTATCCAGTTCTCAGGACTGTTCAAAGCGCTTTACAATTTACTTCCCTGACAGACCTGTTCACTTAGACACTATCTCAGGTTCTCTGGGAAGCATCCAGCCATATGCTACAATTAATGCGCGAAGGCTGCTCGTACACATATCCACCACTGTCTGTAGTCAGGTACTCATTTATTCAGCTGAGTGAACTGGAGCAATGTAGAGTGAAAAAACTTGCCCAAGGTTTTAACACCGCAGCACAGGATTTGAACCCGGGTTCTCGTAGTCGATGCAACCAACATATTTATCATTAGAACATCGGTCTTGTCCCCATTTCCATGCTCTGTGCAATAAAGAAATTGTGCATAATCCCTATTGATGTATGCAAATAACAACATTTGTCAACACCTTATAATTTGCATTATTTCAAGAAGTTTTCAGAATAAATTTTTAACAAAACCTGGGTAATTTGTTGCTATCAGCCTTAAAATAATTTTTCACCAAAGATTTTATCCATTATTTAGTGTGATGTGAGTTTCACCAAGGGTTTGTTGACACACATGCCATTTGATATGTTGTTCAGCAATAATGTTGTTAATATTACAAAACAACAGTTTACACAATTTAAATGCCACACACGTGTACGTATTTTGAATCTGTGTCAAGTGCATTGATGTGTTTAGTCGTTGTCTAATGTCCATTATGATATTTAGTCGAGTGGCACAAAGCGATCTACAAATGACGAAGGAGGCAGGAGACCAAAGAAGTTAAAGACGAGACATTCAGAAGACGTGGAGCCTGTCGACATGGAGATTGCTGATTCGTCTGGTGAGTTGGACGATCTTAATGTCTTGTTAAAGTTGTCATCGGTAATTACGGAATGTTTGAGAATGGCAACAAAGAGTAATTTTTTTTCTAAAAAAGAGATAATATTTATGGATAAATTACTATTAACCAGAATGCGTCAATGATATCATCTATATTATGCATTCATCAATCAGTTATTAATCTTCCCAGTCGTATACATGTGTTAAAGGGATACTCCAATCAGTGAGAGATTCACACCATTTATTTATATCTGTATAATATATTGGTTGTGCTTAGTAATTATGCACAAAGATCATTAATAAACAATTAATTATAGTATAATTGTACCAGAAACACTCCATGTTGGATTCAGGGCGCTGCCATCTTGAGGCTTATGCGCCAGTGAGGTAAACCGCTTACGTCACAAGTCTCAAGATGGCAGCGCCCTGAATCTAAGAGAGCATGTTTTTGATACCATTAAACTATAACCAATTGTTTATTAATGATCTTTGTGGACAGTTACTAGACGCAACCAATATAGTATACATATGTAAGTTAATACTGTGTACCTCTCACTGACTGGAGTATCCCTTTAAAGTTTAAATGTGACAAAAACTATTATAAGGCTGACTTTTAGTGTTGTGTTCAGCATTGAATATAGCACCAGGTTTGTTAGAAATGTTTAGATGGGAGACTATGACAATGTTGACAGGCACAGAGGAAGAGCTGGCTCGCGATCGCGATGGTCGCCTGGCAAGGCTGCGTAGCACGCGACTGTCAAGTACATCTCTCGAGGATCTAGAGGCGGAGAAAGAAATGCTGAGGCGCCAGCTGGCGGCAGCTGAGGGAACCGACGAGGACGTTGAGTTGGTGATCATCGACAGTAGTTCAGACGAGAGCTTCGTCCCACCACTACCCCCTACCCCCGTACGACCCCCCCTCCCCCTCGGCACACCCCCTGTCACGCCGGAACGCAACGGTCAAATGCCACCGCCGTTTAAGCGAACGCCAATGAGACTGCCAAAGCCAAGGAATACAGACGCCGGTATGCTGGCACCCTGTGCCACCAGTACGCCCTCCAGTAAGGATATCGTGGCGCCAGTAACCCCACAGGTGCAACCAGTAACGCCCTCTGGTGGGGATTCCTCTGCAGTGCCGAGCACCCCAGAAAATTCACAGTCGGTATCCGTGGCCACGCCCAGTAGCGGGGGGTCAATATTGATGGAGTATGGCACCCCGGTCAATGATGCTGATCAGCATCTTCCAGATCCATCGAAGTTTGCCTCGTGCATCTCAGAGCACATCCCTTTTGAAAATCTCCCCAACGCCACTGGAACTTTCGAACGTGTGCGAAGGGTGCTTAAGAAGGGGAAAAAGTAGCTGCCTTTCTCTTCTCTCTATACTGCCAATATGCCATCCCTGAAATACATTCCATGTTGTAGTGTGCTGGGTCTGGTGCATATATACACATGCAACATGGTATTAAGTCGCAATTACTGTTTAACTTAGGGTACATATTTCGACATTCTGAAAAGATGTTTGTAAAATATATTATGGAAACCAAGAGGTGTAAGAAATTGCACACAATAGGAACTTGTTTATAATTAGCCAATGTGCATACTTTATATATATCATAATTTGTGTATCCGGTATTTGGCTTTAATCCATCAACTTTAGAAGTACGTAGTTTTGCATAACTCACAAAAGGTAATTTTTGTCTATGGAAAAGGGTTCGACGGGAATCATCTTGAAAACAGTGTGTGTATAATTATATATATCTCTTTTTTTACAAAGCTCTAAGACTTGTTTTGGGTTGAATTCGAATTGGGAGCAAAGAAAGTTTCCCAAGGATGGTATACTGGCAATATATTGACTGGCACCTTAGGATTTATCTGCAGTAAAAACTGTTGACAGGAACAAGACTTGACCAAGGTCATATGGGCATCTCGGATTTTGTTTGGTTGAACAAATTGGACCATGGCAGCAAACAGCATGGGTAGTGCATGGGTAGTTTTGTACTTTTATGTTCGCTTTGTAAATAGAGACACAGGAAACTCGGAAGCAGCTCAACTTATGGACTTTGCAGCAGAACAGAAATGGTCATGGAATTAATGACGGACATGATAATTATTTTATTATATCATTACCACATATTATGCATAACATATATCTCAGATGGAAAGCATTTTCTTTTTTAAATTTGCAGCACTTAAATGTGCCCATTCAGAAACAATTTCTGTAATATGTCAAAATGCAAATTTTACTGAGAAAATTCCACATGGTGTACAGTTTGTAATGTTTTACTATATGCAACGTTTTATACAAAAGCAGGGACAGGATTCGGTTGGGCAGCTAAATAATAATGATATAAACTTGGCAAAAATGTGTTAAGCAGAATGCTGCCTTGTTTGCATGAATGTTCATTTTTTGAATGTACATTGAGAATTGGTTTGTATTTAAAATCTGCCATTTTATTCGCTATCAAACAACCTTGTAACAGCAGGGTTTGTATCGTAGTGTACATTATCACGAATAGATAAAACACAAAAACTAATTATTTGGATATGTTGTATTTGTTTACTTCCACCTGTCAAATTGACAATGCTAAATCATTTAAATGTTTATACAAACAAATGATCCTGTGTTTTACAGAATGAAATGTGATAGAATGATATTTTGAATGTCTTTAGACTGGTTTAATTGAAAAAATGCATCTTCCAATATAATTGAAGTTATTAATGGCTCCTATGTTTGAAATGGTTATTACTGACTTTATCATGAAAACATTTAATAGATTTTCATCAAAGTATTTGTCTCAAGTCATCCTTACAAGCCAGGGGATATGCTGTTGACATTAGTTTAAATGTTGCATGGCATAGTGACTAAAAATATGGGCCTTTTAACCAATCACCTGAGTGACCCGACTACTTTTGTTTCAGGACTAATTTGGAAAGGCAATGATAGGTACTTTGTCGAATTGTTATTTGAATGACCAGGCATCAGATCCACTTTAACTTTGCAAAGCCAAGATTACTCACTGATACTGATAATCACCAATATCTAGCAGTCACATGGAAGAATTACCCGGTATACTAGAAAAATAATAACGAACCAAACTCTCCAACTGGGCATTTGTTTATTATTACACCTGAATATAATACAGCAAAAATAACAAGCAAAGGTTTCCTAATCAGTTCACCCATATTCAAAGCCGTGATTCCCAAAACCAGAAACATTTGAGTGCTATATAGGGTGCATGGTGATTTGCCAGTTACCCAACAGTCTTATAAGAGGAGTTATTACTGAGATCTTAACAGAATAGCAAGGTATAAATCAACAAGACTTTTTAGTATGATGGTTGCACTGACAACAGTTTATCTGGAGGGATTTTTTTGCAAGTAGTTTCGTTTCAAACATGGAGTGAACAACTGAAGGTGTCACGTTTCAGATCAGGAAAAAATAGTTCATTATAAATGCAAACGTCATTCAACATTCTACTACACGTCTTGGTTCAGCCACTATAGAATAAATACTACGTGTCTGCAACATGTCACATCCATTAAATTTTAGCCGGTCCTTGCTGTGTAGTAGAAGATCTACATGGATTTACATATAAACTGTATACATTTGCATTGTTCAACATCTTGACAAGAGTTGGTCGTCTTCTAAACAGGCTGATAGAAATCATTGTTTTTTAATTTCTACAGCTGAACAATAATCTAATAATCATAACAAACAAAAATTATCAACAAAACATGAACATATCCCTAACAACACTTTGTGTTAAAACATCACAAGATTGTAGCCGACAGGTAAAAATGGTAACAAAATATAGTTTTGTAGACTGGTCAATGAAGTTATTGCTGGTCACTTACGCTTCTGCAAGATTGTTATCTAAAAATAGTAGATTTTGTAAATGTGATTTTGATGTAATAAATACAGGGCTGAAATAGAAAGCGATTATATTGAATATCGACTCCTTCAAGCAAGATTAAAAAAGTACCATTTCCTAACATTTAATATCATATGCGCAAGTTAAAAAGCCTTTTAAAAGTTGTGTTTATAATGACAAATAACACATCCTTCCCCCGAGTTTTCTGGTTATTAATTTGCAGAAGCCTAACAAATGCCCACTTCTGATCTGCCTGCGTAATCTTTCTGGATACAATAGATAGTTTGTGCGTATACTTAACTTGCTTTGGGAAACCAGAAACACCATAAAATGACAAAGAAAACTCAATGGCATATCCCCACAAAACAACGACAGAAAACAACGTAATTCATTTATAAGATCATGCCTGAAAGATCGCAGCAATTGTCCAACAAGTTGGCCAATTTTACTGTTTACGCTAACAATAAACTAGTGGCGACATCTGGGTGAGGGCAGCTGCATAACTTGACAAAGTCCTTACAAACTAAACACGTCACATGTGTGGGTGGTGGATCAGTTATCTGTTTTTCACTCTAACAAATTGGTGTTTACCGAGAGAGAGTGAAACAATTATGTTTTTGAGATCAGAACGACGGCATGATGGGGAGTCTCTTGGTTGATATATAGACTTATTAAACTGCCTGTGTTATTGTATAATTTAACTGACTAATATGGTGATTTTGCACATCCGAAGAATCCGTCACAGCTAACGGCAGTTGTCCAGGATTTGACTCCTTTGCCAGTTCTAATGTTGCATGCATGGAGTATAGTGACTAAACTTCACTTTAAAAATGATGGTCATTTCATTGGCAATGTGTACATATTCTCAACCTCCACACTGCCAGGAACTAAACAGACGGTTAGTGAAATAAACAAATTCACTTCAAGGACTTTGAGAACTTATACCACCATCGCCACTAAGAACCCTAAACACCATACATGGCCATTGCTTCACACGATGTTTCTGCGTTTCTTTTCGATCTGCATGTGTGCTTCCCATCACCCATAAGCGTGAATAACAGATTTGAAGACGGTCGGCTTTTCACGCAGCCTTTATTGCTGGCGGGTGCAACTTGGACCAACTTAATCACAGACACAGTCATCACAACACAACCAAGTCATTCAGGGCAACTTTGTTGGCGACTGTGGGTCTGTGATCACCAAGTTACGTGGCAAGGCCGAGATCGGTTTGCCACTTATGACACAGGTGGCGCTGGTGGTTGGTCGTTGTTGCCGCCCTAGAGAACAAAATTCGTAACAGTTAAATAAGTTAAAAATTCAATAATTTCAGGAAAAAAGCTGAACGTTTGGTGAAATTAATATTTTCAGTCGGTGCTGCAGATATGTATAAACGCAACTCATAACCTCAAACCTCATTTAGCTAGCATAATAACTTCCAAAGATATTGATTTTTCCCAATATAATTATGGTGTTAAGAGGACCAGGTTCAAAGTTTGGATTGATTATGTGTACTTGCTAGAGACATCATTTATCCAGTCATAAAACAGATCCTATCCAAACACGACTGTTAAACTTTGTTAGCATTTGTTAAAATGTGGTGTGCCTTACCTAAGGGGTAATCTGCATGCACAAAATGAATTTATGAAAGGAAATGAGAACATGATGCCTCCTTAATTTGATTTTGTGTGCATCTTATTTGAAATTCATAGCAAGTATTACAACATGCTAATTTGTGTAACTTTTTGTTTGTAGTTTTTGGTAAGATCAGACAAACTATTGGCTTCCTGCCAGACATTACTTTTAGTGATTCTAGAAAACTAGAATCTTCAGATGGATATATATATATATCAACACATTTGTTTTCAAATTTTTAGTTTGTATTTCCTTGCTCCCTCAAAAATTATTATTAGTGTAATATCATTGATAAATTAAGAGGGTAAAAGCTAAACGTCAACACAGCAATTGGCTGACTTGCTACAAGGGGCAGCAGCCAAAATCAATTCTGTTGAAAATGTAACAACGCAAACATGAAAGAACTAGATTTGTAACTGGCTAAGCCAGTTGAAGAAGCAGCCTTATTGTCCCTCTATCGGCAATTAACCAGTGCAGTATCGTGAAAAATGAAGTCTACTGTGTGGTGCAAGGGGGAAATGGGAAATCAATGGGTAGGTTTGGGTACTGTGGTTAACTCAGCCAACGTTAGCAATATTGTTAATAAAGCTGTTTTGAAACTGGGCTTTATGCAGGATAAAATTATTGCCAGTCACATGTTTTGTGGACACATGGATGTTAACTGTAAAGCCATTTTACAAACTTTCAAATGTGCCTGATGACCTGAAATAGACTACAAACACACACATGACACCATTTACGGTTACACTCACTTCCAAGACACAACTAACAATATCTAGGGTTTTGGAAGACCCTTTTTGCTCCTTCTTTTTTTACCCATCCACCACCCGTCCACCCATGTTCCTACCCGTCCATATTCGTTTTTACCCGTCCAAATGACGGGTGGACGGGTCTCTGCATAAAGCTATGCTGGGGTGTAACTTTCAATGAAATGTTATTGGATTACTACTAAAACACAACCTGGGTTTACTTAACACAATTTGGGCTGACTAAACACAATACATACCTTCAACATGGTTACTACAATCTTAAAGCGACATGGTCTGTTCGTGGCTTTTATTTTATTGCAAAAATCATGTTATACAGTATAAAGTATACCTATTATAGCATTAAAAACAGTCAAAATATGTTTTCATGTACCATTTAGGGGTTGAAAATAGACACAGTAAGGGGTGCTTAACTCTGTTAACACATCGACCACGAGGCGTTTTCGAAACCGTTGTAGGGGTGGCTAAATGTCCAGAAGGAAATGCATGATTACGCGATGCAGTATCACATGAACACAAGTTGACGTCACTAACGCCACACCCAGCCAGGTGCACAGCTCCCAGTTGGTAAAGGTCAAAGGGTGGGTGTCACTCGCGGCGATTTGAGTGACAGCGTATATAAACATTCGATGTTTAACATTACGAAGTCAGTTCTGTTTCGATAAAACATTTATTGGCGGCCAGGATGCTACAATAGTTATAACTTATACTTATTAACATGATTTTGCTATAAAAAATAAAAAGCCACGAATGAACCATGTCGCTTTAAGAATACTATATTATGACAAATGACAAAGAACAGACGGCCTCATTGCTCAGTGGACCCACTCACCCTGGGAGGGGAGGGCTTATGGTCGCCAGCCCGACGCAGACTCTGGGGCCGGAAGAGGAAGAGGGCTGTGGCAACAAGGACCCAACCCAGCATCATCATCATCATCATGCTGACGCCTCCATCCGCCGGGGTCCCCTGAGGACCGGGCACTGAAAACATTCCCACACATGTCTACGCTGTTGTAACATCACTGGCAGTTGACAGTAAGCACCAGCCAAGTCTACCTCTAGGATAGGGCTGTATGCAGGCTAAAATTATTGCCAGTCACACATGTTTTGGTGGACACATGGATGTTAACTGTTGAGCTAGTTTACAACTTTCATATGTGCCTGATGAACTGAAATGGGCTACAAACACACACATGACACCATTTACACTCACTTTCAGTCATAACTAACAATATCTATGGTGTTGGAAGACCTTTTTCTCTCCTTCTTTTTTTATCCATCCACCCATATTTCTACCTGTCCATATTCGTTTTCCCCCTTTCCATATGACGGGTGGACGGGTCTCTACATAAAGCTATACTCTAGGGTTGGTCAGTAAACCTCAATGACAAGGACACATTGTTAATACTAATTTCATATGTATATATATATATATGTATACATATATTGTTAATAATTGTGACCCATTGCTATCTCTTTCTGACCAGTGACCATTATACCAACACACTATGAACATCTATGTTCCCTATGAGAACCACAGAATTGACAGTGATCCCTCATAACAGGTTCTTGCAGGTCCTTTTGTGGCGTGTTTTAGGCATTCCTGCCTCTTGTGCCAGCTCTGTCTTGAGCATTGTTTTGAGACTGTGCACGTGCATCTGAGAGTGTGACACAGTCCATACTAGAGGTGGTACAGTAAAGTATGTTTTTATAGGATCGTTTTCCCACAATTTATTGAGTTTTTCTTCAAATAATTGGACTGATGGAGCATCTACCACAAATTGTGGCAGACTATTCATACATCTGTACTTCGGTATAATAATGATTTTTCTAATGTTTAATCAGCATCTCTCTTTACATATTTTTATGACCCCACTGAGGACAATAGAATTGGTAGTGACCAATGTGATGACCACAACATTAGCACCTCACATAGCAGTAGCAATTGTCCCCTGAAGTCACTGAGTATGATCTCATGACAAAGGGTAACTATCCTGGACAGACATCAGTCACATCGTTAGTGACCACAACATATATTAAGAGACTAGGATGTGTGTGGAAAATAATAACCATGACTTACATTCTTGGATACATTCGTTGTCTGAGCAGTAGCTTTGCGACTGACGTAACTAAAACAGAACAAACCATAAAACATAAATGATTGCTCACATTAATCAAATGCAATACAAGAATGAAGTGCCAATATAAAAATGCGTGGCAGTGTGCTTCAATGTGCAGTGTGTGATCTTAAATATAATCCCTGTGTTTTACTTATTCCATAGTATCCACTCCTCTACCAGAACTCATAACGTTTAGACCCTATCCTAATCCATAGTTACATTATTTTATTAAATTTTTATCAACCTAGATTTAGTATCAATTAAAATATACTAGAAATTACCTACAAAGTATGAAATATTACAATGTATGTCCGGTACTTTTATATACCAAGGGCCACATTCAGAAACCAAAATATATTCTACAAGTTGCAGTACTTTGTATTTGAAAAAAAAAACAGGCAAGCAGTTATACTAAATGTATAACTATGGGACTATATCACATCCACTAACTGTTACAGACCTAATACTATCACAAAACATACACTCTAAAACATTAACAATTGAATGTTGTTGACCATATGATAGCTTTGGCAATAACTAATCTAAGCAAAATGTTAAAGGTCAGTGACCATCATCATATACCTGCATTCTGGAATGGGCAATAGTGCAAGCAACAAATAACTTCTCCATAATTGATAGTGTAACTCAGTGTTCACCTAAGATAGGATGCAACACTGTAACCTATACAGTCCAAAAGTTCAACTAGACTCATCCACCCATCTTTTGGATGGGCAAAGTTTGTTTTGGAAAGATAAAAATGATTGTATGCATGCATAAACACATTTACCACGACATTTTTTATCTTAGGCTTGACAGGAAGTATGCTCTATGCCTTAGCCTCAGACTCACGCAATGTTTTCGATTACGAGTTTGCTTAATCCCTTGGTTTTGCCGAGCCACTGAGCTTGATCTTTGAGGATATTGGCGCAAAAGAAGTCATTATTATTATTATCTAAAGTCTGTATTATAGTAAGATAACAAATTTTCCATCACCAGCATGAATTACTGTCCTCTAGTTACTGACTTGCAAATCAGCTAGGTCTACATTGGTAGGCTAGGTGCCGTTTATACTCTTAGGGTTTTTGCTGCTCATGAGGGGAGGACCAGGAAAACTCCTTCTATGACCCTCAAGTTAATTATATTACATTTACAGGGATGTCACATATTTCTGTGACCCACAATGATGAAGAATGCCAACAAGTAAATTTAAACATTTTAGGTGACATTTAATATTTTGTTTTAAGATGAGTGCATATTATGTAAAAAGCCTTTAATATTTTTTATAAATGTTTTCTTAGGAGTATGATATTTAGTATGTATATATATATATATATATATATATATATTACATATACTATATATATATATAATATATATAAAAAATTATGGCAAGTTTTTTTCTTCAGAAAATTATACTGAATTTGTGCTGCTGTGTAACATAATTCATGCTGAGGCTGGATCACTCTATTGAAATGCAGTAAAAACTTCTATAGGCTGTTTATGTCAAAATACATTTATAAAAACAATATTTTGACATCAGTACAGTGTGTGGTGCGAGATTGAAATAACAGTATTACCTGGACTATATAAAAACAACAAATAACAGTGTGGATATGCATAATTATTATTATACCTTTTTTATACCAATACAAAAAGTCAAATGTATGTTACATAACTACTGATCATCATGTTATATTTCACACACACACACACACACACACACACACACACACACACACACACACACACACACACACACACACACACACACACACTATATATATATATATATATACAGTATACATATACAGTATATGTAATATATTATATTACATATACAGTATATATATACTGTCTGTCTGTCTGTCTGTCTGTCTGTCTGTCTGTCTGTGTGTGTGTGTGTCTGTGTGTGTGTGTGTGTGTGTGTGTGTGTGTGTGTGTGTGTGTGTGTGTGTGTGTGTGTGTGTGTGTGTGTGTGTGTGTGTGTGTGTGTGTGTGTGTGTGTGTGTGTGTGTGTGTGTGTGTGTGTGTGTGTGTGTGTGTGTGTGTGTGTGTGTGTGAAATATAACATGATGATCAGTAGTTATGTAACATACATTTAACTTTTTGTATTGGTATAAAAAGGTACAATAATAATTATGCACATCCACACTGTTATTTGCTGTTTTTATATAGTCCAGGTAATACTGTTATTTCAATCTCACTCCACACACTGTACTGATGTCAAAATATTGTTTTTATAAATGTATTTTGACATAAACAGCCTATAGAAGTTTTTACTGCATTTCAATGGAGTGATCCAGCCTCAGCATGCATGTGTTACACAGCAGCACAAATTCAGTATAATTTTCTGAAGAAAAAAATTGCCATAATTTTTGACTGAATGAAGATATTATAATGTGACTCTTGCATAGTGAGTATCCTGTAAACATTTCTGATATTTTCCTAGACAAGTGTAGAATGATGAATGTATGACATGCGCTGCCAAATAAATATATGTACCTGTGTACATATTATGTAACATACTACATAATTTACAGTTCAACTGGTTACTTTCACACGTCTCTTCATTCAAGTATTGATAATTGGTGCTTTAAACAATTAAGTACCTTCCTATTAAATAATTATAATAAACACACAAAAATTTCCAACAGTGAATCAAGGGCACCAATTAACACTGCTCATTAACATAATATACACTTAACCATATCTACTGCAGTCTCTGTATTAATGAGCACAGGTAATAAATTATTCATACCCTATGCATCTCGCATTTGAGCTACCCCGGTACCTGTCATTTTCCCTGGGAAAACACATGCTGTGCTACTACTGGCTCTACCGAATACACAAATGGCAAAAAATGGTGTGCAAAATGGTCCCATTCATAATTTACAGATTTATTTAGACGACACATGCACTGGGTATAAGCATAGGTATAATCCTGTCCTACAAACGAAGAATAACTACCATACAGACTAAATATTTCCAAAACAAACGCAGCAAAAATTACAGTAAAGTACTGAAATAACTGAACTGTAATTTTAATGTTTATTTAATTTAATCAATTATTATTCTAAATGAATAGCCATACTTGTAAATTTGGTGATTAGTCTGAGTAACAAAAATATATTAAATTGGTCCAGAACATGACAAATGTCACCGTACACACTGCGAATAGTCAACAGGTATTCATTTAATCACATTATACCATAGGCATGGCAGTCTCATTTACTAAGTCATTCAATGGCCGACTTTGTCAAGTAAATTTTATCCCATTTGTCACATTATTAAGACATATTTATACTATTAGTATTACATAACCTACTTAATAAAATCAAATTAATTGATTCAACAGCTAATTCACTTATTAGTTTTTTATTAAAGTAAAGAATTTGCCCAAATAACGCAACATAGACTAAATGGCTTTACCACAATGTCTGAACCATATAACTGTATGGCATATTTCATTTCAAAAAAATTAATATTCCAGGAGCTAACTAGATATATATTGCACACGTATCAACCGTTTGCTTGATGCATACCCCGTACATATTTTGGAATCTTAATTACCTGTACACAGATGCGTGTCATAAACGCTACGTATACAAATATAGCAATACTGGTTGCAATTAAAAATGCACTAATTCCACTACCTACCATAAATAAACACATACCAGATTCATCAGTCGTTGCATAGCATTTTCATGGTTCCAGATGCATTCACACGGGTCAAACCCGCCTCCGTCCGCCATCTTTGATCAACTCACGTCGCGTGAGAGTAACCAATCTGTAAGTAATAATTAAAAACTAGCTGATGTCCACTGGAATCTACCAACACATAGTATAATTGTAAAATAAGTTAACTGTTCTTTGATGTCTAAAAATGTTTAGTGTCATATTTTTATCTTTCATTAATACAGTCCAGTAGAACTTTTTTTCATAAATTTCCAGAATTATTATAGAAAATACGTAATGGTAGGGTGGTACAACCGGTCAATGAATGTAATTTGCGTTCTTTTTTAATTGCGCAGTTTTTTTAATACAAATCATATCTTTGCTTTTTAATTAATAACTTTTGTTATTTCTGTATATTTCTTTGTTACCTTTATGAAAAGTGTATTGTTATGTAACTGGGGATGAAACAGACACTTTTTTAGGTGGAAAACAAATTTAAAACTACTGCCTTAGAAAACTTCGATCCTTTAATATTGATAACACCATTTTATCCATGTTTTACAAATCTTGTATACAGAGTGTTTTGACATTTTCTTTTATATGTTGGTTTGGGAACGTTAGCCAGAAAGACAAGAATAAATTGCAGCGCGTTGTAAATATTAGTAGCAAAATAACCGGCCTCAAACAAACCTCTGTCACTGCTTTGTACGAAAAGCAGGTTCTCCGTAAAGCCAATAAAATAATTAACGACAGCACACACATCCTATATAACGAGTACGTCCTTCTGCCCTCGTCCAGAAGGTTCAGAACAATAACATCCAAAACAAACAGAAAGCGAGATTCATTCATCCCAATGTCAGTACGACTCCTAAATTCAAAACGATAATCACCTCTGGCGTTATGTGTGTATGTTGTATTTTATTTTTTTATTTGTAAAAGGAAGACCACAATTACAATTTAACTTTAAAATTATATTATAGAATTTATCTTGTATTTTATTATGATTGATGTTCACTTACTGTTTTAATAATGAATTTATTAGCATTTTTTTTATTTCTCTACTCTGTATTTTATATTTTTATGACGACGAACGCTGCAAAATGAATTTCCCGGTTCGGGACAATAAAGTTTTATTGTATTGTATTGTATTTGGCAGACTAGTAAACTTTTGACTTTACTAGTCCTGCTGTCTAGTAAAATAAATGCCAAAGTTCTACCCCTGACATGCATTTGAATTATATATATATATAAATGTAGTTTACAAGTTGTACGACTTCAGCTATACCCCTTCGACACAGGACACACTGTATTACGCTGTTGTTGTACAACAGATTTCATTCATTCACAGATGTAAACTTTGCATACTATAGATAATTATTATTGTCAATGCTTTGTCATGCATAACATTAATATGTACAAAATGGAATATTCATATGACTAAAATAGGATGTACATAAATACAATCCATACATACCTTGCATACTTACATATTATTATTATAGTATTACATGACCCAAATAATGGTGGTGCCATGTTTTTTCACAGCAACCAAGTGTTGCTGTTTTAAAACAGTGCTTCATTTAAAGCAAATTTGCCAGATTATAAATATAATAACCTATTATAAACCTGTCTATATAGTGATTCCTGTGGAAAGTTAAAATGTTAGGCATTCATGACGAGTTGACGACACATACTGGCATCAGATGGACCCTTTGTAGGCATTGAGAGCATGTTTACAAGGATAGCTTTGAGGTCAAAATGAGCATCAGAATTAATTATTGTGGGGTATTCCGATGTAATGCAAACACGAGTCTTCATAGGAAACATTCAGTTATCTTAAAGTTCTACACAAATCAAATTTAGGGTAATTTTTTTAAGGCAGGTGTACCACAGAGGCCTAGCTAAGTTTCAGATTCGCTGCCGCCTTTGGCTTGTTTTCAGATAATCAGTTTTTGTAATGATCGCATCCCACAGGAGATAATCAATCCACACCAGGACACATGTATACATTACAAACATTATATTAATTGTATTGAACTTTAGAAAGAAACATTGTGCAATGCCTTTATATATGACTAGTATGTGTAATCGACCAAAAAGCTATATTTGTAAACATGCTCTGAATGCATAGAAAGGGTCCGCTTTGATGCCAGTGGATGTCATTTCTGATGTCACAACTGATCACCCAGAAAGCGCAGGAAAAATATACATATTTGAAAAAAGTCCAGTGGCATAGCACAAAATATGGAATTTCTAATTCATTGAATTATTATTATTATGTTTTATGATCTGTAGATAGCAAAAATCTGTCAAATGATACAGAGAATTATACTGAACTTGTGTAACTTTGAAAAACAAAGACATATGTTACCAACAATATGTTATTTACTATTAGTAGTTATGTTCTTATTTATGACAATTATAAAAAAAACTTCAGCTAGTCTATCCGATTAACATTCAAATTACCATCTACACTGGACAGAGACACTCTTAAAACTTGGAAACTTCTCAGTGTAACATGGATCTAATTCTAAGGTGTTGTTGTTGCATCAGCTAGCCACTAATAATAGATCAGTCATAGATCAGAATTCACCTACAGTAGATAACTGGAACCAGTGGCCATGTAGGGTAAGTTAATACTGTCCTGAAATATACAAGTCGACAAATATACAAGTTATGTTAGGCATGACCAGCAAATGTGAACATTTAGCTTTTGTGAGATGCACGGATGTGCCCTTAGAAACATCCAATAAAATTTTAGTGTATTACGCCTTTACCCAAAGATAAGGCTACATGAAGTTGGAGAAAATTAGTGTAGTTTTTATAATGGACAAACTGAAAATGTAATGGATTTTGAATCCTAAGATACCTTTAAAATTAATCCAATACAAATTTCTCGTGCACAGTGACCGTGCCCTAATATAATGTCTATGACAAATTAGAAAAATAGATCCCAAACAGGCAGTGAGATATTGGGTTAACAAAGAGTATGGCGCACGCACAGTGATGACATAAGTTTGTTGGGCCTTTGGCCCAAATACAAAGTTTATAGGCTGTATCTTAATGTTTTTCGTGTACACTGTCACTGATTATTTGCACATCAGACTGTCATAAAACTAAGTTGTTTTAGTCCTTTGGCAAGCTTTGGGAGTCTGGCTGGGTTGGCTAGTACAGTACATTATTATATCATATGCTACCTCAATTATAGTTTGTTTTTCAAGATAATTATGTTTTTAAAATGTTTTTCATCATTACCACATCAGTTACATCCGTCAATTCAATACGGCCCTCTAAATTATAATTTATGCCCGGCCTTAACTAACCATATTTGACTTGTAGGGCGTCTTTACTAGTAGGCGTTACTAGTAGTAGTACTAGTAGTATAGTACTAAATTAAATATATAATTATAACGTCATATATGATATAACTGCCAACAGTAAGAAAAGTTGTTCTTGTGGTTACTTGATATGGACGCGCGAATAACACGAGTGCTGCTATGCGTCCAACCCACAGGCGACAAAGAATATACTTAGCGGAGTCAGGCCGTAGCGCGATGTTGTCAAACTCAATACTAGATAAATAATCAACACAAACAGTCCACAACTGACTACAAGACGCGGAAGCAAGTTGCAACGCCGATTAGTCTAGCAAGCACACTTTGTTACAGAAATTATACAACATGATACAATAAAAGTGCACAAGTATATGCATACCCAATGAGGTAAAACAAACGTCGATGCCGTTATACAAGCCGTCTTCGTCGAACTATCGAACCTACAAAACAAAACAAACGCACGAAAGCCACGTAACTATTTAGCCAGAGATGCCCGGATGTCGGGCGCGCGCAACGGAGCATGACCGGGAATCGCCTCGTTTTCGTGCTAGAACTTGACACAGATATCGTACTTGACCTAGATCTCAGCGACGAAATTTGACAGCGATTTGAGAGTGGCGTGTTGTTGAGAATTTCCCACGCGTCCGAGTGAGATTGGGTGGAACGCAGATACCGTCTAGCGTCAGTAGCGGGTGAGTTGTTTGCCATGATAATCGGAGAGTATTGTAAATTCAAGTAATGAGATGTTATTCCCCGCATTTTCATGATTTTGTCCTATTTTGCTAATTAAGTTATGTTGTCTGTTGACGAGTTGTTGACTTGCTGACAGTTTGAGTCAGTGACCCGACTGGGCCACCCTATCCCCGAATTAAGCCAGGGCTAGCAAAGCCTACGATCAAAAGGGATGGATGGCTGCTGTTTTTAAAATTCTTATAAAATATTCCTGGTTCTGAGTTGGTTAGAGCATTCTTTATTTTAGGGTGTGGTTATTGCGACTGCAGTGCATCCAGACCAAGCCAGGCAATATTATAATGATCGATGCATGTTTACCCGTTTTGCCTTGGCCGTGGGCTAAATTGGCTTGCGTTTATCAATTTTACTGAGTTTGGTAACATGTCACAAGTTGCATAATATTAATAACAATATGAATTTGCATATTTATTTATTTTAAGTTCAGTTATATGAGCTAGGTGACGCCAAATATAAAACCTAATATTACTAGCACTGCATGTTTGACTATTTCCCTAGTAGTAGACGGCAGGATTTACCACTCAGATTCCAAACACATATGTATGGTACAAAGCTATACTGTCCGTTGCATCCTCCTTATCTTAAGGCTTACGTTTGACTTTAAATTCCATGGCTTTACCCACACACAGCACACCCCACTTTGACACCGACACCATGCACATCCTTGTTTTAGGTTACCATGCAGTCATGCACCGCACACGTGACAAACAGTGACATACCGTATTCTCCCTAATATACGCGCAGTGCGCGAGTGGGAAGGCTTGGGTGCGCGTCTATTAATTTATCAAAACTGGACCGTATGCGGTGGTGACCTACTATAGCGGCTTTTAAACAGAGTACCGGTAGATAACTAATCCGCAATGTGGCACCACTGAAGTATGCATATGTACAGCGGCTATAAGTGAATGACCTGAGTCTGAGACATACTTCTTTTTAAAATGACATATTTACTGCGTAATGCTTTCGGTACAATTTACATGTTCTTCAAATTGTTTTAATAATAATGTTAAATAAACATTATGTGATCATAGAGTGGATGTATTTCATGTAAAAGCTGCATTGGCCATATGCATTCGAAATGGCAAATCTGTGTCCAACACACGATATTGATGTCGATAACGTAACAATGTACGTGGTCCTGACTATGAACTGTAACGAACCAACCATGAATCAGTAAAAGACGCAATTATTCAAATTGTCAACTGTCTGAATTATCAATAGAAGTAAACCTTATTAATTAAAACACATATGCTTGAATATGAATATATATGACTACTCTGACTTATTCTTGTTATCGAAGTTGGTTGATGCCAGTTGCACTCCGCACCCGCGGGGGATTCGTCTGGAATGGAGTTGTGAAACGGATGACAATCTCAACTTCCTAGTTGAATTCATTTGCATAATTCCATCGAATATATCGTAATTGTGTCTTGATTGACGCAATAAAATAAGAAAGCGGCACCATATGTTGTCGCTTAAAAACTTTGCAAACAGTCAGCGTTTAATCCAGCCATAAATACATTTTCATAGACTGTTTCACATCTAAAAAAGGGAGTGGGCGTCTATTAGGTAGTGCGCGTCTATTAGGGACAATACGGTAAATCTCTCTCTCTAAGATAGATAATAAAAATGTTGGACTGTCAATAAGCCAAAGGCTTCCTGAGGTAATTGTCTGCTTGCCATACATCTGTTTGTTTGCTGCATGTTGTTAACGTCATCTGGGTGCACTGCAAAGATAGTATGCGCGGATATTTTCTGTATTTCCCCTGAGTAAAAATATGAGTCAGGTGGTAGGATGGGATGAGTGACCACCGAAGGCATGATGCATCACTATGTGCTTCTGGGGGCATGGCCACCCAGATTTTTTTATTTTTTTTATTTTTAATATATGCATAATGGGAAACAGAGAGGAAACAAATGCACAACTACAAGGTAGCAGTGTGTTTACATGTTTATAGTACTTAAGAAATAGCTATGAGGTGGCAATTGTGGCATATTTTGAATGAGGTGGCTTAGCAAAACAGCAAGCTAGCGAAACACTGATTTTTATTTTAGTATTTCATATATTCGCTTGTATTGTCACATAGCTAATTATATGAATCGCAAATGTATGAAACTATATGGCGCCTGTGTGTAAATATTGCTGTTTGTGTTATTGATGCTTAGAACTGTGTCCGATAAAAAATCCTAATGGTCCGAATGTGCCTAGGATGATCTGACATGCAGAATTTTGCAGATATACCAGGATTCATCTGATGACCAAGTCGGATGGCTGGAAGGATTATGATTGTAGCTGTACAGTAGTAACACTTACAGAACTGTTTTGTTACTTTTAAAAGGAAATAAAAACAAGGCATCCCAGCAAACAAGGAACCATTTCTGAACTAGTTGGCACGTGTCATACTGGTTCATAATTGGTACTGCTCCACCAGTACGTGTTTTCACGTAAACACACATGTTCTGCCTGTTGTCACGAGTTTGACACGAGTCGTATTGGGTCACAACTGGTACGGTTTCACTGGTACGTGTCATCACGTGAAAAACTCGTGATTTCACCGTAAACAGATGTCGACACACCACATTTGTTCACAGAATCCGGTTAATTCACGTACGGAAACACGTGAATTGAGCCAGTTGAATTCGTGAATTCACTTACAGAACATGTGAAATCACGGGTTGTTGTTTGCTGGGATTAGCTAAAAATCAGTTTCCATGTTTAACATACAGCAACATTAAAAATAAAAAAGATACGGTTGTACTTGTAGCATAAATTTGATTTTAAACCAGCCTGTATAGCAATTCCTGTGAAAAGGTGAGATTTAATGAGCTAGGTGATCATGTGATATCATGACTTCATCGTTGTCAATTGTTGACATAGTTCACATCACGAATATGTAGCTTTGCATGCATCAGCTAGAATATGTCTACATGGTTAGCTTTTGGGTCAAAGCGAGCACCAGGCAGAGTTGTAGGATATCCCGATGTAATACAGTCCACTAGTCACCATAGAAGAACAAATAATTACAGTGACTTGTGTTTGTATTACATCGGAATATTGCACACTAACTCATTCTGATGTTCATATCAACCCAAAAGCCAACCTTGTATTTGTAAATGTGCTTGTGATTAGAGCTGTCAACTCAAAAGTGCAGCAAAATATGCATATACGAAAAAGGCGAATTACATAACATAAAATGTGGTATTTCTAATTTATATTTTTTTACTTGGTGGACATAGAAATATATTGTACAATGTAATACAATATATGAATTCAGTGATAAGCTGTTTTATTTCCCTTAAATTAATTATTTCAGTGTTAGCAAAAATAGCACTGACATTCAAGAAGAGACAAGCCTTTTTTGAGATTTTTATGCACTTATTGTTCAGATGCCATATAGCAAAGTACTGTAAAGATAAGTTCTTATATAACACACTATCCAGTCCTCAGGACTGTTCCAGGTGCTTTAACACTTGATTCCCTGGCAGACGTGTTCACCTCATTCTCAAATCTAGACAAGAGTGTGAAACACTAGCCATAGAACAAATTATATTGTAAACTATACATTTCCTGGAACGACAGATAATGTTATACTTTTTTCAAAAACATACTTAGAATAGGTGATACACTAACTTATTTTCGTGACTATTTGAGTCACAAAGACACATGTCGGTCACAATACTACACCTCTTAAAAACCTCCTAATTCCCCTATTCAAACCAGTCTATTACTCTTGGATTCTGACTGTTTAATCTTGTTGCTCGATTGGACTGTTTAAAATGCTTTTATGATTAGTTATTTATTGTTTTGCTATTCTGTTTTTGTTTTTGATAATTTGTTAAAATTTATTTCTTAATAATATTTTATTGGATATTTGATAACATGTTTTTTGTGATCATATTTTTAGTGCTATTTTATGTTTTGTCATAATGCCTTCAAGCAGGGTAACCAGAAGCCATGGACTATATAAATACTCTTATTATTATTTTTCACTGCAGTATATGTGAATTTATTGTATGAGTTCAGATTGTCATTGCATGGTAAACATACATGCTTCATTTATTTTAGTTTGAGTGTTATTTTGATGGTGAATATAAACTAAGTGTAATTATGAAAAGAGCAGACTTCATTTTGTAATAATTTATCATATAGATGCATAAAATGGTTTCATGGTCATGGACATCAGCCAAAGGACATTTGAAAACGAGTTCGGTGAAATATGCTGCTGCATGGAACTTCTTAATGTCAAAAACAGTGGAATGTACATGAGTGTATTAGTCTCTCTGAACAATCAAGGCAATAAGGTATGCTGGTTTAACAAGATTGAACAACATTCGTAAGAAAGCAACACACCCAGATTGCATGTGAATAAGGAATTCCAACACTTTGTACACATCTTTATCAGATATCTATAAATATATTAAATATTTTCACATGTGCACACAATCAACAGACAATTAGTTCCAGTTATTTATAGTCTTCTGTGGGCATTCCCCACATATAAAAACCAACCTACAAACCTCTTTTTTATTGAAGTATTTTGCTTGAATTCAATAGTTTAACCACAATGATATATTTTTAAACACAAGAAGTTTATATTTGGTTTCCTCTTATTGTTCATCCTTTACGTTGTTACACAATGCATGAATCTCCAGAAAACAACAAAGTTGGACTTTGAACTGTGTTTTTGTTCATTCTTCGTGTTTACTTACACTTTGCACAAACGTTTTTGTGCCTTCATATCTGGCCTAGTCGCCTAGAACAAGTGTATATACAGTGTAGTTATACTATAGTTGTTATGTACCCGTTGGCATTGCCGCCTGACTCATGAACTCTGCCTGGTGACTGAGTAGAAATTCTAAGTACTGACATCTAAAAAACAAAAATGGACTTGCATTGTTTTGAGTCACCACTGGTGATAATAACATCGGTAGGACTGGATTAAGTTGCATACACCCTGTGTATGTTACACCCTGTGTGTGTGGGGTGGGTTGGGGGCATGTGTGGGTGGGTCTGTGTCACTGTGTGCATGTGTGTCAATTGCACAGCACCAAACAAACAACACATGCGTTGGACAAAAGCAGCACTAACATTACTTAAACAAAATTCTGAAACCTACATTTTCTCCTGAAACATGCGCAATCACTCATTCTGATGTCCGTGGGTCTGTGTCGCTGTCTGTGTGTGTGTGTGTGTGTGTGTGTGTGTGTGCATGCACGCTCGCGTGTGTGCGTGCGTGCGTGCATGCGTGTGTGTGTGTGTGACCATTGCACAGCCCCAAACAAACAACTCATAAGAAAAAAGCAGCACTAATATTACTTTAAAAAAATAAATTCTGAAACCTACATTCACTCCTGGAACATGAAACTAAAACTGCCAACTGTTTGAATTTTTTACCACAAGTGTGACCTCATGACCCCCCAACAAACTTCAGAAAAAACTACACACCAGCCCAATAGGCACACTAGATTGCACGCACAATTTCAGGCACAATTTTATATATATCATGCAAAACTGATAGAGATAAGTGTTATATATAGTGTCATTTTAAAATTGTCACTCCAAAGCCCCCGTGAGCCATGTTCTTATATAATGTCTACATTTTGCTGTTTAAGCCGATGCTAAAATGCAAAAGAGTGTACATGGGTGCTTTTTTTTATGAATGGTGATAAATATTACAATTTAGAAGTAGTTACGTCAAAATTTATGTTAAGTGCAATACACGTGTGCCAGTGAATACCTGTAGTTGAATACTGTCAATTTAAATAATGATATAATTTAAATAAATTAAAGGAGTCTAATGCCACAGTCACAATATCCTCCACTGCCAAATATATGGGAACATGGTTGTAGTTGGTAGTAAAAAAGATTCTGTTATAACGTTGAGGAACGTTTTGGCAAAAGGAACACCCAATGCTAAGGTACTTTGTGTAAGTTTTTTCAAGGGACAAGAAAAGGGCTACTTATCAAAGTTTTCAACATGGGCATATGTTTATCCAGAGCCCGTCCACCCCGGGGAAAGTTCATTTTTTGACGAGTATAAATAAGTGGGCTGGTAATGGATGAGTACAAATGTTAGGGGCAAAAACCTTACTACATATATATGTATATATATATATATATATATATATATATATATATATATATATATATAGTAAGGTTTTGTTAGGAGCAAAAACCTTACTACATATATATGTATATATATATACATATATATATATATATATATACATATATATACATACATAAACACTGGTGGACTCGCTTCTGTGTGTGCAAGTTCGCACACGCAGGTTGGTGGTGAAAATTTTGGACTGGCAAATATGTATATGCATATTTGCATAAAGGCCTGAACATGCGATTGTGTTTTTGTGGTTACAGTTAAAACAATGTTCAAAAACAATTTCAAAAAATTGAAGTCTTTATAACATTGAAATCTTTCAGATCAAGAAATTGATTCAATCAATTGATCTTAAAGGGATACCCCAGTCAGTGAGAGATTCACAGCATTTACTTGCATATGTATAATGTATTGGTTGTGCATAGCAATTGTGAACAAAGATCGTTAAACAAAAAATAATTATAGTATAATTGTACCAGAAACACTCCATGTTGGATTCAGGGCGCTGCCGTCTTGATGCTTAAGTGCCAGTGACATAAACCGCATACATCACTGGGACATGCACGTTCGAACATCCTACATCTGTCCAATGGTATTTGATATATCCATTTGATTGATTATTTGATTGCTTACGTCACAATCACAATTATTAGCAAAGATTCCGCCAATCCTTGCCTTTTTCAACAATGTGCCAGTGACGTAAATAATTTGGCTTACGTCACTGGTGCATAAGTCTCAAGATGGCAGCGCCGTGAATCTAAGATAGCATGTTTTTGATATAATTAAACTACAACTAATTGTTTATTAACAATCTTTGTACACAGTTACTAGGCAAAACCAGTATAGTATACAATACTATATATATGTAAGTTGATACTGTGTATCTCTCACTGACTGGAGTATCCCTTTAAATAAATAAATTCATGTCAACTCATCAGAAAAACAAATCACAAAAACACTATTACATGTTCAGGGCCTGAAGCCCTGAACATGTGATAGTGTTTTTGTGGTTACAATTAAATCACTATTCAAAAACATTTTTAAATGTCTTTTAACATTGAAATCTTTCAGATAAATTTTTTTATTCAAACAATTGATCTTAAATAAATAAACTCATGTCAACTCATCAGAGTATATGCATTTCTGATTGCAGGAGTGAGCTGGGGAGATTACTGTTGTGGTGGAGTGGACACACCAACCTTCACGACGGCGCAGACGTTGAGCTACGCACCATGTAGGGCCGCCGTCGCGGGCCACGGCTCACTGGTCGACGCCGTCAAACAGCTACAACCCCTGGATGTCATCTGCCCCCTCCTGGCCCAGCACACACGCGCCAGCATCGAGGACGACCGGGACGAACACGACCTCAACATCCTGCACTACTCCATCCTGTGGCAGCATGCGGAGGTCGTCCGTCTCCTGCTGACCAAGGGGTACTTCCAGGAGCCCCATCATGCCCCGAGTGTGCCCTACTTGCATCTTGCCTGCCACATCGGTCATGCGCTCATCGCGAGTATTTTGCTCCAGGAGAGACCGAGCGATTTTGATGTTACCATATCTCCGGTGACGTGGCTGTATATGGCACAGTTGGCGCCATCCAGTGAGGTGTCCGCTGCCCATGTCGACATGATGAATTCGGACAGTGGTCAGTGTGCGCTGACCCCAATCGACGTCGCATCCTGGTCGGGCAACGTGAAGTGCGTCTACGTTATGTTGAATTACTTGCCGCCGAAGCAAAAGTCGACGTTCCACCACAGCGGGCACTTCAGCGCCCTCGAGCGGGCGGTTCAGGTGAACTCCACCAGGTCGCTTCAGTTGATCCTGTCGGATCACCCCCTAGAGGGCGACATGAAGAGGGCGGCGAAGGAGGCCCTCCGACATAAGATGGACGAATGTCTCAACGTGCTGCTGAACCACGGAGTGCCGTTGGGGTCAGTCCTCAACGGCATGAACCCGTACCACTTCATGTACATGTATGCGTCGGCGTTCCAGGCAGGCAAAGGTCAGGGCAAACGCCACAAGGGGCTACCACAGTCGACCGTTGTACTCATACGACATGGCTTCGATGTGAACAACGCCGATCTCATTGGCTCCTACCCTCTGTACAGTCTCCTGTACTCGCTGATTCAAGAGAAGGACTATAACCCGTCCAGCGTGCCCGAGTATCACATCGAGACATTACAGACCCTCCTGGCGGCCGGCGCGAGAACCGATTTCGACGAGGTGCGTCAGATTTCGAGTCGGTCGTCAGAGACCACCGATGTGACCGAGCTGCCGATGATCGGACGCGAGTTGTACACTTCGGCGCTGAACGCTTTCCTTGTGCCGTTGCAGTCGTCAGATGCATGGCGGCCCCACATGAAGAACTACCTCGACAAATGCGTGCTGTCACTGTTGGAACACGGCGCTGATCCCGCCCACGTGAACAGCTTTGGCGAGACGCCGCTACACGACCTGATGAAGGCGATCGCGATGCAGCACGCGATGGGGCACATGTTCATTGATCTCGGTAACATGTGTCGCATGTTGCTTCTCCACGGTGCCGATCCGAACGCGGCGGCCCCCAGCGGATTCTATCCCATCAGCCACTACTTCTCAACGCTGTGTAAGATGATGGGGGGTCTGTATGCGTTCGAACGCTGGCGTCAGACCGACTGTGTTCCGCATATACTCAATCTGGTCTTCTTTATGGATCACAGCAAGGTGGTTGAGGCGTACCATCAGGTCACGCAGGTGCTTATTGAGGCCAAGACCGATGGAATGTCCGACTCGATTATCTCATACGTACAGGAGCAGTTCATGCGCTTCATGACCAAGACACGTCCACTGTGTGAACTGAGTCGTCTCGGGGTGTGGAAAGCCGCTGAACGACGACGGGAGAATCTCTCCGCGTGGTACATGCCAGCTCTGTTACGCCGTCACATCATTGAGATGTTCGACGAATGAACCGTGTATAAAGAGTGCATTTTACGTCACGTCTAATATGTTATTTACAGCGTGAACTAAAAATGACATGGGTGTTTTCTACCATGTTGAACATATATCAAGGATGATCAAATGTTGGCAGGTGTTTTCCTTCAGAATCATGTAGGAAACGGTGGCACAATGAATCTGTGTGCATTTCACTCAATCCATCAAAACTGATACGTTTGGGAACATGATTGTGTCTTCAGTATTATTTTGCATAATGACGTGTTTGTTGTATTGTACTTGATTTGTGTATATCTTCTACATCTGTGTCTGAGAAAGGATGTATTATGCTGCAAAGTGGTGGACAGTTTCTCTCATGACAATAACGCACACAGATGATGTGGTTGAGGTGAAGATGGTGGTCTGGATAATATTTTCATACAGAGCAGACAGTTTAGCTGTAGACCGTCCTTTGAATCACCTTTCCTGCACACTTGGAGAGGCTGTATTAGTATTATTCTTCGGTGCTAAAATGTATTATGCATAGTCTGGGCATTACATTTGGCAAATGTGATAGTGCAGGTTGGGTTGTGCTCCTGTTTTCCTCCATATAAAACATCAGTTCATCAGAGATTCAGTAGAGGAAACCACTCATACCTGTGAAAACAGCAATTCTGTTTGTGCTATTTTAGTAATAACTTATGCAACAGAATGCCTTAAAGTTACCAAAAAGTCAAAAACTAGACATATTTCGTGTAACATGATTTTCCACACAAAAATTCCAGAAAACATACTAATTTGGACATATTTGGAGCTGGTATTCAGACTAAAACTATCAGTGTGCATTTTCTTGGGGCAAATGATCAGTTTTTAATAACTAAGGGGGTCACCCTGGTGATGAGTGTTGTTTTTTTAAGAGAACAGTATTGTGAATATTATCTGCATCATAATAGAGGCATTAAAGCGACATGGTCCATTTATTTTTATTGCAAAATCATGTTATATGGTATAAATTATATCTATTATAGCGTAAAGACAGTCAAAATATGTTTTCATGTACCATTTAGGGGTTGAAAATAGACACAGTAAGGGGTGCTTAACTCTGTTTACACATCAACCACGAGGCGTTTTCGAAACCGTTGTAGGCGTGGCTAAAAGCCCAGAAGGAAATGCGTGATCACGCGATGCAGTATCACGTGAACACAAATTGACACCACTAACGGCACACCCAGCCAGGTGCACAGCTCCCAGTTGGTAAAGGTCAAAGGGTGGGTGTCACTCGCGGCGATTTGAGTGACAGCGTATATAAACATTCGACGTTTAACATTACGAAATCAGTTTTGTTTTGATAAAACATTTATTGGCAATCAGGGCGCTACAATAGTTATAACTACAATAGTTATAACTTATACTGATTAACGTGATTTTGCAATAAAAATAAAAAGCCACGAACGGGCCATGTCGCTTTAATGTCATTTGTGACTTGTGACCATGATTGTGCCAGTTTTCAATTGAGAAAAGTTTGTATACCTATTTTTGTAACATCTTTTCTATACGTGCATGAAGCAAATATCCTGCAGCCAGTGTACATAGAGTTTACTTGCCAATAGAATATCTCAGCTGTAGAATAGCTGCATTGTTCGGGAAGGTTTAGTTATCCAATATTCATTCACATCGTTTTAGAAATCTTTGTTAGCTTTGGTGTGTGTGTGTGTGTGCTGCACACCTGTATTTTGTGGTGCTTTCCTTTGTTAACTTGATGATGAAAAATTAGTTATGGCATAGTAATTATTAACACTGGAGTAATCTAGACTATTATTATTTATTGTAAATATAGATATAAACTTCGACCTCCTTCAGATCATCTGCATAAGCGAAATGGGTTGTTATTGAAAATTGCAAATAAGTAACTACCTGTTATATTTGCCAATTTAAACTTTGAATTGTGGGCTCAACTTGGCATTTGCACATGTAAAAATGCATATTCTGCACGTCATTGATTTTGTTTTTCAAATGTTTCTATTAAACTTGGTTTCTGTTGTATATGCTAGCTATGCTTTGTGGCGCCAGCCTGCGTTGTCATACTTGGTCAATGAAGTTGTGGTGTAAATGACAACGTGTTGTTTGTGTTTGTACACTCGCATAGCCACTGAAGGAATCACTGTTTGTGTTTGCTGAAACCTGGTATAATGAATGTATGTTTGAATATCATCTCTGTGAATGACGGAAGACGAATGGTGTGGTTAGTTGTCTTAATTCTCCAACTTGATAGATAAGCTGATGTGACATAGCATCACAAACATTAATCCAGTTAGTAATCTCACAGAAAGCCGACTTCTGGTGTAAGGAACCACACATTACATAAATCATAATTTTTATATCCCACTCTGCCCTATAATGTTTGTCACCTTCACTAACAGCAATGGATGAAACAAACATTGGACACATAAACGAATTAACCCAGTCCCAGTGTTTCTTACAATGAAAGTCAACAGTAGTGTAATTCATATGTATGCACCCAGCAAACAAGGAACCATTTCTGAACCAGTTGGCACATGTCATACTGGTTCATAATTGGTACCGCTCTACCAGTACGTGTTTTCATGTGTATTCATGTGAATACATGTATTCTGGCTGTTGTCACGAGTTTTGAACAAGTTTGATACGAGTCATACTGGGTTGTCAGAACTGGTACGGTTTCACTGGTACGTGTCATCAGGTGAAAAACTCACCAAATTTGTTCACATAATCCGGTGAATTCACATGAATTGAGCCAGTTGAACTCGTGAATTCACTTACAGAACATGTGAAATCACGGGTCTTTGTTTGCTGGGTAACCAAATTTTCTTTCTTTGTTGTAATATGAAATGTGTATATTATCAAAATAACCATGGAACCCTAATGTAAGTACCGGGTACTGCTGTATGGAATCAACATCTAGAAGTTATACAATATACTATTTTGAATGCTTTGCTTTGTGAATATTCATACAAAGAAACTTGCACTGAACTAGCATAGGAGTAGCTGTCAGTGCTCATTAACATATCGCACAAAACGATGTTAACATTGGCATACATTTAATATAACTAACATGATAATTATATACAATATAATAATACCCACGAGACTAGTTTTTTTTCAACTGAAACATGCATTCCTATACAAATATCATATCTTATCAAGTATTATTATCTACAGAGCAACCAGAAACATTAGATACCGACGTCTTTTATAAATATTGACAAACAACTAGAGAAACAAGAAAATACAGTTTACTACGTTAACCCAACAGTTTCATGCTGCAAATAAATTTGACAAAAATGGGTGTTTGTCTGTTATACATCATAAATTCATTAACTTCCCCTTCGCACTGTAATTTTATCAACTACATTTTCTATTCTAATCCGACATGTTTGGAATGTCTGTACATTTTCCATACTCATTATTGTGCAGTTCTTGTATCATATCTGTCACCTTGTCTCTTCATATATTTCACCTTGCCTTCCCATATCTGTCCTATCGACTCCTAATATTGTCATGTTGTCCTTTTATGACTTACATTTTTTGTATCAATATAAGCGTCATCTTGTTTTGTTACAACTAGCACAATGTCTCCTCATATGTTCTTGAATAGATCCGTCACTTTGTATCTGTCACACTGTCATTGCATCTCGCCTATATTCTTGTATCTGTCACCTTGTTTCTTCGTAACCGTCTTATACCCTTCGAAACAAATTTCATAATTACACAACTAGCAATGTTAAACTTACTTCTACGTTTCGACCACCACCGGCGGCCTTCTTCAGGAACTGAATGTTCAGCGGTCACTGCTCACTAGATGGCGTGGCGAGCAGACTGTCCCACACGTGACTTAGTCTGCAGTGACCGCTGAACATTCAGTTCCTGAAGAAGGCCGCCGGTGGTGGTCGAAACGTAGACGTAAGTTGAACATTGCTAGTTGTGTAGTTATGAAATTTGTTTCGAATAATATACTGCCAACTTGATGAACATTTTTACGAATGTCTTATACCCGTCACATTTTCCCCCTCAAACATGTCTCCTCATATCTGCCATACCTGCCTTCTTAAAGCTGTCATCTGACTCAGTCTCTAACCCCCAACAGCCAATACCTTGTCCCTATTATATACATTACATTCAATGATCGTCTCAAATGTGTTATTTATTGTGTTTATACATGTTGAATCATCTCTGGATTTCTTTCTTCAAATGTCTTCATATCTGACACCTTATCTACTCAAATTTGTCTCCTCATAAGTTACCTTTTTTCCCCTGATATATGTCACCTTATTTTCTCATAACTGACTTTATCACCTGATATTTGTCATGTTATCTCCTTATAACTGTCACTTTATTTCCTGATGTTGTCACCATATCTCCTTAAAATTATCACTTTATCTCCTGATATTTGTCACCACATCTCCTCATGTCTGCTGCCATTTCTCCCTGCGTCTGTCACCTTGCCTCTTCATACCCCTCCCCCTGTCCCTCCCCCTGTCCCTCCCCCTCAGCAGGGACAATCTGTACGATGATGTTGTCCTGCGTGCCTCCCAACTGAGCGGCCAGCTCCTCCGAGATCTGTATCTGCTGCGTGTGCTCTGCCCCCTCCCCCGGGTGTATCTCAAGGATGTGCACCTGCCCGTCTCCCCCCTCCCCCTCCGTTATATGCAACATCGTCCCCATCTCCTCCTCCACCACCTGCCCCATCCCCTCCTCTCCCCCCTGGGTCATCACCTCCGCCCCCCCGCCACCCAACCCCTGCATCATGTGCAGTTCCTGTCCGCCAGCAATCTCTGAGGTAGTTTGCAGCGGGTCCGTATTTTGCAGCAGCTGCAACGCCTGCGCCGTTTGCAGCGTCGCCAGCGCCTCGGCTGTTTCCGCCGACGCCTGATTGGTCGGTTCGATCCCGCCACTTTCCTCGACGACGACGATGTAATCGATGACCTGTGATTGGTGCACTCGCTTGCACCGCCCCGCCGCCAGCATGTGCTTCGTGAGGTTCCCCTTCAGGGTGAACTTGCGGCCGCAGTGCTCGCACTCGTACGGCTTCATGAAGTCTGGTCGCCCCTGGCAACGACCCGGCTGCTGCTGGTGCTTGCGCAGTTCGTACTGCTGCGCGAACTCGCGCTGGCACCGCAAGCACTTGAAGCGGCGCGGGCGGTGCTTGTTGCTGATGTGCTGCATCAGGTAGTGCTTGATGGGGAAGACCTTGTCACACACGGTGCACGTGTACGACATGCCCTGGTCCTTCTGACGATGCTGCAGGTTCTCGTGAGCTGTTGCCAGGTAACGCTTCTGTCAACGTAAACAAACTATTATTATATTGTTCATGGCTCCAAGAATGGTTTATTGTAGTATAATTAACTTACTTTGGAGCTTAAAGTCGAAGATGAGTACGACGTTTTGACCCGTCAGCTACGGACCTTGTTCACGTACTGGTGTCACGTGTGTTGCCTCAGATTTCGGCGGGATAATTTGATTGTCGATGGAAGAGAAAAGTTAAGGAGGCCATATACATCAAACAGAGAGCCCCTACCATGAACAGAGACCAGGGATACCATCTGCCTGCCATCTACAACCAAATTATCCCGCCGAAATCTGAGGCAACACACGAGACACCAGTACGTGAACAAGGTCCGTAGCTGACGGATCAAAACGTCGTACTCATCTTCGACTTTAAGCTCCAAAGTGAGTTAATTATACTACAATAAACTATTGGTTATCTAAGAGTTTTACTCAGGGTTGGTGTTAATTTAATCAAATTGATTAAATCATCGATTAAATCATTGATTTAATCAACATGAAAAAATCAAGATATTGATTTGTTCAACTTTTTCAGATTATCTTAAATTTATACTTACCTGATTACTCACTTTATTTGTGCAAATTTATAATAATAATCCTCAACAACACTCAACAGTAAGACAGCTGACATTTTGTTATGACTAGGCCCACATGGTTTTACAGCTGTGCTCAATGTTCAACCTATTGGGTATATTATGATATTCCATATATTTATTTATTTTCCGAATTACATATTATTTCTTATGATTGTCGAGAATGTTGAAAAAAATCAAATAAATTGATTTAATCAAAAAATCCGATTTAATAGAAAAAATCCGATTTATTCGAAAACATCATGATTTTTTTCCAACCCTGTTTTTACTATACTATATCTATGATATAAATATTCCATATTTCCATTTTATTATTATTTCATAGTAATATTATATAGCTTTATTTTCAATATAACATTTATGGTTTTTCCAACAAAATATTTTAACATGGTTTGTATACATATCTGGAAAGCACGGTGAACTACATAGGAGATGGTATAATGTCGCTAATAAAATATTATTTAACTGTATATAACCAAGCTACCATATGTGCATATAGGGGATGTTGTTTAGTATATCAGTCAACATTTGAAAGGTTCACTTATTTGTGAAATGAGACCAAAACGTCAGAAACAAAACAGTCAAAGTGAAGGAAGAGTTGCATTGGGCACCTGAATAATGTTATTGTTGAATGTTGAACAATACACTGCATAACTGGAATTGTATGTGATATTACATTCTTGATAAGACTTATCAAAGTGCTTGACTTGATGCCTTTGTACATGGAAGCATACTTTATCAGATCTACTTTACCCCAATCCAGGTCCATAACCAGGTAATAATACTGAATATATTCTTCATGGCGCCAAGTATGGTTTATTGTAGTATAATTTAACTTACTTTGCAGCTAAATTGTCGATGATGAGTACAACATTTCGACGTGCACTCATCATCGACAATTAAGCTCCAAAGTAAGTTAAATTATGCTACAGGTAATACATGTAATAGTTTCGTAACCTTCAATATATAGATGGTTGTAACAGAATCTTTGTACCTGTAATAAAAATATGTTTTTTGTCGCCCTGTCAAACATTTTGACAGTGTGGTGCAATGCGAATTAACTAAGCTAATTAATGTGGCCTCGGCTACTTACATAGAAGATCTTGCCACAGAACTGGCAGGGGTAGTCTAGCCCATCAGGGTGTTTGCGAACCCGTTTGCCCTCCTTGGTAAGAGGGGCGTTTTCCCTGAAGTGTCGTTCTCTGTGTTTCTTCATGTCCATATTTGTCTTGAACGCCCTGTTGCAAACTGCAACCACCAGGGGAAACGTTAACACACTTTATCATAATCAGGGGGTACTTATGGCAAGGCAATATTTCTAACAAATTGGTGACGCTTAATTACCAAAGCAATAAAAATATCTTTCATTAAATTACTTCAAACACCATTCAGTAAATGGAAGTTCTAAAAGTCAGTGCAAAATCTCAATAACATAGATGATAGGTACAGTGTTGTATTGTGTTACACATGCATCAGGGGTCATTTATATAAGAAATTTGTGTTAAAATATTAACGCTTTACCCATATCAGAAATGCAGCCCAAAATATTCAGAAATGAAACCCGAGTTTCATGTTGACATAATGAATTCAACAACAAGTAATGTTGTATTAAGAAAAGATCCTACGAAATGGGCAACTGACAGTTGTTATATTCAAGGATAAACAATGAACTTTAGAAAAGAAATTATTACATGAAATGAAGGACAGACAATATTACCTACCATCACAGTGATGGTTGAATACATATTACATTTAAGTTTGAATGATGTGAACGTAATAAGATTTTATTATAGGACAATGTTACCTACCATCACAGTGATGGTTGCGTACATTGCTATGATATGTCAACAAATGGCGAGTCAAAGTGACATTGTTCTTGAACGATCGCTCGCACAGTTGACAGGCAAAGTCACGTCGATTTGAGTGTGTCATCTTGCAGTGGATCTTCAGTTCATGTTTCATCTTGAAGACTTTCCCACACACTTCACACATGTGGCAAGGTTTCGCTACAACACATACACAAAGTAATAAAGCTCTATAATGAGTGTATTCTCAACAGAACAGGAAAGGCAGTTACTAGAAACAATAAGAAGTGGATTGTGTACCAGTTTGTTTTGTATGCTTAAAATCATGGAAGAACACCCTCTTTCCCAATATTAGTCTAGTTTAGGCTTGGGCAAGGATTTTTCACTCAAATTAACCATATTGCTGCATGACTTACACATAGAAATATTAACCGTTGTGGAATACAATTTATATGCATAAAAACGTCATTATGTTATCTCTTTGTATACCAAATTTCGTTCTTGTTCCTAAAACATAACGCGTTCAGTAGCATTTTAAAACGACCCCCTACTCAACAAAAATCGGCCTGTTGCGACACGCTGCCAGTGCTAAGATGCTATGCTTGTTACGCTAGCGCGAGCGCCTCATCGCGTTTACCACCAGGCTGACAATTTAAGCGTAAAATAGGCTATCTTCTCAAACGTTGCGCCGCGTCAATTTTTGACCAATTCAATCAGAATAAAGCTTATTTTGAAGAAAAATTAATGCTCTATCGATTGGTGATACACACTACGCTGAACTAATAAGAAATCGTCCGCTAAAACGCAATTAAACATGACAACTTATGTCATGGTCGTATTTCGTGAGCAACGTCGCCGTTCCGCATCAGATCGCGTAGTGTGTGGTACCATTCGATCGGACGTGAAATTTGCTATCCAGTACATATCATTTTATGAATATAGCATTTTATTTGTGGGGGCGCACGCCTTTGAAAGCTGGTGGTACTTTTTCCCCGAGTCGCGACACTTCGAGTCTTCGGCAGATCGCCGCACGCGTTAGTAGTAAGTCGCTAATGTCGTATTCCACGCGTATGTTAGCAATTTCTAAACATCACGGCACATAACGGCTACCAATTATCTCATGGTCAACGTATTGCATTTTATTGATAATTTATAGCGAATAATTCGTCTATTTGCCTGTTGCTAAATCTATGGGTTTGCCCTTGCAACGAAATAGGCTGACCTAGATATCAACATCACGGTGGGCGCCAGGACTAGTCGATCTTTGTTGTGAGGGGTGTCAAAAGGAAGCTGTCGAAGCTCGCCGTTTACTTGAGAAACGATCTTTAATTATGAACATATTTTTCACGTCGTGTTGTTTTACTCGTATTATAGATGACAACTATTACAACTGTATTGTCCACACAACAGTAATTGATACGAAATTCGGCATAATGCGCCGCTATTTCAGCTAGACCAACGACAAACATACGCCGCTGCAATGTCTGCGCCGTTGCGATAAAGCCGACTTTCTACTTGTATTCGCGCAACACATGGATTATTACATTTACAATGCCTTTGAAATAGTATACAACAATTTTATTAAAAAAAAGCAGAGACAAGAAATAACAATTCTTGGAGACGAATTGATCGACCTGGCGTCGTAATTCCATAACATTATAGTTTATATATCTTTTTGTGTTTATATTATAATTACGTATGTTGTCAAATCATTTTGAAATTCATTCACCCACATGATGGAATGTATTTCGGAATTTATCAATATTACATATAACAATATTTTTTATTAAACTGATTAGTAGTTCAATTTAACACCAATTATTTTATAAATATATGTTATTATAAACTTATAATACTTTTATTACATTTGATCATATATGACAATTTTGACATATGTAATCAAATAATATACATATATATATATATATATTTAATGGTTTCTAAATTATAGATTAGTTAATTATGTCAAAATTTACACAAAATAGAGATTTTTTTAGAAGAACTCTTATTTCACGTAAACAACACAATTATATGATTTATGTGAAAATCATGCAGTAGATATACATAACAACAATACCTGTGCTAAATTAAAAGTTTGTAACTTTAATATATGTTTGACTAGAGCATGGCCAAAATATACCTAATTTTCACTGTCATGGCATGGCGGCCATATTAGATACCTACTAATTTGCATAATTTATGCAAAAAATGAGAAATAGCTAAATTCTATTGAAAACTAGTTACATGCCAAATTTGGTTGATCTGTGTTGAAAAGTAAAGATTTTTGTTTGAATCTATACCTACCTTGAAGTTTTGACATTTATCCCGGGGTAATCGGGGAAAAAAGTAAAATGTCATATAAAACCCAAACGACATGACATGGCTGAATGAAACTTGTTTTACTATCCGAATATAATATGTATCTTTCACAAATTCATATTTTTATCGCTTTTAGTGACTTTTTTCTATTTTGTGCTTGTCTCTTGCCAAGTGTCAATTTGCTAAAATAACATATTCCCACATTTTCAATATGGCATATCTGTGGAAATATTAGTCATACCACTCTAATAATTTATTTACATGTTGACCATGTTGTTGTCCTTGGATGCATGTAATATCGAGTTATTCTAGTAATAAGTTAAAAAGTTGTGTTAAGTCAGAAATGACATTTTATAATAAATTCCTTGCCCAGGCCTATCTAGTTGCCAGATAGCGAACCTAGAAATTTTAATAACTAAGGTTTTTTGATTGATATGTATTCACATGGGTGTCTGGAAGATTTTGAGCTTTGTTGGCACTGGGCCAACTTTGGGGAACTTTTTTTATTAGCTAATTAGCATAATTAGCATTGTTAACGCTAGTCAAGCTTGATCCAAGTATAACGTTTGAACTAATAGGCCTAGAATCATGTGCAATAGCACTTTTCTATATCAGTTTGACTCGAGGAATTCATATCTGATATTATTTTCGTTATTAAAGGTCAAGGTTAATGTATACAATCAAGGTCAAGGTCATTTTGGCTCAAAATTGTTGAAATTTACTTAACTTCCCCACTTCGCGTAACTGACAATGAAACAGACAATTAATGGTTTTATTTATAGTTAATTTTATTAAACATGGAAACACTAGCCTGTGGCTAATATAGCCAAATGTAAACATTCATAGTCAAACCATAGATAGCTGTGAGCACACATACTATCTATCCAATACTGAGTGTTGTTCTTATAACTCATCCCGATCTACACAATCATCATCATTGTCATGGTCATGCTGGTCGTCGTTCTTCTCCATCTCCTCTTTCTTCGTAAATGGGTTGCAGCATTCATCACCTGCTGTGCAGATGCAGTAGATTGTGCAGCTGAGTTTTTCACGGTAACAGCTACAATTGCCTTCCTTGCATGCCTTGTCCTTCACTCGACAGCGGCAGCTATGACGTTCATTAGAAGCGGTGGTCCTGGTGGACCATTGTCAGTGCTGGAGCAAGTTATCCCATTGTCTATTTTCCAACCATAGTCTGCGATGTAGACATCTGGAGGTCCCTGTTGGTCAGCTGCCTTCCAAAGCAACATCTGCAGGTGAGCACGTCGCACGTGGAGGTAAAGGTTTGTGTCCGTCGGAGGCAGTAACATGATGCGCAGTGGCTTCGCCTGTTTGCGGGTGTACATATTGTAGCGAGCTTGAATCATCGAGGTGCTCGTGGGTTGTCCATACAGTGCCGCAAAGAAATGCTGTCCAACTGCCATGAGGTCCACGTGAGTGGCACTCTCCTCACCCAGTACGCCGAATAGCCCTGGAAAGTTGCCTGCTTTCAGTGTCTTCAGAATAGAAGCCTTGCCTTTGCCGAAGGGGTAGGAATCAGTATCACAGCCGCTTAATGCATGGGCTCCAAGTAGCTGTGGGCACACTGTGTCTCCTAAGTTGGCACATGTGGCGTTGATGTCAAGGACAACACCATCCCACTTCTCCATTTGCACAGAAACACGAACCTGAAGGTCATAGCGCCACGTCCAGTACACCAGCAGCACGAAAATGTCGCTGTCGTCACTGAGGATTCTAACCACCTGACGACCAGCATCGGCGGCTTGAAACAGATAGCTGATGATGGTGATGTCAGCTTCATCGTGCAAGAAGACGCCATCATCCCTGCTCTCAACTGACACCCCACACGCCAGGGTGAACGTGCTGAGAAGACGTGACAGGCCACGCTTGTTGTATTTGTTCTTCATCACTGCCTCACGACTTGGCAGAGGGCTGTTGAGGTCCAGGTTGAATGTATTGGAGCCAACACCAACTCGCCGCTGCCTCTCATGGTCCTTAGCCGATATTTTGGTGTAACGGTCAAACACAGTTTCTTCCATTCTCCTACAATCCTTCCTGAAGACTGGCTTCAAGACGTGGGAGGAGATATGTGAATACCTGGAGAGGGCACGGCTTTATCCAACTGGTCGCCAATGGGTAGACAACCTCATAACCCCAACCTTGCTCGCACACCAGTTGATCCGCTCCGAGAGAGAGGGGGATTGGCTTCTACAGCAGCTTCTGTCTCAAGCGTCTGTTACCTTACTTTTTCATCGCTGGACACCACAACTATGCAAGGTACTCTCGTGGCACTGCCTCGAGATGTCAGTGCTCCTGCCTGCCGAGGCCAAGGACGAACTTCTCTCCGGTGCATTTGTCTGCTGGCACAAGGCAGGCAGCTGGAACGCTGTCTCTGCCGATCAGTTCGGGGAGCAGACGGCAATAAAGATCGGCAAAGGTGGCCTGAATGGTATCACGCTATCCTCAACACAAGTAGCAGAATGGATTGACACTTTCCCAATATCTGCATATGTTTCTGACACGCTTGACCATTGCTACTCTCCAGATCTGTCAAGCAGTTCCAGCAGGACCCCGCACAAGGAGGAAGGTGTGAAGAGATGTAAAGTTGATGAAGATGACCGCCAGCGTATCAGTACAGAACTTGAAAAATGTTCCCACCCCCTCGATACCGAGAGTGATGTCCTCAACAACATCCATAATGGACAAGTGGCTCCAACGATAGTCAATGTTTCAGACTCCTTGGCATTTGGTGGGACGATGGCAACTGCATTCCAAAACTCACTCCCAACCGGATTCTATGCAAAGCTCAGTTCGCCAGTGGATACTATTGAACATCTGAAACGAGGTGCCAAAATTGGTGACACGGTCGTGTTCGACCTAGAGTCCATATTTCTCCGTCTTCTGGTAGTCGGTCAACAGCGCGAGATGGAAGGCGATACAAGGCGATACTAGTTCACAAGCTTGGAGTAAAGCATCACAAGGCTCCACGCCCTGATGTCATCATCATGGACGCCCAGCAACTCTTATATCACGTGGTCTGGCCCTGTGACGAAAGTGTAGATGTGCTGGCGGAGTCACTGAAAGCGCGGCTTGCATTGTGTGCTGCTCCAGAGAAAATCCTAGTGTTTGACCGTTACACCGAAATATCGGCTAAGAACCATGAGAGGCAGCGGCGAGTTGGTGTTGGCTCCAATACATTCAACCTGGACCTCAACAGCCCTCTGCCAAGTCGTGAGGCAGTGATGAAGAACAAATACAACAAGCGTGGCCTGTCACGTCTTCTCAGCACGTTCAACCTGGGGTGTGGGGTGTCAGTTGAGAGCAGGGATGATGGCGTCTTCTTGCACGATGAAGCTGACATCACCATCATCAGCTATCTGTTTCAAGCCGCCGATGCTGGTCGTCAGGTGGTTAGAATCCTCAGTGACGACAGCGACATTTTCGTGCTGCTGGTGTATTGGACGTGGCGCTATGACCTTCAGGTTCGTGTTTCTCTGCAAATGGAGAAGTGGGATGGTGTTGTCCTTGACATCAACGCCACATGTGCCAACTTAGGAGACACAGTGTGCCCACAGCTACTTGGAGCCCATGTATTAAGCGGCTGTGATACTGATTCCTACCCCTTCAGCAAAGGCAAGGCTTCTGTTCTGAAGACACTGAAAGCAGGCAACTTTCCAGGGCTATTCGGCGTACTGGGTGAGGAGAGTGCCACTCACGTGGACCTTATGGCAGTTGGACAGCATTTCTTTGCGGCACTGTATGGACAACCCAGGGGCTCCTCGATGATTCAAGCTCGCTACAATATGTACACCCGCAAACAGGCGAAGCCACTGCGCATCATGTTACTGCCTCCGACGGACACAAACCTTTACCTCCACGTGCGACGTGCCCACCTGCAGATGTTGCTTTGGAAGGCAGCTGAGCAACAGGGACCTCCAGATGTCTACATCGCAGACTATGGTTGGAAAATAGACAATGGGATAACTTGCTCCAGCACTGACAGCGGTCCACCAGGACCACTGCTTCTAATGAACGTCATTAGCTGCTGCTGTCGAGCGAAGGACAAGGCATGCAAGGAAGGCAATTGTAGCTGTTACTGTGAAAAACTCAGCTGCACAATCTACTGCATCTGCACAGCAGGTGATGAATGCTGCAACCCATTTACGAAGAAAGAGGAGATGGAGAAGAACGATGACCAGCATGACCATGACTATGATGATGATTGTGTAGATCGGGATGAGTCATTTTATAAGAACAACACTCAGTATTGGATAGATAGTATGTGTGCTCGCAGCTATCTATGCTAATTTGGTTTGACTATGAATGTTTACATTTGGTTATATTAGCCATAGGCTAGTGTTTCTATGTTTAATAAAATTAACTATAAATAAAACCATTAATTGTCTGTTTCATTGTCAGTTACGCGAAGTGGGGAAGTTAAGTAAATTTCAACAATTTGATGTTAAGCCAAAATGACCTTGACCTTGATTTTATACATTGACCTTGACCTTTAATCACGAAAATAATATCAGATATGAATTCCTCGAGTCAAACTGATATAGAAAAGTGCTATTGCACACGATTCTAGGCCTATTAGTTCAAACGTTATACTTGGATCAAGCTTAACTAGCGTTAACAATGCTAATTAGCAGTTATTAGCTAATAAAAAAAGTTTCCCAAAGTTGGCTCAGTGCCAACAAAGCTCAAAATCTTCCAGACACCCATGTGAATACATACCAACCAAAAAACCTTACAGTTATTACAATTTCTAGGTTCACTATTGAAAGGATACAGCTGACAACTAGACTATATGGGCATCAGTTCTGTCTGCCTATATAGTATGTATCGAGGTCAAACTGAAAAGTTATTGATTGAAGGAAACATCAAAGGACATAGCATTATATTTAAGGGCTTACTGTCTGAATGAATGACTTTCAGCATCACAATAACTTCTTGCAGTTAATTGAAAAATATAATAATAATTATTATTATATCGAAAGATATAATAATTACAGCTGTATAAGGGGGTCAAAGGTCATACAGTTGAGTACCGGACTGTTTATTGTGATGGTGATTTAATCGCAATTGCCACCTTTTCAAAACTTAGGCAATTTCGCCCACCTCACATTTCCTCAGTCTTTCAGAAGAGATATCAAAAGCCATCCGTCCCTTCTATATATATATGGTGTTTAATTCTGTCTATAACTGGGGAAATGAAAGATCCCACACATGGGGTAAATGTATAACCTGTAGTGGACTGGCTAATTGGGACGACTCTGTAAAACTCATGTGGCTATAATAGAACAACAAACAGCTTTATGCAGAAACCCATCCACCCATCATTTGGACGGATAAAAGCCATTGTGGATGGGTAGAAATATGGGTGGATGGGTAAACAAACATGAAGGAGGAAAAAAAGAAAAAGGTCTTCCAATCCATAGATATTGTCAGTTATGCCTCAAAAGTGAGTGTAAATGGTGTCACATGTGTGTTTGTAGTCCATTTCAGGTCATCAGACACATTTAAAGTTTGTAAACTGGCTTAACAGTTAACATCCATGTGTCCACCAAAACTTGTGTGACTGGCAATACTTTGGTCCTGCATAAAGCCCTGACGATGAGTTAACCGTAAGAAGAAGAAGACACGTACCATCAGTGTGCTGTTTGTACATTAAAAGCCATCGGTCCCTTCTATATGGTGTCTAATTCTGTCTATACCTGGGGAAGTAAAAGATCCCACAAATGGGGTAAATGTATAGCCTGTAATGGACTGGCCTCTGTAATGGACAATAGAACGACGAGCTAACCGTAAGAAGACGAAGACACGTACCATCGGTGTGCTGTTTGTACATGTGGATCTTCCATCCCTCGCGCGAGATGAACGTCGCCTGACACACCTCGCACTCATACCGCTGCTCGTTGTGTTCCCGCATGCGGTGTTTCTTCAGCTCCTTCCCCTTCATGAAGACGACCCCACACGTCTCACACGGCCACTCTCGCTTCACGTCGTGCTTCTGTATCTCGTGGTTGCGCAGCGCCGCGAAGCTCTTGCACGTCTTCTTACAGATGCCGCACTCATGGGACGCCGACCCTTCACGCTGCCCCAAGCCCTTGTGCACCCAGTTCTCGTGGATGCTCAGCCCCGTGTTGTTCTTGAATCCTTTCCCGCACCACGCGCACACACACGGTCCGGAGTTTGACTCCATCTGGACGTTGCTGATAGCCATGTTCCTCCTCGTCACGTCGGCTATGCTCTCGTCTGTCGCCTCCAATAGTTCTAACTTGATCTCTTCTTTCTTGATTCTGGGTCGGCCACGTCTCCTAATCACTGGAGCACCTTCAGGAGTGCTATCAACTGCAGCTTTGGCTGCTCTGGTCGACATAGGCTTGGCTGGTGATGTCTCGTCTGAATCCTCCTTCTCCTTATCAGATGCAATTCTTAGTTTCTTTTTCGTGCCCTCGGTGACGTCCTGACACTCACCTGCAGGTTCGTTGTCCTCTTGCAAGATCGTCTTCCTCTTAGACCGTGTGCGCGTCATAGTCTTTTCGCCATCACCCAGTGACATCACAAGCTTTGTAGCCGTGATGTCATCAGATGGTGCAGTTTCCGCGTTGCCTTCCGCCTCTTTCTTGATGATCACTCTTGTCCTCTTCTGTTTTGTCGACTCCTGCCTGGGGCTCTGATGAGGTGACTCACCTTCACTGTCCATTCTTGTGGACTCGCTGCCCCGTCTACGCAGTGAAGGCATGGACCACTCATATATCTCATCAGGCGGGGGGCGTCGTATCCGACGTGATCGTATTGGGGTATCTACAACAACCAAACTTGCCGCAGCCTTTCCTCGATGCCTATTGACTACTTTAACAGTGGTTTGCTCATCTTTCTGTGGCTTGGCCTCATCTGTTGATGCAACTTTCTCCATGTCTGTATCAACTGGTTTTCCCCCCGTTTTGGGTTTGTCATCATCTTTATCTACTACCATCGCATCACCGCCATCAAGAGGTTCGTTCTTGGTGTCTGTTTCACCATCCTTGTCACTGGAAATTGTCTGCAGTGTTGCTGCATTATGATCGACACTTGCAACAACTGGAGCATCGCCGGAAACACCTGATGCATCATCAAGTGTTGGAATTCTGTCATCAGCTGCTGTAATCACTTCATTGCCACCAGCAGGAATGCCACCAGTGTGCTCTGTTGTCACATCCCCTCCTGTCATCCCAGTTGATACCTCACCACAGCCGTGACTGTCTACTGCCTGGGTCCTCTGCAACATTCCATCCGATTCCTGTCCAGAGTCCAAAAGCATGTGTTCCTTCACATTCACAACCAAGTGCGGTTCACATGTTTGTTCACACGACTGTTCACAGTCCTGTTTGGCATCCTCTATCCCCGGTACCTCAGGCGGCTGCTGACATCCTGCATCAGCCTCCCCAGCCGCCACCTTGGCCTCCTCCTCTGTCCCAGTGTACAATGACACGATCCCCTGCTGGTCCACCACCACCGAGTTGACCTGCGGATCGTGCGAATGCAATGGTAGATCATTGGGATCCGACACAGGAACACCATCGAACATGGTTTGCTGAGTGGTATCCTCAGAATTCACAAGTTCTCCTTCCTCAGGGGGTATTTCAAGCAGCTGGACTGCACTGTCTACCCCATCAGCCACTGCATTCTGGCTGGAGCTGCCAATTCCCTCCAACGCCAGCTTTCCAACATGATCGCGTGCAGACGGTTTTATGTTCCTCCGATTCACAATCAACTTTGCGATCTCATCGTGTGGCAAGATAACACGTTTTGACATGGATGAGATCTTACCTGCACCGTCACTGCTGACCTTCCTACCTGTGTTAAACCGCTTAACCAGCAGCACTTTGTTGCCCTCCGTGTCTTTCAACACAGACCTATCCAAGAAGGGATCACAATGGGAGGTCTGCTCCATTATCCCAAGTGTTTTCGCTGCAATCGTTGCCTCGGCATTGCTTTGTAGTTCCCCCCACGAGATCTGGTGATACATATAGTCAAGCACAATCTGCAGGTTGTCAACGTGGATGCCGTCGAAGTTGTAGATGTCCAACAGCTCCCCCTGGGAGAGACATGACTGAAAGTAGTAGCTCGATGCAGCCAGGATGACTTTGTGGGCGTAGATTGAGACAAACTCATCCTGTTGGTTCTTGACAAAGAGCTGAATGTCGCAGAGAACGCCAGTCTCTCGCAGTTGGTAGAGATAGTCCCAGAATGGGTCTGTGTTGTACGCCGACATCGTTTTGTTAAACCTCACCAGCAACAAGACACCTCAAACTCACTGGAAGAAAACCAAACATGATGTTACTCTTTATCATCGACAGGGAAATATCTACGATGAATAGCAATGAAGAATAAGTAGATTGACTGATGATAGGCTTTTAATGTATACATGGGTAAATGTAGGTTACTAGATATTTTAGTCAGTCATATTTCAGCTCGGTTACATACATAGACCTGGGCACTTGTGTGAATTCGGACCCACCTCAATTATGCCATTATAACAGTATATTTGATTCTTGATTCTGTTAATTTAATAATTTACCATCATCTCACATATATTTATGTTTTACAAACAGTGTGGATTAGCAGACTTTTGAGGTTGCAAAGACAATGCAGTCAGCTTAAGCAAACTGCGCAATAATGCATGCACCGCTGCGCTTGCAATTGGTACATATCAGAGTGCTACTTGGGTCTCAAAATGCTATATTTGTGAAACATAAATATATATGGGAATGCTGATTGGTCATGTTTAGGATTACAGTTAGCGTGACGTATCCTGGCATAATCCAGTGTAGGCAAATATAGTTATAGCGGCATAATTGAGGTGGGTCCGAATTCTACACAAGATGATACATGAAATGTTATTTGAAGATACTGATTATTTTAACCAGTTACTATGTTTATTTAATGAAGAGGGAATCTTATATACATGGAGTTTGATTTGAAGAATATGACCTGTTTCAATAACAGTGCTGATTTAATGTATACAGAGTACAGACTATCAAACCAAATAAACTTCCTAGCTCTAAACATGTCTAATGCACCTAAATTATCTGTAGGAACACAGAAATGTGTAATAATTTAACTTGTAGCTAATTGTCATCATCCTGGCCACAAAATGCTACAAGATTAAGTAAATGAGTATATCGTATAATTATTTTACACATTAATTTTGACTAATTTTTAGGTACACACTTGAACACAAATTCGCCATAGTTTTGAACAAACACATCCCGATATATCACTAGAACAAAATTTACCGTTTGATAATTATATTTTATACATTTCGTTATGTGATACAATCATGATGTGCAAAGATTTTATGTGGAAATTATACAAATACATCACCGTGATTTCTTGATTAATTATTACACTTTTTGTTAGTGCGACTAATTCAGTTGTCTCTGTTTCATTATCTGGCACACTGGCAAGTCTCGAAAGATGGCTTCGGCTACTTGACTACTTGGTCTTGATGATGTCTCTGACATAGACAGTGTACACATGTCCCATAACTCAGTGCAGTGTCTAGTGACATGCAGTTGCAGATGAAACATAAAATTTAACTTGGCCAGATCGAGTATCTGACAAATCTAGATTAGGCCCTTCGTCTTTTGCAAATTTTCAGACACTTAACTTTTAAGTTAATACAAAAAATATATAATCAAGTGTTGACAGAGTTACAGAAAGTGAAGGCGTTGATATTGTTACTGCCACCAGTGACAGTGGGGCTACTGCGCTGATGCCGGTAATGTTTGTTTGAAGGTTCTTAGTCTTAGATTGGGATGTTTGACAATTGAATTGTCAATTGAAAGGGTGAAGCCTGACCTGGAGCGTTACAGGCGCCGAGTAACAATTCATAAATGTTCCGTTATTTCAAGGTTGTACAATTAAAAGGAAGTCAAACAGGTAACGAGATCAATATCTTAAGGAATCTATTGTTTACAAACAATCAACACCACTTATGTCATGGAAATGTACACATACAAAAGCGCTTGAAAGAAATATGCAGCTAACTCGTCCGTATTACAAATGTCTTCCGATTGAGCGATAATATACAACTCAACCTCGTTCTGGTACTAATCAAGAGAAATACCTTAATGGAAAAGGTGTCTTTTATTAGATCTTACTTCAAAACCGGCCAATTGATTTCCCCAAATTAAAAAGGTTTATTTTCTGATGATGCAGTTTCTCCATTTATGTTTTTCATATACTTTTATCCGGTTTGCATAGTCTATGCTGATTAATAAATAAAAAAATCATATAATTATATAGACTGCGTAAACACTTTTTTTATTTATTTTGCTTGTTTTAGTCAATTTGCCATTTTATGAACCTGGAAATGGTTGGTCGTGTAAGTTTTTTTCCTGAATCATATAGATTATGTTGTCTACTCAAATCCATGGGATGCCATCCTTGGGCAACTCGTGGGAACAAGGCAAATCCATGATAGCTTTCGTGATCCTGTTCAATTAAAAGATGTGATCATATTTACACTACATGCAGCATGCTAAGGACAAAATTCTGTTGTCGATCTACACGCATGTCTTGGCGTATGAGGAATTCAATTGAACCATGCATTTCTAATAATGTCAGACTATGTTCACGTGACCAAAATTCAAAATGGCCGCCAGTGACATAACATTAGTGATGGTGCCCTAATTGTGGACAATTAAGGCATTTTAAAATGTTGGCTTATTACATTTACCTACAGGATTAAAGAGCATAATATTACTTGTGATCTACACTGTGAAAAAAATAGAATTGATATGAAGTTTTTATTTTGTTATTAAACTAAAGATCTGTGGTAGCGGTCCCATGCCTTGATATCGCCAGGGGCGTCGATCCGGTTTTAAAAGTGGGGGGACGGGGCACCAATTTATATAGACATATATGTATGCATAATATATATATATATATATATATATATATATATATATATATATATATATATATATATATATATATATATATATATGACCTGAAATACACATAAGTATTTTTATAATATAAAACATAATTCATTGTTGGTCTGGTGCTAATTCAAAACTATAAAAAGGCTTCATGTTATGCTATTTATAATAGTTATGTTGGCAACATATACTTGAAGAGGGGCCATGGCCTACCCGAATCAGTGAATATTTGGGGGTAGACTTTCGACCAGGGCTTTATGCAGGATACCATTATTGCCAGTCACACATGTTTTGGTGGACACACGGATGCTAACTGTTAAGCTAGTTTACAAACTTTCAAATGTGCCTGATGATCTGAAATGGGCTAAAAACACACATATGACACCAGAGCGCAGTGGCTCAGGGGTAGAACTTCGGACTATCGAATACGAGAACCCGGGTTCGAATTCTGGCTGCGTTGTCAAAACCTTGGGCAAGTTTTTTCACTCAAGTTGCTCCAGTTCACTCAGCTGAATAAAAGAGTACCTGGCTATAGACAGTGGTGGATATGTGTACGAGCAGCCTTCGCGCATTAATTGTAGCATATGGCTGGATGGTTCCCAGAGAAGCCGAGATGGTGTCTGAGTGAACAGGTCTGTCAGGGAAGTAAAGTGTAAAGCGCTTTGAGCGGTCCTGGGGACTGGATACTGCGCTATATAAGAACTTGCCTTTACTTTTTTTCATTTACACTCACTTTCAAGGAAGGCATAACTAATGATATATATGATTTTGGAAGACCTTTTTTGCTTTTTTTTACCCGGTCCACCACCCGTCCACCCACATTTCTACACGTCCATATTCGTTTTTACCCGTCCAAATGACGGGTCGACGGGTCTCTACACAAAGCTATGCTTTGGACCCAACACTGTTTGCCTGATTCAAGAGTGACAAGATGCAGAGCTTACAGGGGTGCCTGCGTAGGACTTCCCAATCCCACCTTTTGTCAAAGAAATTTGTCATCACTAAAATGAGATCAAATTACACAAAGTGCATAAATCCTCTGGTTCCGCCGTAGGCGATGTAAATATCCACCAGGGCGACCAGACTGCAATCCAAGGGGTGACAGGGCAAACAAACATTAATAATCTATTATGTGCTTGATGGCTATATATAAATACAAGTGTGCAAAATGACAGAGCCCGGCATGATGAATATTTACTGGACTTAGATCAAGTTGCGGGCTGGCTGCTACCCACCAAGTAATTTATCTAGTGCTTTCCCACTAGGTATAGTCGGAAGTTTAGTTCTTATTATTAATATTACTAATAGACCGATGTAGGGTTTTTAAGAGAAGAGAGTGATCAGTCTCGCTATATATGCCTATAAATTTGTTTTATGAACTGAACAAGTATGAGGAGATTTCCTATGCTGACCCCCTCAGGCAGTGGGATGGTCAGCGTCCCCCTCGTCCCCCACTGATCGACGCCCATGCTGTGCCTGTGTAGAACTTCCCAATCCAACATTTTGGCAAAGAAATTTGTCATCACTCAAATTGGAATATGTTACACAAAGTGCAGGAATCCGCCGCTTCTGTCGTAGGCGATAAGCATCAAGCAGGCGAGGGTTGAAAGTTCAACACAAATTTCATCATTTAAAATGTACTTGATGGCTAGAGCCTATTAATAATATCAACACAAGGTTGATAGAGCCCGGCAGCGGCTTACATTTTTCCGGTAGTTATAAACTTTCCGATTGGCCTTTCTGCGCGACAAATTTAAAAGCATCAATGTGCAGCGAAATAACAAAGCCTTTTTGGTATAAATGCCACGGGCTGTTCGATAACTCTGCTATGATGACTACTGTGAAGAGTTGTCTAAAATTTCGTTCAATACATTAAAATATTATGTTTGTTTAAATAACTATCACGGATTATGGCGCACGAACAGCAAAACACGCCTCAAAACTTGTTTGCTTGTTAATTTGCGATAAATAACTTTGCTGAACTTCATATCGCGAGTTTATTGTATAGCTAGTCCTATGTAGTGGCTTTTAAGAGAGATGAGTGTTGAGTCAGGCTATAAAAAAAGCCTATATGCCTCGCAATGTTTCTGAACTGAAAAGTGGGGGGGGGGACAATTCCTATGATGTCCCCCCGCTCTGAAAAGTGGGGGGGAACGCGTCCCCCCCGTCCCCCCCGTCCCCCACCGATCGACGCCCGTGGATATCGCCACTGCAGTTCTCGGCATATTCTACGTACGCTGACCTCAAGAATAGTAATTACTGTTGCAGTTAACTTGATGACCTGGCAGAACTCTGATGCTGGTCAGATGATGCTGCCAGCGAGAAACATTTTCTTTGCATTCTTCTACAGCCCACATGTAAGTCTAGACTTATAATGTCATAGTTGTTTGGGTTGCATATTAATTCCTGTTTGTTTGGCAACCAAGATGCAGGCCATTTATGAAGAAAGCATTAATATTTCTGCATATATATTGATAGATACTCAGACTTGAATATAGTTTGATGCATTTCAGAGATGTCACAAAAGCAGCTGAACTTATTAAATAGAATCAATGCGTGTGCACACAACATGTAATGTTTGCACAAGGAACACCAGCAGGGTGTGAACCTGCCACACACAAAATTGAATCGATATTACCATAAACTGTCCATGTGAACAAAATGGTTAGACAAACAACATACATTGCTTTTACATTACAACACAGTATTTTAAATGCAATCAGTCACAACTGTATTTTATATTATTAGAACATTTTAATTTATAACATCTGGCAAGAATACATAATTATTTGTATACAATCTAAAAAAGTATGCACAAATTCACTTTTCTGGATAGCATTGCGCTAACTTTGTTTTGAACTGTTCTTTTGTGGAAACACATGCAGCCATTATTTGAACGATTATTTGTACCTGAAAAAGTGACAAATTACAAAACCAGTACAGTTGTTTCCCACAAGCATGAGCTCTTAATGGTGGTTATTACAACAGAACATGTTGCATTGCCTTACAATATCCGGTATTTTCTCTAGTTGATTATCCTCTGTATGTCTAATGACATCCCAAATATGAATTAATAGGGTATGCGCGATTTAAGACATATTAGGTTTAATGTGAAGTGTGTGTGTGTGTGTGTGTGTGTGTGTGTGTGTGTGTGTGTGTGTGTGTGTGTGTGTGTGTGTGTGTGTAAAATATTTATGACATTGCTTTATTGACTAATACATGTAAATTTATAATAGGACTGACGTAGAATTGTTGAAATTAGTGTCTTCGCAAGAGTGACACTGTTTGTGGCACTCCAGTCAAGAGACTGACCAGTCACATATGTAACAATTCTTATCTACTCTGCTCAAAGTGTCTGTTTGTGGCAATATTCCCATTTCCTTTGTTTCGTTTTCAGTGGTCTCAGTGCAAGGTGACCTTCTCTTGACCTCTTACCTGGTGTTCCCATGTGTTGGATTAACAGATGAGCGCTACATGAGAAAAATATAATAGTTATTAAAATATAATGAACAAAAGCAAAATCACTGAAATCCATCAATACATATTACACAATAGATGTATTTTAAAGACTACGTGAAAGTCGTCCAAGATATAGTTAAGCAGTAACTACAAGGCAACGTATGTTGTCTTTCAATAGTTAATATATTTTGTCCACAAACAAAACGTAGAACGAATTAATTAAAGTTTAACTGAGATAATGTGACAGACAATTTGAAAGATAAAATCCATGAAATTATTTAATTTATTAAAAAGTATAAACTGATAAAGAAAAAAGGGCGAATCCGGAAGTGGGAGACACTGGGAACATTCTGCCTATAGAACAATCTAATATAGCTACAGCTACAGCTCGGGACTCCGCTTTGGTTACTCCTTACAACTGTCCGGCCTGGCGAGAAACATCACGACCTTCAACCTTCACAATTGACCACTGTGCTACGAGAAAGGGAGGGAGTATCTGCCCCTAAGCCATGATGACATTCTTTATAGACGTGAACAATACATTCACGCCATTGTTTACGTACGTGAACAGTACTATCACATGGATTCTGAACGCATCAGATCGGTGATGATGACGACGGGAAATCCATTGAGTGTTGCCATGATGACAATTACGTTCTTTGTAGACATATACATTAACATTGATACCCGTTTGTATACTCTACGGGAAGTGCTGTTTGCCTTTACTAGCCCATTGTCCACTTCTCTGTCTATTTTCGCATCAGATGTGATAATGCATCCTAAATAGCTGAATTGGTGTACTGCGTTCAGTTCAGACTTTTCGATAAAGATGCTGGGTGGATGGTATTCTTCTTGTGGCGCTCAATGTCTACAAAGCCATTGTGCTGACCACTGAGTCATGGGTCACCTATCGTCGTTATCTGCACGTAAATCGAGCGTAACCATCAGCGCTGCCTACGTACCATATCCTAAACATCAATTGAAGTGATTTCATCACCAAAATATATGTCCTTGAAATGGCTAAGGTTACCAGTAGCGAGGCCATGCTCCTCAAAACACAACTTCGCTGGGCAGGATATGTCTCCAGGACTGAAGACCATCGCCTAAAAAAGATCGTACTATATGGAGAATTTTCCATTAGCCCTCATGACAAAGGGGCACCTCGGAAAATACACAAAGTCACTTTGAAAAGGTCCCTCGCCACTTGTAACAACGATTACCGCCAGTGGACAACACAAGCAACCAATCGCATGAAATGGCGACGCACAGTTTACCAGGCGGGAGTCTAGGCCACCGTAACGTGCAGCCGCTGTGGAAGGACTTGCCTATCTCGGATAGGCTTCATCAGCCACCAGCCTGCACCATGGCAGACGAGGATTTCCTCCTTCTTCAATCTTCGCGAAGCAGAGCCGTGAATGAAATGAATGAGACATGAACAATACAGTCGCGTCATCGTTTACGTACGTGAACAAAGCTGTCACGTGGATTCTGAACGCGTCTTCTGTTTGGGTATCGTTTCTGCTCCAATAACCTTGCATAATGTTTAAATACGTTCTGTCACACTATTACAGATTTCGTAATTTTATTTAATATGTGTGTGTATGTGTGTGCGCGCGCGTGTGCGTGCGTGCGTGCGTGCGTGCGTGCGCTAACATGCGCGCGCGTGTGTGTTTTCATTTGTGTCGTCTTTTGTCTTCCTCTCTTTCGATCCCCTCACTTTTCTCTCACTGTATTAATAATAATAATAATAATAATAGTTTATTTCTTATATAGCGCCCCATCCAAATAATTGTTCTGGGGCGCTTTACAATAATTATTCCTAAAATAATGATACTAAAAATACATACTAATAACATAATAATAATAAATATATATATATATATATATATATATAAATAATAATAATACTAAAACGTTAATACAATACTACTTTGATAAAATGAGGATATACTAATAAAACAAATATGTTGCTTTAAAATACAGACTTAAATTGGCACACAACTACACACTATATTAAAAATGAATAAATAAGTAAAATAGTATAAATATGTTGTAAATAGTAAATAAAATAAAATAGTATAAATATATGCTAATTAAATGAATAAGTTAATTAAAATAAATGTATGAATCGTTGACTGATTAACTGTGATCACAGACTGTCAAAATAGTAAGCTGTAAACAGATGCGTCTTGAGTGCTACTTTGAAATGATTCACAGTCGTACATTGTCGCACAGCAATGGGTAGTTGGTTCCATGCCCTTGGAGCTGCACAAGAGAAGGATCGTTCGCCAAGTTTAGTTCGGGAAGTGGGCTGATTAAGTAGTAACTGGTCAGAAGACCGCAGACTGCGTGTCGGGCAATAGGGAGAGAGAAGTGCTGATAAGTATGTAGGTGCAAGAACATGGAGGCATTTAAAGGTAAGAAGTAGGGTCTTGAATGTGATGCGACACTTAACAGGAAGCCAGTGCAGCTCCAAGAGCATGGGCGTGACGTGGTCTCGTTTTGGTCGAATTAGTATAACACGAGCACAAGCATTTTGGACGCGCTGTAGTTTTTCAACTACCGCCACTGACAGTCCATTCAGGAGGCTGTTGCAACAGTCAATTCGTGATATGACAAGGGCATGCACTAGCTGTTTTGTGTGTCCTTGTTCTAAATAACGACGAATGCGTCCGATGCTGTGGAGATGGTAGTATGCTGTTCTAGAAATGTTTGTTACATGTCGCTCAAGGGACATATTGCAATCGAATGTCACTCCCAAATTTCTGGCATGCGTGTTGGGTGTCACGTCTGTGTTACCGATTCTTACACTTTCGGGAAGGAGGTGTTGGTTTGCAGATTTCGGACGGATGATGAGGATCTCTGTTTTGTCGTCGTTCAGCTTCAGCATGTTGGTCTTCATCCACTGACGGATATTGGTGACACAGCGTTCCATTTTCCTGACGGCAATCTCGGGTGAAGTGTTGTCGCTTAGGCTGAATTCTTGAAAAAGCTGGGTGTCGTCGGCGTATAGGTGGTAAGTCATGCCATGAAGTTTGAGTAGTGACGCAAGAGGGGTCATATAAATCGTGAACAATAGTGGTCCGAGGACTGACCCTTGCGGGACACCACATGTCAGCTTGTGTGGTTTTGAATGCTCGCCAGCAATCAACACCGTGTACTGTCTGTGTTGTAAGTAGGCAGCGAACCATGACAAGCAACGATCCTTGACGCCGATGGTGTTACTCAATGTGTTTAGAAGAATATCGTGATCAATCGTATCGAATGCTGCGGTCAGATCGATTAGCAACAGAATCACACCTTTGCGTTCGTCGATGGACCGGATTACGCTGTCATGCACGTGTAGTAGTGCTGTTTCGGTACTGCAGTTTTGCCGGTATTCTGATTGTAACGGCATGTAGAGATCATTGTCACGCATGTGTGCAATCAACCGATCTGCCACAACTCTCTCCAGTAACTTTGACAGAAAGGACATGTTCGATATAGGTCGATAGCTTTTCAACGTTTCACTGTCAAGACTTGCCTTTTTCAAAATGGGTGTGATATTCTCTATCAACAGTCTCCACTTCCTTCTCTCCTTTGCTTTCCAGATCGCTCTTTTAATGCAGGCCTCCCATCGCAATCTCAGTCTAAAGTAGCCCGCACACCGCGAAGAGAAGACTTAAATTACTCGCCTCAATTTTCCCTCCACTTTCTGTGCATCTAGGTCTCTGTCTGTCTGACTGCCTGCCTGCCTGCCTGCCTGCCTGCCTGCCTGCCTGCCTGCCTGCCTGCCTGCCTGCCTGCCTGCCTGCCTGCCTGCCTGCCTGCCTGCCTGCCTGCCTGCCTGCCTGCCTGCCTGCCTGCCTGCCTGCCTGCCTGCCTGCCTGCCTGCCTGCCTGCCTGCCTGCCTGCCTGCCTGCCTGCCTGCCTGCCTGCCTGCCTGCCTGCCTGCCTGCCTGCCTGCCTGCCTGCCTGCCTGCCTGCCTGCCTGCCTGCCTGCCTGCCTGCCAGACAGACAGACAGACAGACAGACAGCCACTGACTATGACAACTACAGAGATGTCAATGTCATTACACATTGCATGATAGAATGTTGCTATGGTGATAAACTGTCTAGATATATTGTTACTCATCTAATGACAGAATAATGTTCTAGAGCCAATTAATCTACAAAACACAATACTAAAGGAAACAGATTCTGATCAGCTTGCTAATGTATTCTCTTTTGACCAATCCCAAATGTGACTTTAATAGTGACCATGATAGTGAAAATGAGCATACATGATATAGCTCATATAAGACAGATCCTAGTGGCATTAATGACCTAGCCATTGTCAGTGCATTGTTTATAATTTCCTGGCACATACAATATAACTAGTTACAGTGTATTTTAAAATATCATGACGTTTTCAGTATTATAAGTCTGTTCGGTTTTTGTGTCAGCTGAGCAACTGGCAATGTCACCGGTCAGTTGGCAGCTCTTACCAGCTCTTTTTCATCCTGTGTCAGAGCTCTAAAATCACATTACTTCCGTCATAATTTTGTTTTCCTATTTTAACTCCACTTTCTTTTTTATGACAGTAGAAATATTATTGTGAGGAAACTGTTTTTTTAAATGTCATAGCATAAGTGATGGATGTATTCAATAGGATATTCTCAGTTATTAACAAACACATGCATGTGCTTACACACATGAAGGCATGCAGGCACACACATGTACACAAACCACAAACACACACACAGCACATAGACATGTACACATACATACATACACACACAAGCACATAAGGCAAGTACATGCACACACATGTAAATTAATACACAAACAAACACACAAGTAAACGTAGACATCATCAGTTGTTTGCATTATGGGTTTTTTCTGGAATAATTTGATTGTGGTGATGTACAGATTCAGCTACCTGGTAAATTTCTAACTGTGGCTCCTCAGTAACACCTACCACTGTCTTAGAGGAGTCTCTGTGTTACAGGCGATGAAGGTGTCAATGTGTTGCAGGCTCTAACTGTGTCAGTGTCATGTAGGCTCTATGTGTCAGTGTTACAGGCTCAAACAATGTCAGCATGTTGATGCTTTAAAAGTGTCAGTGTTTTGCAGGTTGTCACAATGTCAGTGTGTTGCAAGCTCTAACAGTGTCAGTGTGTTGCATGCATTAACATTTGTCAGTGTGTTGCAAGTTCTCACAATGTCGGTGTGTTGCACGCATTAACATTTATAAGTGTGTTGCAGGCTGTCACAATGACAGTGTGTTGCAAGCTCGAACAGTGTCAGTGTGTTGCTCGCATTAACATTTGTAAGTGTGTTGCAGGCTCCCACAATGTCAGTGTGTTGCACGCATTAACATTTGTAAGTGTGTTGCAGGCTGTCACAATATCAGTGTGTTGCAAGCTCTAACAGTATCAGTGCATTGCATGCATTAACATTTGTAAGTGTGTTGCAGGCTCTCACAATGTCAGTGTGTTGCACGCATTAACATTTGTAAGTGTGTCGCAGGCTGTGAAAATATCAGTGTGTTGCAAGCTCTAAGAGTGTCAGTGTGTTGCACGCATTAACATTTGTCAGTGTGTTGCAGGCTGTCACAATATCAGTGTGTTGCAAGCTCTAACAGTGTCAGTGTGTTGCACGCATTAACATTTGTCAGTGTGTTGCAGGCTGTCACATCATCAGTGTATTGCAAGCTCTAACAGTGTCACTGTGTTGCCCACATTAACATTTGTCAGTTTGTTGCAGGCATAAACAGTGTCAACGTGGTGTAGCTTCTAACAGGATGACAACTCTGACCTGTTGCCATGGTGATGTGGTCATCGATGCTGGACCCACTTCTATCAAGGCTTGCTATGCAAGGTCTGCTATGCTGACATATTGCCATGGTGATTACCTATGTTTGCACACATTTCCATGGCTGTCACAAAACTGGTATATGTATAATATATTCCTATTTCTGATTAGTTCTCTTGATTAGTTGCACATCTCTCATGTTGTTAAGTAACGTTGAAGTCTGAATGCAAAATATATATATTGTCCCATTATATTTTTGTGTAATGGGCTTCATGCTACAACCATTCTTTGAAATTATTAATTCTTTAACATTTGCTAGTCCTAGTACTAGGGAGGTTACCAGCTCCTAGGTTTTTGTCATTTACTATTTTCTCCTTATGACTACAACATGCATGTTGAAGGTTTACTCCCTGATTAGGCTATCTTTGTTCTGATGGGCTGTATATTTTGGTGGGTTATCTTTATTCTGGTGGGTCAGCTGTATTCTGGTGGGCTGTCTATATTCTGGTGGGTTATTTTGATTTTGTTGGGGTGTCTTTATTTTGAAGACATGTCTGTATTCTGCTGAACTGTCGACTGAAATAGACGACTATTTTTTTGACTGGTTACAAATTGTTTGTCCACTCTTTGCATAGCAAACTTTAAAACATTTCTTTTATTGAGTTATCATGTCAACCCTAGATAATATGACCTGCCACAGGTCATTCATTGCTTACTGCAGTTGATGTGACAAGATGGTAGCAACATTAGTGTACGTTGATAAACTATGTCCAGTGTTTTATGCATGTCACATGTGAGCACATTTTCTGTTTATATTTATTGCTATGGACTGAGATCATAAAATTAACAGTTTGATATGTGTTTATGTATTAATCGTTAACAACCCAACATCCATGTAAGCTGATACCTAGGTGAACATAAATTTGATGTGAACAAATAAAACTTGTTTTCCATGCAAATATAATAATAAAATTCAATGTGTTAACTTAATTATTACATTTTAACTTGCAGTCAACTTAAGTTGTATTCCTTATCTATTGATGCTGGTTATCTGCTTTCAGGGATTGTCTCTCATTCCCTCTCTCTCCCTTCCTCTCTTTTGAACTTTTGACATGTGTATAAAATATGTGTGGTGGCTGTTTCATACAATGGATGTGCACACATTTCACTGTACTTAGAATGCTGTTATAACCATGTAACACCTAATGTACCTATTACATACTATTTACCATATGTGTGCAATATGCCCCAGCTGTTGAGTAGTGACTGTAATAATATAGGTTTGTGTGTAAAAGAACAACATTAACGTGTGTTGAACCCAAAAAAAACGACTATTTCATAAACATGACATCCTCTTGCTATGCTACATTCATTCCAAAGGCAGTCTAGATCCCATAAATAAATGCATATCTGAACAGCTAGATGTGTTCGCGGGTGTAGTGAAGTTAGAATTATACACAGGTGAGATACATATAAAGGTAACATATTACCATGTAGTTTTATATTTATTCTCTAAACTCCACTGTGAATGTTGATTGCTATTTACACAAATATTTCCATTCCCTTGGAAGAAAGATTGAAATTGAATGGAACATAATTGTCAAAACATTTCATAAATGATAAGTTAAGTACTTTATAGATACAAAAAAAGATTAATTAATGCATACAACAGTGCCACACTGTTATAAAGCCTTAGTAGAACAAAGCAGTGTACATACACACTGAGAAAACGATACATACTAATAGTTTTGAGCATATGCACGGGTTCACTAATTTGTCAGCAGATGGTTTAAGCCAAGTTAATACAATCCATATTCTTAATCTGTGCAATCACTGTCACGTTCACAACATCCTTCACTTTAGATGTGTTCACCATCTATTTCTTTTCAGGTACATTCTTCAACTCTTTCTCTTCACCAACATTCATTCCCTACCGGTATCTATCTCTTTACCCCATTATCTGACTCTCTCATTCTTCATCTCTCTCCCTCTCTCACTCTTCAGCAACGTTCACTGTCACTATTCAGACATGTACACTATCCTGTCTTTCTTTCGATCTCTCATTCTCTCTCTGTCTCTCTGTCTCTCTCTCTCTCTCTCTCTCTCTCTCTCTCTCGCTCTCTCTGTCTCTTTGTATGTATCTGTCTCTGTCTCTCTCTCTCTCGCTGTCTCTGTCTGTCTGTCTGTCTCTCTCTGTCTCTCTCTTTCTCTCTCTCTCACTCTCATCAGCCACTCTCACCCACTTTACTCTCTTCTGTTGTGGACACCACCTCTCTCTCTCTCTATCTCTCCATCTCTCTCTCTCTATCTCTGTCTTCTCTCTCTCTCTCTCTCTCTTATGATATGTCGGATTGAAGTCTCCATTTTTCTTATAGCAGCAGTCTGAAAGATGAGGTTTCTTCAGCACATGGTCCTCCACTGGGATATGGGCTTTACTTACATCCTTGACTTCTTGTAACTATCATACTTTGATATGGCTACTGCAGTCCTCAACATATTCCACGCTAACCTTTACAAGAGTTATTATTGTTGTGTAACTTGATAACCTGGCAGAACTCTGACGCTGGCCATATGATGCTGCCAGCGAGAAACATGTTATCTGCCTTCTTCTACAGCCCACATGTAGGTCTTACGTTGTACCTGTGTGAGTTGGATATTAATCGCTCTTTGTTTGGCAATCAAGATGCACAACATTTACAAAGAAACAATTGGTATTCCTGCTTATGTATACAAGTAGTTCATTGCATTTCTAAAATACCACAAAACCAGCTAAACTTATTAAATGGTATCAATGTGTGTGCACACAACATGTAGTGTTTGCATAAGGAACACCAGCAGGGTATGAACCTGCCACACACAACACTGAACCGACATTACCCTAAACTATGCAAGTGAACAAAATGATTTAGAGAAACACTTGACAGGGCTTAGCCCTGTCATGTTTGCATTGTTCTAATTGTTATATATATATATATATATATATATACATGTATAAATAAACGTAACCAAATTTTAACAAGTATCTTAACATTGAATGATCGCAATTATTTATGCATACATTAAATGTATTATTATTAATATATTATAGTTCGATTTATTTATTTAGTGACGATTAAAGATGTAATAGTATATGTAAATAGTAACAATTATTGTATCTTAGCTATTTACTATTTACGTACGTGCGACAAATTAACTGAAGCTTATCGTGAAGTTGAGATGTTGTGTACGATTTAATTTTTTTTAAATTTAGCCCTGAATTAAATTAAATTAATATTTTTCTTAGTACCTTAAAAATAACAGTCAATGTCACACATTTACTGTTTTAAAGAAAAACTTTGAGAAAGAAAAAAAAGAGGGAATGAGGAAGTGGGAGACACAGGGTACATAGCCTGTAGTACAATCTAATGTAACTAGTTCAGCCAGAGATACCTCATCGGTTGCTCCTCATAACGTTCCCTGGCACGGTTGGTCACAATCCTTACTCCCTCTCAACTGACCGACTTCCGCCGGAAGTGTTCCTATGGGAGGGAAATTACCTAGCCCAAACCCCGATTCGCCAGATCGGTTGTGACCTCCATAGGATGAGCGTCACTGGTAACCCCTTCCGCCACGTGCGGTCGGAACACTCAGTTGCAATGACGGTAGCCATTTTGTTTGCTTATAAACCCATGTCGAGCCTTAGCTGGTGAAATTGTGGTGTCAACTTGTAAAACACGTAAACTGATACATCTGACGTTATTTATGTTGCAGCATTACTTTATAACTTGGCTTATATTGCATACAATATCATATGATACATCAAACATGTTAACATGCATAAATATAATTATTACTGTTGACTTATGGAGATTCATGGTTCTATAGCGGAAGTTGGGCAACAATATGGCGCACACATTGCCGACGTTTTCTTCTTCATAAAATTAAATAAGGCATTATTTTTAAACGCAGATACATAATACAGTACATCCTACAGTGAATAATATAACTCGCATTGGTATATGAGAATTCATAATTTAAGATAATAAACCGAGGTGGATTAAAACCTATTAGTTATTTGTTATTTTATATAATTAATAAATACAATGCTTACCTACGATTTATATCGACGCAAATCAGCAAGTGTATCTATTCATTACATAACAAATATGTTCTCAAGTAATGCTTTGATTAACGAGAAATGGGTTATCTACGTAATTATATTCACAGTAGAGTGACGCTAACATTTATGCATAATGAAACAAAAGTTTGTTTTAAGTATGCGTGCTGGTTTGACTATGCAAGTTAGCAATATAGAATGTCGACACTGTACCACTTGGCAATATATGTGATGTTCTAGCCACAGTTGCATATTGCCGTTCTAAATACAATAACAACATTACACACATAGTCTACCTACCTTAAAGCAATTGTCTGTAGCAGTCGTCGTTCTCTTTTTTGGCGTCTGGTTGTATATCCCAATGTTTGACGACTCCCAAACTGCAACATGTGCAGCTCATTCGAGAACAATTGTCAAAACGTCAAACGTGTACCGTTTGCTGAATACCATATAATACGCTGCACCCGACCCAAAACGAACCATCCATAAACACGTCAAAGTTGGTCTTGTACTGAAAACCAGAAGAACTGCATTTCGAATACAACTGCACTTCGACGAATCCATGCTTTCGATCGAACGCTTAAGTCATTTGTTTGTAGCAACTCTCAGGTGCAACGCGACACAGGTTACTAATCATACGTTGTCAATGTGTGCGTTCTTGCGCGGGACCAAGAACATACCATTGTCGGAGGCCGCACGTCAGGCTAAGAATGTCCACGGCAGTGAAGCTTTGCATTGTCTGTGCTAATTGACAATGAAACATGTCAGGTATTACCGACGGACAAAACCCGGTTGCCTTGCACAAGTAGTTTCATTCTTCTTGTCGAATGTGCAAATACACATGACCGTACTGAATTGCGGCTTAATTAGAACGATGAGAGGGGTGAAAAGGATTGGTGGATGAAAGTATGGAGGAAGAGGGGTGTAGAGGGAAAGTGATAAGGGAAATAGTAGAGATTAAAGAAAGTGAGGGAGAGGGAGGGAGAGGGAGAGGGAGAGGGAGAGGGAGAGGGAGAGGGAGAGGGAGAGGGAGAGGGAGAGGGAGAGGGAGAGGGAGAGGGAGAGGGAGAGGGAGAGGGAGAGGGAGAGGGAGAGGGAGAGGGAGAGGGAGAGGGAGAGGGAGAGGGAGAGGGAGATGGAGAAGGGCAGGGGCAGGGGCAGGGGCAGGGGCAGGGGCAGGGGCAGGGGCAGGGGCAGGGGCAGGGGCAGGGGCAGGGGCAGGGGCAGGAGCGGCCAGGCAGGGAGGAAGGGAGAGAGAAAATGTTTAGTATTTTTAAAGGAAGGGAGGTAAATTAGCATGGAGAGAGACAAAGAGAGACAAACAACCAACTTGTTCACTCTGACACATTGCGCATGAAAACGATAAGGGATTGCAACGCCACTCGTTTACAATTAATATATTTCTTTCATCTATTTGCTAAAATGCAAAAGGAACGGTTTAAATAATAATCACAATGGTATTCTGTGTGTGTGTGTGTGTGTGTGTGTGTGTGTGCGTGCGTGCGTGCGTGCGTGCGTGCGCGTGTGCCTCGTGCTAGCGTGTATGCGTGTGTGTTGAAACATATCCCTCTCCACCAATACTGTGATGTGTAATTCATAACATTGTGGTTGAAAATAAATTTAAGTAACAATCACAGTGGTGCGTGTGCGTGTGCGTGTGCGTGTGCGTGAGCGTGTGCGTGTGTGCCCTTTCCACCAATACTGTGATGTGTAATTCATAACTGTTGTGGTTGAAAATAAAAATAATTACATCTTCCCAACGGACATGCTTCGCAGTAAATGGTTTACAGTGGTGGGAGGTAATGCAAGCTTTATGAAACTTGTCACAACCTGAGCCATTCTTACTATTTATCGTGTAGGCTTAGTCGGAAAGATAAACAGGCATTGATGAAGTTCGAGTAGAGATGCTGGCAGTGGCTGAGCGAGTTGGAATATAATCGACAACAAAAATTGCTGAACACCTGCAAGAGAGAGGGGAAGTTCACAAAGGAATGGATACTGTGGCTGATAGTCTGAATATAGAAACGAAGAATATAGAAACGAAACGGAGATGTGCATGGCCCATGAAAAATAGAAGCACTACGTTGCTAGGGCATGTGTTGCATATTCTGTAAAGAATCGTGGATGGCAGAATAAGAGCAGTAGTGTAAGGGGAATCGTTGAAGAACAGCTGGAGATTAGAAAAGGAAGAGGAACAACGGATGGGATTTTTGCCCTGAGTTAGCTAGTTGAGAAGAAACTGGAAGGACACGAGTATATGGCAATTAGATTCATAGACCTGGAAAAGGCATATGAGGAATGCATACAGTGCTGTGCGGCTCCATTTGGTACACAGGGAGTCTTACCTCACTACCAAACAATTAAAAAAAGGTTGAAAAATTTAAAACAATGGCATATCCATTTCTTGGGAACAGTAAACCCGTGGCTTTGAAAAGAGAATCACTATTAAACACATTTGCTGACGGAGGTCTTAACATTGTAGATATTAGAACTAAAATATAATCTCTATCTGTCAAACAAGTTCTGCAATTAATTAAAGACCATAGAGCGAAGTGAACCTTCTTAGCAGTGTATTGGCTAGGTATACACCTTAAAGAGTATGTAGTTCTGCACCGCCTCTACCCACCTTAAATGTCATGGTGCTACTTCACGTCCGGGTAATCTAGTCGGAGAGACAAGCCGTCAATCGATGCCTTTTCGAAAACTTTCAATGTTATTAGTAATCTAATTTCTTTCAAATTAAACCATTGCTTAGAACTGTATCAGCTTAGAACATGTTAAATGCGCTTCTTTCGAGTTTGACTTGCTCCCCGCAACATAATCGGCACATCCCATGATCGTTCGAGAGACAGTCACACGTGGGTGGACAGCAAGTCTAGGCCACGCCCCATGACCGTCGCCTGGTACAACATTACGCAACATGTACTGGAGAGCGAACGACCGATGTCGCTTCGATCGGCGCAGCAAGTTGTTTACAAACACGCCGAATGCTGATATAACCATGCGTAATATATATATATATATATATATATATATATATATATATATATATATATATATATATATATATATATATATATATATATATATATATTAATTTGTTATTACAACTGCGCTATTTTACCCAAAATAACTTTGAAATAGATCATTTACGAAAATGTGTGCATAGTTAGTGCGTTCAGGTACTCCCAACGAAAATTAAAATTATCAAAGATGAGACGATCGCTCTATTAGATATCATTGAAACTATTTATTATCGAACAACTTATAAAAATAAACTATACGATACTTTATCAGCTGCTAGATAATAATAATTTGTTTGGCAGTTATCACCATAATCGGGCCAAACAAGCATATGAGACGGTTCACCACCACATGCATGCAATACTTCAAGATGGTCGACGATCTTCCGTGTGGCGATTGAGACTTCTTTCTTTTTCGGTTTGGGATGCAGATTGTTGACGACGAAGACGCCACATAGGACCAGTTCAGTATGTCGGTGGTAGGGAAGCCCATTGTTTCCCGCAGCCAGTTGTTACAATGACAATCACGAACACTTCTAAGCAGCCATATTTTATAAGCAAGTGTCGGACGAGAAACAGATCGAGAGTGTGGCTATATCCCTCATAGCTGGCTGGCGGGCGACAAGGCCCGTTGACTATTTGCGACATGTCACAGCGGAATTACTTCACCCCAGCAGAGCATCACATCGGCATCGCAGTGTCGACACGCGACGACAGGGACAGTGTGCTCCCTCGATCGTCTTAAACTTTCCCCTTGCCCATAATAAGTTTATTTAATCACATACTGGAATAAATAAGTAACTGTCACGAAAATATGTTTGGAAATAGCATTGAGCCAAGTGATGCCAGTAGCGAATTGCAGGTGTCGTCCGTCCGACGACCATACTAGCTATTCTTTGATTTCTTGCCAAGTTTCTCCTAGATGCGATAAATGTGTCGGGCACCGTGACATGGTTGCACCCCATTGACCGACTACGACGAGGGGTCAGAAGAGATTTAGACTTCCTGGTCTGACTCATGTGAAAGTGTTAGGCCTACCCAAAAGAATTGTGTTACTTAACGTTTTGAATAGCCATTGTGAAGTGAAGTGAGTACAATAAAGCAGACACACCAGTATATTAATTGCACCGATGTATCGGCAATGTAATGACGCATGTTAGGCAGTCTTTAATTACCATAGCGATTTTTAACCTTTTTATATACGACCCTGCGGATGCAGAAATACGTAGTAAATTTGATCAATATTGACGGGCAACTCACATGCTTGCATTTCAAAAGAGCTAGAGGTATGTGATTTTGGCGAAATGCGATGAGCATAACATAACATTTCTCTGGTACAATTTCTTTATAATCGACAAAACGTTAATATGGCCTCCAATGGGAAAAATCATTAACATATTATATTAACGAATGGCATGCAGACACTCTACTATCTAAACACACTCTGACTCGCGGTTGGGACACACGAAATACGGGAGCCCTGGTGTGCACTCACTGTGAGCCAAATTCTTGCATTCTTGGAATTGAACCCAGACATATCGTAGCCGACTGTAACTGAATGGTTCTCCGCACACCAAAAGAAGGCCATTCCTCTTCATCGCTGCTTTCGTCGACTTTCTTTCACTTTTTATTTAAAATATTGTGTATGCTATAAATACATCACAGCTATATTGCGTTTACATACCATATTCGTACTGCATGGCGGGCAAGACGGCTACCGGGACCGTTTTGCCCCGTTCTAACAGGGCCGTCTTACCCAATACACAACAGTGCTGTCTTTTTCACCTTCACATGTAATCTTTCAATATCGCTCCCATTTCGATGAAAGTAATTGAAAACGTGTATAGATGCGAGTGCATTAGTACAAGTCGCTGGCTTATCATCACACGGTGGACATATTAACATCGATTTTACAAAGGAGTGATTATAAGATCACAGGGTATGCAAAACGTTAAAAAAAGTTTGTGAACTTAATTTTGGTAGCGTTTGGCCTTGCGGTCGCTATGAGTATTTGCTAGGTAGCAGCATCGTGTTCCACTATACAACGTTAGTTTGTGTTCACTCGTTTGGCAGAAAAGACGGGGGGCCGTATTACCCCCAGGGGCCGTTTTGCCATAAGTACACACTTCCGGCCGTGCACATTCACGCGCAATCTCTCATAAAAACAAGTACACTCTCAATTTGTTTTCTGTATTTTCCCTGGCGGATAGTGTCCCAAAAGTCCACCATCAAGGGTAAAAGTATAATGTTTTAAAATAACACGAATACACAGAGAAATACGCGAACGCATCCGCGAACATCCACGCACAGGAAATATAAGAATAGGCGCAGGCGCAAACGGCCATTGCTTTGCCTGGAAGTTGCGGATTCTCACAATTAGTGGTCACGTGATTGCGGTTTCCGCCCAACAACGAGACAACGAGAAGTGCGTAAGATGTATGTAAGATGTAATGTAAGGCGAAATGGATCCGCTGCAGGTAAGTTTTCTCAATTCTTTTGTCGTTTTCTTACTCGCCGTCTATAGTTGCTCGTTATCGATACACTTACTACTAAATCGCTTCAATGTTGTTGTAGCAAACGGCCACGGTGACATCGAGATGTGGACTGGAGACTCTAGGCCCTGCAAACTATACGACGCGCCCGATACGGCCATCGGATTGGAACTCGAAGAGGCTTTCATATTGAACGTCGGTCGCACGGGAAGAGACATCAGATTCAATTCAAGTTATTGAAGCGGCTGCCAACTTTATTCACAATTATCGGACGTTAAATGTTAGGGTGTTATAGGGTGTAGATCGGTGTAATTTATTTTCGGTAACCATGGTCGGGAGGAGAATAAACTCCTTTCGCTGCTGAAGCATTGGGAAATCAGACTTCCTCCTCCCCGAAAGGGGTTGGAGGTTCACCGGCTTGCAGATTCCTTCCATGGCTTACCCGCCGTCTTCAACTGTCAGTTATTTTAACCAGATATGTATCATATCTAATCTAAATGACTGGTTGATTGTCGACGGTGTCTTTTTCGTCATTCGATGTATCATTTTGTTAAGTAATACAACAATACTTCAAGATGGTCGACGATCTTCCGTGTGGCGATTGAGAATTCTTTCTTTTTCGGTTTGGGATGCAGATTGTTGACGACGAAGAGGCCACATATCTAGGGTGTGTTGATGGATAGATCGTCGCAATTGTGCTTCGCAATGTTTTCATTAGAATAATGTATCTCCTATACGCTTCGATTGTGAAGTGCGCCTAAATATAGACATTTATATATATATATATATATATATATATATATATATATATATATATATATATAGACGTTCCGCCATGAACATTCTTCAGTCGTGAATGTCGCCGCGAACAGGTATCAAAACACTACCACCACCCTCCTCCAATGCAGCGCCCCCGTCTTGTCTTCCGAGGTCAATATCCGACGACCCAGAAATTGCGAACGTCACCGCAAACATTGTCAACACGTCCCATTTCGATGTTGTGTCATGTTGAAAATACGACTCACGCAGCTCTCTTCACAAGACAGCGCCGCCCACATGTGCAGTCACACCACGCAAACACACACACACGCACACACGCACACACGCACACACGCACACACGCACACATCCACATCACCACAGACACGCACACACATCACCACAGCCACATTCACCGCGAAGAGAAATTTGTGTTTCTGTCTATGCATGTATTATGGTAATGCAATGTTTAAGATGCACTCATGCAAGCTTGATAAACATCTCACATACTGTAAGGGAGTCATCAAACAAAATTTCTCATACACAGATGTAATTATTAACCACACATAAAGCATTGCTATAGGTTCTGATTTGATACATGTAACGTAATATCTGTGTAAACATTGTAAGAAAAACTTGATGATTTCATTACAAATTTTATGTTTGCAGAATCATTGATTTTATAGGCAGAGAAAACAGTTTGTAAAGTAATTCATGACATACTTTGTTGTATCCTGACCAAACATTCACACAGTCGAAGGGTCAAGGTTTGTAAGTAAACTTATGAGATATGTTGTTGTTGTCCACATGTCTCCACTCAGCCAGTCATTGTGTTTCCTCTTTCTGTCCTAGTACTGCAGTACTTGCCACTGATGAGAAGGTGGTCAATTTGTTTCATGTCTCTTTTTGGTTAGGTGAGATCCAAGTAAGTTTGTGTATTTCTTTGTGTGCAAATAGGATGACAAAGTTGTTTATACCACAGAAGTCTATCAGTCGAGTATGACACAATGTAAGTACAGCATATAACAGTCGAGAAAGGCATAATGTAAGTATGTCATGTGACAGTAACGTGACGATGAGTATGGTCCTGTGTAAGTACATCATGTGACAGTAATGAGACAGTAGAATACGGGAAAATGTGTCTATGCCATGTGATGCTAGAGTGCAGCACAGTACAAGTTCATTATATATGTGATGACAACTTTTCTGTTATTACTTGTTCTCTGACTTTTCTTGTATGCAACAGACATGTCTGACCTGAGTGTTGTTGTATGTAATCGACAGGTTTGTCCTATATGAATATAGTTGTATGTAATCGATAGTTCCATCCTAAGTTAGAATTGTTGTACATAACAGATAGGTGTGATGAAAGTGAGTGTTGGTGGGGCTGAGGTGTTTGGCACAGGGGGTGTAGAATAGGAGGAGTCTCAGGGAGTGCTTCAGTTCCTCCACTGAGAGGCGAAGAAACAAGTGGTGCTCAGGAAGAACAGAGAACCCATGGTGAGCTGGCAACAGACTAGTCTCTCTATCTCTGTTTCTGTCTGCCTGTCTCTCCTCTCTCTCTCTCTCTCTCTCTCTCTCTCTCTCTCTCTCTCTCTCTCTCTCTCTCTCTCTCTCTCTATGTATCTCTCTGTCTCTGTCTCTCTATGTCTCTCTCTCTGTCTCTGTCTCTGTCTCTCTCTGTCTCTCTCTGTCTGTCTGTCTGTCTGTCTGTCTGTCTGTCTGTCTGTCTGTCTGTCTGTGTGTCTATCTGTCGGTCTATCTGTCTGTGTGTCTGTGTGTCTGTGTGTGTGTGTGTGTGTGTGTGTGTGTGTGTGTGTGTGTGTGTGTGTGTGTGTGTGTGTGTGTGTGTGTGTGTGTGTGTCTCTCTGTCTCTCTCTCTCATGATTTTCCTACCACCTGCCTGCCTGCCTGCCTGCCTGCCTGCCTGCCTGCCTGCCTGCCTGCCTGCCTGCCTGCCTGCCTGCCTGCCTGCCTGCCTGCCTGCCTGCCTGCCTGCCTGCCTGCCTGCCTGCCTGCCTGCCTGCCTGCCTGCCTGCCTGCCTACCAGCCAGTGACTATGACAACTACCGAGATGTCAATGTCATTACACATTGCATGATAGAATGCAATGTGATAAACGTTCTAGATATATTGTTACTCATCCAATGACAGAATAATGTTCTAGTGCCAATTAATCTACAAAACACAATACTAAAGGAAGCAGATTCTGATCAGCTTGCTAATGTATTCTCTTTTGACCAATCCCAAATGTGACTTTGATAGTGGCCATGATAGTACAAATGAGCATACATGGTATACCGGGTAGCTCATATATGACAGATCCTAGTGGCATTAATGACCTAACCATTGTCAGTGCATTGTTTACAATTTCCTGACACATACAATATAACTAATTATTTTAAAATGTCATGACGTTTTCAGTATTATAAGTCTGTTCCTTGTTTGTGTCAGCTGAGCAACTGGCAACGTCACCGGTCAGTTGGCAGCTCTTACCAGCTTTTTATCCTCCTGTGTCCGAGCTCTAAAAGCACATTACTTCCGTCATAATTTTGTTTTCCCATTTTAACTCCACTTTCTTTTTTATGACACCAGAAATATTATTGTGAGGAAACTGTTTAAATGTCATAGCAAAAGTGATGGATGTATTCAGTAGGATATTCTCAGTTATTAACAAACACATGCATGTGCGTACACACCTGAAGGCATGCAAGCACACACATGTACACAAACACACACACACAACACATAGACATGTACACATACATACACACACAAGCACATAAGGCAAGTACGTGCACACAAATGTAAATTAATACACAAACAAACTCAAGTAAATGTAGACATAACCAGTTGTTTGCATTATGTTTTTTTTATAATAATTTGATTGGGGTGATGTACAGATTCAGCTACCTGGTAAATTTCTAACTCTTGCTCCTTAGTAGCACCTACCACTGTCTTAGAGGAGTCTCTGTGTTACAGGCGATGAAGGTGTCAATGTGTTTCAGGCTCTAACAGTGTCAGTGTCATGTAGGCTCTATGTGTCAGTGTTACAGGCTCAAACAATGTCAGCACGTTGACGCTTTAAAAGTGTCAGTGTTTTGCAGGCTGTCACAATGTCAGTGTGTTGCAAGCTTAAACAGTGTCAGTGTGTTGCTCGCATTAACATTTGTAAGTGTGTTGCAAGCTCTCACAATGTCAGTGTGTTGCACGCATTAACATTTGTAAGTGTGTTGCAGGCTGTCACAATATCAGTGTGTTGCAAGCTCTAACAGTGTCAGTGTATTGCATGCATTAACATTTGTAAGTGTGTTGCAGGCTGTCACAATATCAGTGTGTTGCAAGCTCTAACAGTGTCACTGTGTTGCACACATTAACATTTGTCAGTGTGTTGCAGGCATAAACAGTGTCAACATGGGGTAGGTTTTAAGAGGATGACAACTCTGACCTGTTGCCATGGTGATGTGGTCATCGATGCTGGACCCACTTCTATCAAGGCTTGCTATGCAAGGTCTGCTATGCTGACATGTTGCCATGGTGATTAACTATGTTTGCACACATTTCCATGGCTGTCACAAAACTGGTATATGTATAACATATTCCTATTCCTGATTAGTTCTCTTGATTAGTTGCACATCTCTCATGTTGTTAAGTAACGTTGAAGTCTGAATTCAAAATATATATATCGTCCTATTATATTTTTGTGTAATGGGCTTCATGCTACAACCATTCTTTGAAATTATTAATTCTATAACATTTGCCAGTACTAGTACTAGGGAGGTTACCAGCTCCTAGGTTTTTTCATTTACTATTTTCTCCTTATGACTACAACATGCATGTTGAAGGTTTACTGCCTGATTAGGCTATCTTTGTTCTAGTGGGCTGTATATTTTGGTGGGTTATCTTTATTCTGGTGGGTCATCTATATTCTGGTGGGCTGTCTATATTCTGGTGGGTTATCTTGATTTTGTTGGGGTGTCTTTATTTTGAAGACATGTCTGTATTCTGCTGAACTGTCGACTGAAATAGATGACTATTTTTGTGACTGGTTACAAATTGTTTGTCCAGTCTTTGCACAGCAAATTTTAAAACATTTCTTATATTGAGTTATCATGTCAACTCTACATAATATGACCTGCCACATGTCATCCATTGCTTACTGCAGTTGATGTGACAAGATGGTAGCAACAATAGTGTACGTTGTTAAACTATGTCCAGTGTTTTATGCATGTCACATGTCAGCACATTTTCTGTTTATATTTATTGCTATGGACTGAGATCATAAAATTAACAGTTTGATATGTGTATATGTATTAATCGTTAACAACCCAACATCCATGTAAGCTGATACCTAGGTGAACATAAATTTGATGTGAACAAATAAAACTTGTTTTCCATGCAAATATAATAATAAAATTCAATGTGTTAACTTAATTATAACATTTTAACTTGCGGTCAACTTAAGTTGTATTCCTTATCTATTGATGCTGGTTATCTACTTTCAGGGATTGTCTCTCACTCCCTCTCTCTCCCTTCCTCTCTTTTGAACTTTTGATATGTGTATAAAATATGTGTGGTGGTTGCTTCATACCATGGATGTGCACAAATTTCACTGTATTTAGAATGCTGTTATAACCATGTAACACCTAATGTTCCTATTACATATTATTTACCATCTGTGTGCAATATGTCCCAGCGGTTGAGTAGTGACTGTAATTATATAGGTTTGTGTGTAAAAGTACAACATTAACGTGTGTTGAACCCACAAAAACTACTATTTCATAAACATGACATCCTGTTGCTATGTTACATTCATTCCCAAGGCAGTCTAGATCCCATAAATAAATGCACATCTGAACAGCTAGAAGTGTTCGCGGGTGTAGTGAAGTTAGAATTATACACAGGTCAGTTACATATAAAGGTGGAGGGGATATAACAATGTATGATCATGGTTTAATTTATATAGATATTTGTTATTTATATGTAACATAGAGTAACTAAGAAATTAGATCAACAGTAACATATTACCATGTAGTTTTATATTTATTCTCTAAACTCCGCTGTGAATGTTGATTGCTATTTACACAAATATTTCCATTCCCTTGGAAGAAAGTTTGAAATTGAATGGAACATAATTGTCAAAACATTTCATAAATGGTAAGTTAAGTACTTTATAGATACAAAAAAAGATGAATTAATGCATACAACAGTGCCATACTGTTATAAAGCCTTAGTAGCACAAAGCAGTGTACATACACACTGAGAAAACGATACATACTAACAGTTTTGAGCATATGCACGAGTTCACTAATTTGTCAGCAGATGGTTTAAGCCAAGTTAATACAATCCATATTCTTAATCTGTGCAATCACTGTCACGTTCACAACATCTTTCACTTTAGATGTGTTCACCATGTATTTCTTTTCAGGTACATTCTTCAACTCTTTCTCTTCACCAACATTCATTCCCTACCGGTATCTATCTCTCTACGTCATTGTCTGGCTCTCTCACTCTTCATCTCTCTCCCTCTCTCTCTTCAGCCACGTTCACTGTCACTATTCAGACATGTACACTATCCTGTCTTTCTTTCGATCTCTCATTCTCTCTCTGCCTCTGCCTCTGCCTCTGCCTCTGCCTCTGTCTGTCTGTCTCTCTCTCTCGCTTTCTCTCAATCTCTCTCTCTCTCTCTCTTTGTATGTCTCTGTCTCTGTCTCTCTCAGACTTTTCCTACCACCTGCCTGCCTGCCTGCCTGCCTGCCTGCCTGCCTGCCTGCCTGCCTGCCTGCCTGCCTGCCTGCCTGCCTGCCTGCCTGCCTGCCTGCCTGCCTGCCTGCCTGCCTGCCTGCCTGCCTGCCTGCTCTCTCTGTCTCTCTGTCTCTCTGTCTGTCTGTCTGTCTCTCTCTCTCTCTCTCTCTCTCTCATCAACCACTCTCACCCACTTTACTCTCTTCTGTTGTGGACACCACCTCTCTCTCTCTCTCTCTCTCTCTCTCTCTCTCTCTCTCTCTCTCTCTATCTCTCTCTCTCTCTTTGTCTCTCTCTCCCCCCAGCCAATCATGATATGGCGGATTGAAGTCTCAATTTTTCTTATAGCAGCAGTCTGAAAGATGAGGTTTCTTCAGCACATGGTCCACCACTGGGATACGGGCTTTACTTACATCCTTGACTTCTTGTAACTACCATACTTTGATATGGCTACTGCAGTCCTCAACATATTCTACGCTAACCTTTACAAGAGTTATGATTGTTGTGTAACTTGATAACCTGGCAGAACTCTGACGCTGGCCATATGATGCTGCCAGCGAGAAACATGTTATCTGCCTTCTTCTACAGCCCACATGTAGGTCTTACGTTGTACTTGTGTGAGTTGGATATTAATCGCTCTTTGTTTGGCAATCAAGATGCACAACATTTACAAAGAAACAATTCATATTCCTGCTTATGTATACAAGTAGTTCATTGCATTTCTAAAATACCACAAAACCAGCTAAACTTATTAAATGGAATCAATGTGTGTGCACACAACATGTAGTGTTTGCATAAGGAACACCAGCAGGGTATGAACCTGCCACACACAACACTGAACCGACATTACCCTAAACTATGCAAGTGAACAAAATGATTTAGAGAAACACTTGACAGGGCTTTAGTGTTAAAACAGTATTTTTATGTTTGCATTGTTCACATTTTTTTTAAATATTGTTTTGAAATAATGGTCAAATAAAAACAATTACTTCTTCTTTTATAATGAAAATGAAAACATGTAGGTATAAGATATCTTCGACATTTTCGTTATGTGTCATAGTGTTAGTTGTTTTACTGATCAATGCAGGTACTTTGTCACGTGTTGTGTACACGTATGAAAGTAAATAAATATTAATTTAACATTAATGAATATCTCATTGAAAAGATTATAACCAAAGGTTATACTAGATAACATATACATGTATAAATAAACGTAGCCAAATTTTAACAAGTATCTTGATGATATCATATATTTATTCAGGATGGCTCAGCTAAATACAGTGCACATTAAAACATTGAATGATCGCAATTATTTATTAATACATTGAATGTATTATTATTAATATATTATAGTTCGATTTATTTATTTAGTGACGATTAAAGATGTAGTAGTATATGTAAATAGAAACAATTATTGTATCTTAGCTATTTACTATTTATGTACGTGCAACAAATTAACTGAAGCTTATCGTGAAGTTGAGATGTTGTGTACGATTAAAACAAAACAAAATGTGTTTTAAAGTTAAACATTAACAGTCTTGAATTAAATTAATATTTTTCTTAATACCTTAAAAATAACAGTCAATGTCACACATTTACTGTTTTAAAGAAAAACTTTGAAAAAGAAAAAAAAGAGGGAATGAGGAAGTGGGAGACACAGGGTACATAGCCTGTAGTACAATCTAATGTAACTAGTTCAGCCAGAGATACCTCATCGGTTGCTCCTCATAACGTTCCCTGGCACGGTTGGTCACAATCCTTACTCCCTCTCAACTGACCGACTTACGCCGGAAGTGTTCCTATGGGAGGGAAATTACCTAGCCCAAACCCCGATTCGCCAGATCGGTTGTGACCTCCATAGGATGAGCGTCACTGGTAACCCCTTCCGCCACGTGCGGTCGGAACACTCAGTTGCAATGAAGGTAGCCATTTTGTTTGCTTATAAACCCATGTCGAGCCTTAGCTGGT
>OZ024865.1:33339782-33489782 GCA_964017155.1 Oasisia sp. SBJ-2009
ACGGGAGCCCTGGTGTGCACTCACTGTGAGCCAAATTCTTGCATTCTTGGAATTGAACCCAGACATATCGTAGCCGACTGTAACTGAATGGTTCTCCGCACACCAAAAGAAGGCCATTCCTCTTCATCGCTGCTTTCGTCGACTTTCTTTCACTTTTTATTTAAAATATTGTGTATGCTATAAATACATCACAGCTATATTGCGTTTACATACCATATTCCTACTGCATGGCGGGGCAAGACGGCTCCCGGGACCGTTTTGCCCCGTTCTAACAGGGCCGTCTTACCCCATACACAACAGTGCTGTCTTTTTCACATTCACATGTAATCTTTTAATATCGCTCCCATTTCGATGAAAGTCATTGAAAACGTGTATAGATGCGAGTGCATTAGTACCAGTCGCTGGCTTATCATCACACGGTGGACATATTAACATCGATTTTACACAGGAGTGATAATTAGATCACAGGGTATGCAAAACTTTAAAAAAGGTTTGTGAACTTAGTTTTGGTAGCGTTTGGCCTTGCGGTCGCTATGAGTATTTGCTAGGTAGCAGCATCATGTTCCACTATTCAACGTTAGTTTGTGTTCACTCGTTTGGCAGAAAAGACGGGGGCCGTGTTACCCCCAAGGGCCGTTTTGCCTCTCTCTCTCTCTCTCTCTCTCTCCCTCCCTCCCTCCCTCCCTCCCTCCCTCCCTCCGTCCGTCCGTCCGTCCGTCCGTCCGTCCGTCCGTCCGTCCGTCCGTCCGTCCGTCCGTCCGTCCGTCCGTCCGTCCGTCCGTCCGTCCGTCCGTCCGTCCGTCCGTCCGTCCGTCCGTCCGTCCGTCCGTCCGTCCGTCCGTCCGTCCGTCTGTCTGTCTGTCTCCCTCCTTCACTCCCTGTCCCTGTCCCTGTCCCTGTCCCTGTCCCTGTCCCTGTCCCTGTCCCTGTCCCTGTCCCTGTCCCTGTCCCTGTCCCTGTCCCTGTCCCTGTCCCTGTCCCTGTCCCTGTCCCTGTCCCTGTCCCTGTCCCTGTCCCTGTCCCTGTCCCTGTCCCTGTCCCTGTCCCTGTCCCTGTCCCTCTGTTCCTCTGTCTCTCGCTCGCTCTGTCTCTCTGCCCGCCCGCCCGCCCGCCCGCCCGCCCGCCCGCCCGCCCGCCCGCCCGCCCGCCCGCCCGCGTGCGACAAGGTGCGACAACATTATTTACATGTTACATTACAACCTTTATAACATTAAACAATCTCAGACGATAAGCAATTAATACAGGCTACAGCGCCGTATATTTAACACATGTTCATTTCACAAAATATAGATTTTTAGTTTTAACAAAATAATTAAGCGCAACAGTATGTTAAGGTCCAGTGAAGCCTTCGAATCAAGGTGAAATACTTCATCTATGAGACTTAAATTGGCGCCTTTTTATGCACGTGACCATCACTCGGTCACGAGGTCATGTATCAACAAGGCGAGCGCCAAGCAGACAACACCATGGCGCATCAGTTGAGTGATTTCGAAGCGCGTCTTTCAGCCAGTATGCAAGAAGATAACACGTAAGTGCACGCTAAATTGTGAATAATGGTACCGCTCATTCAGCGAAGTGTTGTTGTTGTCTAAGCATGTATTGGCTCGCTGTAATGTTAATGCAGACACTTGAAGCGTCTCTCGTCAAATTTAGCAAACACAGTCACAATCACAGACACAGTCACAGTGACAGAGTAGTCAGACTCAGAGACGTTGGAAAAATATCAAAATACTACAAGTTTGTGACGTTTCTAATTCAGCAGCTGACCTAATATCGATAATTTATAATGCGTAATGAAGATATTGTGACGTGCGTAATACTACGGGAGACACTATTTTATTATTATGACAGCACAAATAGTAATTATTGAATGGGCAATATCGTGACGTGAATGACGTGATTCGATTCTAATCACCATGCAGTGGGCGTGGAAGATGTCACGCGATGACGATGATATGTGTCACGTAGTCCCGACTCGTCTCATCGTGAATGGCGTCATAACAAACCTTTTATACTAACAATTCATATAATATTTGTTGCACGAATTTCTGCATTTATAAAAAAAAGTATGTAACTTCTATTTAGATTGATGGGTTAATTGTTGTATCATCAGTTGTTGATTTGAAAACCGCACCACAGTCCACACCCACAACAGATTACAGAGGGACATTTCAATCACTTAGTTTTAGCTATTTTTGCATCAGGTGACTCCAACTTTGATCAAATTTAACACAGTCATAGGGTCAAATTATAAAAAGCTAGGTAAATTATTATCGAAGATAATAGTTAACTGAACTTACCAAATATTAGTACATAAACTTCCATACTATGATTTTATTAAAACTAGAAAAGAAAGTGAGATATCATCAAGCCAATAAATCTTCTGCATATATATATATATATATATATATGCCTATATAATGTATATACATATTCTAGACATACATATATATATATATATATGTGCCTATATAATGAATATATATATATTCTAGACATATATATATATATATACATGTATAATTTGTATATATATATATATATATATATATATATATGCCTATATAATGTATATACATATTCAAGACATACATATATATATGTATATATGTATATATATGTATATATATGTATATAAATATATGTGCCTATATAATGAATATATACATATTCTAGACATATATATATATATATACATGTATATATATATATATATGTATATATATATATATATATATATATATGTATATATATATGTATATATATATATATATGTCTATAGGATATGGATATACATTATTTTTTAAACAATAATTAAGATTAATACTTCAAAATTACATTGATCATGTATATAAAAAGTAAAAATTTCATAATTTTACTTCTGACACCCCAGATATGTAATGTGTTCTGGTTTGGTTTCTACAACATCCTGTATCATTGGTCAAGTCCTTGAAAATATAAGGATGTTCAAATAATATTTATATATTGTATAAGACTAAGAGATAAATTACATTTAATACAGCCAAATGACCTAATTTTGGTTTGCAGATCAGTCCATGCTGAATTTTATAATAACCTTTTCACATTGGATAAAACATGCTAAAGGGCTCACTTATAATTAAATTGTACACAAAGTCTCATTTAACAAGAACAGTTTTTTTTGTTCTGTTTTTTTTTTTAATTTAGTAAAACAAAATTAACTTTCAGAATCATCATACAGATGGTTGATGGACAACCCCAGTAAATGTTATACACATTTCACCTGTTCCAGGAGTGAGAATTGCCTCTCGTCGGAGGAGATGCATGAGTTGGCACAAAGTCACCCGATTGTCAGTCTCGCGCTGTCATTTGAAAACCCGGATACGTACGAAAACCTGGCGGAGTTCCTGGGAGTAGAGCGCAGCGCCAGCCATCGCATCCCTTACACGATGACCGTCTTCTACAACAACTACGTCAACTATCTGGTGGTGCGTCACATTCACCAGTACAGCAGTTGTCAGTCCCCTCTGTACTACGCGTGGAATGTGCGACAAGCCATCGATAACATATCGAAGCTCGCCTTCATCGATTACATCAGCGGAGGGATGAAGTTGATTGGAGAGATCATTATCAAGTTGTTCGGAAACAGGTCCGAAAAAGAGGAGGATCATTCGGAGGAGTGGGTCCAGTACTGTACCTTTGGTCTACTCCGGCCGGTCGGGAAAGTCCCGCTGAATAAGAAAGTGACGAAGCGAGCCGACAGGAAGATGCATTATCAGTTCTGCGAGCCTTGCGTGCGGGAGTACCTTGTCGCACACTTCCTGTTTCTTGAGTTCCAGCGAAAGGCACCCACTGGCGCCTCTCTGATGACACCCGAGAGTGACACAAACACCAATGACGACGCTAACGTTCCCTACACTAAAGGCGTCGTGTGTCACAACGTACGGGAGGTGCTGCGGAGGCTGCCAGCGAGTGGATACATCTGGCGGATGACATTTGGACTGATGAGCAAACAGAAGGGTACGTGTGCGTTGCAGAGACAAGTCCTGATGGACGTAATCCGCGAGGCGAAGACCAAGACGGGAATGCCGTCGCGGGAAATCACAGCACTCTGTGTCGAGGCCATATACGAGGCACAGAATGCTGGGAAACTCACAAGTGTGCTCGACTCGTTCACCCTCAACCAGACCATCAACTACAGTGACATGCAGATTGACGTGTCCCGAATACTCTACCTCATCAGCGCAGTGGGATACTTAGTCCGAGCCAGTGGAGACGTCTATGGGTTACACGTCTCAAGTCTAAACCTACGTGGTAACATGGTTGCGATGCTCGCGGATCCACTGAATGAGGTCTCGGACAACAACCTCCAGGTCCTCAACCTCAGCCACAACCCACTGCGCCCCGAAGGAATGAAGCGCCTGCAGAGGTTCGTAGTAAAGGCGTCGCTACTGACACATCTTGATCTGTCGTCGTGCGAACTCGGAAACGTCGGCGTCTCCGTCCTGTCCGAGTACTTCATGTGTGTCCCACTGCGCTATCTACGCCTCTCCGACAACGACATCGGCGACACGGGTCTCCTCAAGATGGTGCGCAACTTCAAATACGTCCCAACCCTCGAATGGCTGGATGTTGCCGGGAACAAACTCACCGACAAATCGGTCGTCGTTCTCGGCACAAATCTCGCGACGCTGCCAAATCTGCGCAGTCTCGACCTGCGAAACAACGAGATCGGTGACGCCGGAGTGAACGCGATCTCAGCGAGTCTCGGGCATCTGAATCAAGTCACAAACATCATGCTGGCGGAGAACCGGATCGGAGAAGCCGGGGCCAACACGTTGGCGGGACACATGTGGAAGACGAAGTCGCTGCGGTTCATCAACCTCAGTCTCAACAACATACCGTCGGCAGGCGTCATGGGGCTGAGGGTGGCTGCCATCTCGCATGGAGCCCTGGCAGTGCATGTTGGGAATCAGAGGAACGCGGACCACGACGCGTCGGCCCTGAGCGAGTCACTGCTGATGCCGTTGTCAGATCCTGATGTCACTGAGCTGGAGGAAAGCTTCGCAATGAGCACTGATCTACTGGCGGGGAGACGGGAGAGTTGTCAACGTCGTCAGTCCTGGCCACGTCTCCTGAGCTTCCGACGAGCGTCTCGCAGAAACGTCGCTACCAGGAGAGTGAGCTTTGTGTGACGAGATTTGGTTATCTCAAACATACACAGGACATCAAGGGCACACTTGAGGTGTTCCCAATGAATTTAGTTGCGTTTACTTGATATATCGAATATGACACTAAGTTTTAAACCGATGCATCTTGGTGGTTGTTCAATGACACTTAAGTTGGCTGTTGTTGCCATGTTTATTATGTCGAACTTGGAAGTTATTTGTTATATAAAATGCATTGCCGACATTGTCAAAACTACAAAGCTGTACTGCAAGTCTGCAAATGAATTGTTTCTTCCATAGTGTATTTTGTTGCATCGTGCATGCATTGTTTAATTTAGTATTCATTCTCCTGTTTATAACTGGCTAGGCCTTTTATGCAAGATTGTTTTTACTATTAGTTTGCCCTGCAAAGAACAACCTTGAACATTCAATGAAATGCAGTGTGGGAATGAATTTAAGGAAGTGTTGAGAATAATTAAGCAAAATGGTTAAGGCATGTTAAGATTGAATTTTTATAATAAACGTTTACTAATGATCTACTTTAGTTGTGAAATTACTCATTATGTTGAGTGCAAAAAATGTACACATAACTTAATATAAATACAAGGTTTATTACATTCTCAATAATAGTAATATACAATAATTGGTCTTGTTAATAGAACCATAACATGAAGTGTCAACTTTGTCTGCAGGCTGAGTCTGTGATGGTATCTTCAGTTAGTTCGGCCCCGCTGTAGTTTGTGTTGTGACAGTCTGTCCAGTTCATTCTGTTTGTCTATTCTCCGGCAACAAATTCCTGCTGAGTTCACACTTTAGTTTGTTCCTTCGCATTAGGTTCAGGAGTCTCTTCATCAACTTCAAATTCTTCATCAAACTCTGCTTCCGTAATCTGAAAATTATCCAAAGATTATAAAATATTATGATAAACAGACCATTAACAACTTTTATCAAAAGATCAGATGTACTTTATTAATCTCAAAATGGGAAATAAAAATCCAACAGTTATAAACAAACAGATGTAGATCAGCCCTAAAAAGTTCCTGTACTGAATAAAACGTAATGTATTTAAAATGTATCAAATATGAATACATTTAATTAAAGGGATACTCCAATCAGTAAGAGATTCACACAATTTACGTACATCTGTATAATTGAAAGCAGTGTTTAACACTGTGCATGTTTATGCCAGATACAACAACAACAAGTTCACAGCACGGTCAACTCAAAGCAGGGTCAGAGTGTCCCTTCAGGGCATTCCCCTATACAGCAAAGACTAACCAATCACAAATAAGTCACCATCAAGACCCTCTTTGACTCACCATCTATACCCCCTCTGCAGGGGGTAGCTCTCCAATCATAACATATTCCCTGGGGCAGGGGAAGTGAATCTACCCAATCAACCACATTTACCCTGCGTTATAGAATTAACATCTTCCCTGCTCAACGCCATCTTTCTATTGAACACGTACCAAGAAGCACGTCACCCACCGACCAGCCCCATTTCTCCACCAGTGTAAACTGTAAATGATAGGACGGGTAGTATCTCAAAGGGTTGGTGTGATACTCTGATGAGTTCAAACCTGGGATTCTGGTTATGCGATTGCAATCACATCTCCATCGATCAATATCCTGGTTTGATAGGCATGGTCCAGGGGAATGCAGACCCGGGATTCTGGTCATGTGATCGCAGTCACATGATTGGTGAACTAGCTGGCCCGGACCAAGTCCACCAGTGAAACATCCCAGTCTCGCATCCCATTCTCAGGCTGTCACAGCTGGCCCCAAAGAGATCTGGCCGGACTGTCCCATTTTTGCCATAATGTGAAATTTTATTAATTATAGTATAATTGCACCACAAACACTCCATGTTGGATTCAGGGCGATGCCATCTTGAGACTTATACGCCAGTGACATAAACCACTTACATCACTGGCGCATGCACATTTGAACATCCTGTGTCTGTCCATTGGTATTTGATGTATCCAGTATGTCGCGGATTGCTTACATCACAATCATAATTATTAGCGAAGATTCCGTCAATCCTTGCCTTTTTCAACAATGCGCCAATGATATAAACAATTACGTCACTGGTGCATAAGTCTCAAGATGGCAGCGCCCTGAATCTAAGATAGCATGTTTTTGATACCATTAAACTACAACTAATTGTTTACTAACGATCTTTGTGCACAGTTACTAGGCACAACCAATATTGTATACATATGTAAGTTAATACTGTGAACCTCTCACTGACTGGAGTATCCCTTTAAGGGAAAAAACCCATAGTTGGGATGCGCTGGGAACACTCACTTTTCCCGTCTTCAGCTTCTTCACCAGTCGCGCGTCCTTGGCCAAGTCTTCCAACTCGTCGTCGTCCAGCTGAGCCAGCTTCCGTTTCTTCCTCAGCTGCCTGCCTTCCCTCCGACATTTCTTCTTCTCCTTCCGCTCTTTGGCCTTCGACCACGGCACGGTCTGTGTACCAACATGAGTACGAGTTACGTCATTCCGTGTCAAACAACTCAAATAGATACTAGCCCCCAGATTTTGTATTGTTTGTCAGTATGGATGGAAAAGATAAAATCTATAATATACTACTCACATTTTGCTAGGGATCACTATTTATGATAGCGGTAATATATTTTACGGGATGTGTATCACACAAAAACTAAAAACAGCGTCTTCGAGGACATGTTTATTTCCTGCATTTCACTGCTATATACCAAATGTGAACAATAGGTACACATGCGTTCTGTCATCAAAGAAGCAGGCCCCAAAAAATGGAGGTTTTCCCCAGGCCCCCAAAAATGGAGGTTTCAGAATGTTACTCCAAGTCTTGAAAATGTCCCAAACAGTTCAATTACCAGCAACAACAACTGTCAGTAGCTTGTGTGTGACCCACGTGATGCAATCACAGCCTGGCAAAGGCGTCTCATGCTTCCAACGAGTCTCTGGATGGCTGCCATCTCAAGATTGTTCCATTACAAACATTGTGTGATCCATAGCAAATTTTGAGTAGTATATATAGTGCAGTATTCAGTCCTCAGGACCATTCAAGGCGCTTTACACTTTACTTCACTGACAGACCTGTTCACTCAGACACCATCTCGGCTTCTCTGGGAAGCATCCAGCCATATGCTACAATTAATGCGCGAAGGCTGCTCGTACACATATCCACCACTGTCTATAGTCATGTACTCATTTATACAGCTGAGTGAACTGGAGCAATGCAGAGTGAAAAAAATTGCCCAAGGTTTTAACACCGCAGCACAGGATTCGAACCAGGGTTCTCATAGTCGAGAGTCCGAAGCTCTACTCCTGAGCCACTGCACTTTACAAACATGCTGTGAACCAACATATGTACGAGACACGTCATAGGGTCATTCCATGTCAAATACCTCTAAATAGATATTAGTCCCCACCCCGTCAGATTTTCTATTGTTGGTCATTATGGATGGGAAAAACGAAATCCATAATATTTCTTGCATTAGACCAAAAGTTCCAGAAATATAGCCCCCCCCCAAGTTTTGCATTGAGGGCAAATTGGATGTGACCATTACTATTTATCCCCTTTTCTCATTAGAAAGAGAATTGGGTAAGGACTCCAAATCTGTCATTGTTTTTTTTTATATTTTAATATTGAGGTGTATGTTCATTACCTTATAATCTTACCCTGTGGATTTTGTGATTTTGAAATTACGTTTAATAAAAACTGTACCCGAGGAAGTTGGCTACAACATAAAAAATCTAGACATGTAATATTTTTTTTGTCTTGTACCACCATTTAACAAAACCTAATTCTTGAGAGCTAAATAGGAGATTAGTTTAATATTTAAATGCAAGATCTAGGAACTCATTTGTTAGTTATTAACTCTCTCAAGGCCAAATTAATGGAAATAATGTATCAGCTATTGAATTCTATTAAATTGAAATTCTATTAAAGTTCAATCAATGTCAGAATTACTGAAGTTAAACGTAATGACATCGTCAATAATTACAACAACTAAAAAACACCACCCACGTCATCGCGCAGCGCATTAACATTTGTTTATAACAAAATAGACCCCTCAAAAGTTAGCTGTTAATCGTAGAAATTGCCACCATGCACATTGTTTTAGACAATTTGTATGTACACCAATGTTTTTCATTCCAGCAGCAAATATTATAATTTAATCATATTGGCTGAAAATACATTCACTGCATGACAATCGTGACAAGCAGTACCAGAAATGGAGCTCTACGCAAAGTTCGACTACAAAACTGCATGGCAATTCATGCTATATAGCTCCAGGAATCGCCTACATTTTGAAATGTTGACACTTGCCAGTGAAACTTCAATATTATTACGTGCGAATTGCCAAAATGAATTGCATTATTTGATGACACTGTTTTGCGGTATGCAGTTTAAATGTGCCTCTGTACTCGGGCGTATTCAAGCATTCTAGCCATGAGAGGGACTCGGGTTGATTCGAGCATTCTGACCACGAGAGGCTTAAAGTTCAATGTGACTTCACGAAAGAATTTTTTTACAACTGAAATCATACCTGCACTTTCACTTGTTTTTTCCGACTTCCCGGCATTTCACCCGTCTCCTTGAAGGCCTTTAACTTCTCAACGCGGAGTTTTTCCCTGGCCTTGTCCCTGTCATAATGATCAAATTAATGTACAACAATTAAGACATTATAATTGAAACTGTCATCACCATAACACAGCTTTGAAAGGATAATTTATGGTAATAAAAATATTACAATTTCTGTAGTGCCTATATCCTCGAGAATCACTTTGTGTTAATACAAAATGGCGCCCTCCTCAGTAGCTCATTGCCTGTGTAATTGTATTTATATTTTGGTTATTACAGGTTCAAACCACTGACATTGCAGCCATTTAGTGGTTTTCAAGATCTGACGGAAAGTGGACAATATTGACACAGAAATAGCGGCACAACTGTAACAGGCATTTGTGTGAAAGTTTAAAGTTTGATAGTCATGTGGATTTATATTATGTCCAGCTTTAAATAATTTCATATTGTGCCTGGCGATGGAACTATAGCTACATAAAAAGGTTCTACAATATCTTGTAGTGAATACTTGGTAGATTTACTTGTTTGGATGCAAAAAGAATTTGAACTGGCACAAAAATGTTAATTAAACTGAGGAGGCACATTTAGGCAGACTTTACCGAGTGTACTGGACAGGTGGATAAGAGAGGAGAGAGAGAGAAAGGGAGAGAGAGGGGGAGGGGGAGAGAGGAGAGAGGGGGGGAGAGGAGAGAGGGGGGAGAGAGAGAGGGGCAGAGAGAGAGGGGGGGAGAGGAGAGAGGGGGGAGAGAGAGAGGGGCAGAGAGAGAGAGGGGCAGAGAGAGAGAGGGGCAGAGAGAGAGAGGGGCAAAGAGAAATAGAGAGACAGAAAGAGAGAGAGAGATAGAGAGAGGAGAGAGAGATCTAGGGTACAGGAGAGTGTTGGTGGAGACATAAGGTCAAGAAGAGTGAGGGGCACAAGTGAAATGAACAATTCTAACAGTTAAGAGTACCTGGTATTCTTCATGTGCTACTTACTTGAACGCTATCTTGTTTACGTTTATGTTAGTTGGCACAAAGTTGGGGAATTGTTTCCCTTTCAGCTCAGGCATCTTCGGTAGTTGCAACAAGCCATAGCCCATTGCCAGTTCTCCAATGTCAAGGTCTGCAAAATGAAAGTAAAATGTCTTCTCGAAATTGTGCATAAACACCATGCACTTGTAAGGCAAACATTGCATTCAGCCAACTAGATCATTATCCTACATCCTCAGACCACAGTTCATTGGTTGATTGTTCCAGTGATCATTTTCAATGACGTACAAGTGAGACATTAGATGCAAACTGTTTTCAAGATGTTATTAAAGACAAATTTTTATGCAATCATTACACTAGTACTATATACAATAGCAACTACGTTTTTATGAGTGACCTTTTTCTTATTTATTTTAGCATACATAAATATATATTTTAACCTTGTCAGAATATTTTTGCAGGTTTTACCTTGAATACTACATGACACACACCTGTAAGTACCTAGTAAATTACTATTAATTATTATCTTATAAATCAATGTAGGTTATATACAGGAGCTCAACATTTTAACTAATGTTCTTGCATTATACAACGTTTTAAAAGCGCTAATGATATAAATCGTATTCAAAGCCTTAACGGGCCTATATAAAGTTCAAAATGTTTACCTGATTCTTTATTTAAGGTAACTTAAATAAAAAAATTCACGTAAAAATTACACTACATATGACAACCCGGGGCTTACACAAATGTACAGATCACACACACATACCTTTCCATCTAAATATGAGGCTACATTCGTGCTTGGCATACGCTTGTAAGAACGATACAAAAGCCTTCATCCCTTTCTCGTACATGGCCCTGAAAGTGAAAATATTATTACTACACTGGAGTACCAAAACATATTTGACAGCCGCATCACAAATAGATTTTTTTATTTAATTTCAGATTTTTTCTGTACATAAATAAAACACATCTAGTATTGATTTTGACATGGTAGTTTATTTGTGCAAATGTAATCTTTTTCTTTTAGTATGATTTACTTACTTTGGAGCATTATTGTCGAAGCGAGTAAGTAAATCATACTAAAATAAACCATTCTTGGAGCCATGAACAATATATTTACTACAATCTTTTTCTATCTCTCAAGAATGCATTGGTATATTCTTCATTGACTGATAAGATCTGGTAGATATTCGGCAAAACAACAGAAACTGTCTGGCTCTACAGTGGGGCAGTGGCTAGAGCTTCAGATTTTCAACTAAGAGAACTTGGGTTCAAATCATGTCTTGCAGTGAAGTTGAGGAGTTCGTTTGAACAGGTCTGCCAAGTAGTAAAGTGTACAGCACTTTGTGCAATCCTGAGGACTGGATACTGCACTATATAAGAACTTATCTTTACCTCTATAAACTATGCCAATCCAGACTTTTGCAAGTTTAATTATACTTACCCAACCCAATCTAACAAAGTCAATATCAATTAACTTGATTTACAATTACAAAAAACAAGTTTGATCAAGGAATCTGGGAATTTCCTAACATCATAAAGAGAAAAGATTCAGAACTCTCTATATTAAGAATTCTTCAGCCACCTAGAGGGAATGCTGGAGTAACAGGTTAGATCAGCAGTATGTAACGGCAGCAACTTTTACCTGTCTATAGATGCCATGTGCTTCAGTTTGGGCAGGACGTCCTTGACCGCTCTGTCTGGAGGCTTGAGCTCCTTCAGAGGAACCTGGCACAGCACAGATGGAGTCAGACCACATTTGCATTTTCCATAGGCGACCATTACAACGTTTCCTTCATTTCCTACTAATCTTGACGAGATCTGTTATTGAAAATTTCACAGCATATTTGCCCTGCATAGACAGAGGTTCAGTGAAAATTGTTTGAAATTTTAATACCTCAAACTCCCACAAACTTCTTTCAAACCTTACACTAGGGATGGGACGATTAATCGCGGTTCACGGTATTCGCGGTTTTAAGGCTCACGGTTCGGTGCACCATCGTCAGATTGCGTACCGCGGTTTTTTCCGATTTTGATAAATGGCACATCGTCATCGCCTAATCGGTGTTTCCGTACACGTGAAGACAAGACATCATGGACATGGTGAACATGGCCACCAGCGATGGTTATGCGTAACTCTGTGATTACTGTAATATCCATATTGTGTATGATTAAAGTTCAGAAACTTGTGTATGATTAAAGTTTAGAAACTTAGGCTAAGTATTAGGTTAGTTTAGGATAAAACCGGAATCCAAATTTAGCGACACCGCGATAAAATATCGACATAACGCCATGGTAATCTACGACTACGCCTACGGCCTTCGCGTAACAGTCGCCGGCGATGTCGACTTTAGTTTAGCAAGATTTTGATTTGTAAATTTTATTCGTCACAGCAATTTAAATGATTTAATTTTATGACCTAGCGTATGTATATGTAATATGAGTTATTAGAGAGGAAGTTTCATGGCTTTAGGAGGTCGTTTTCATGATTAGATCAGAAAGTAAAAGATCGTTTTGCGGCGCTGAAAAGAAAAACAAAATGGCGACCGCGGTGCGATTACCCAGACGCCGTGAGGTGGCAGCACTTTTTAGCCCCTCAGACCGAATTTGAAATAAATTAACTGAGAATAGTATTTATATCAATTATTATTAAAAAACAATTCAAAATGAGGATACTCTTTATCAGATATTATTTAAAAAAAAAACGATTTAAAAGTAAACTTATACTGAAACGTGTCACACTTAAAATAAACAGAATAAATAATTTTGTTGTTGTTAATATGTTGTCTCATTTATTATTCTCTACTTTTTATTTTGTGTATTTTACTACCTAGTGGTTGTAAGCGCCCCCTAGTGTTGATGTTAGTCATTGTAAGCGCCCCCTAGTGTTGAATGTTGCAAACCCTTCATGAGAGACTACCCCTCTTTTAAGACCGCCCCACTCTGATTTGGGGGGGCGGTCTTAAATTAGGGGTTCCACTGTACTGCACTTAAAATTGTTCATTAAAAATTTTGTGTGATAGGCGGCGTGGTTGTAAAAAGTATCGTGAATATATCGAACCGTGGGTCAAATATCGAAAATCAAACCGAAAATTTAAAATATGTATCGTCCCATCCCTACCTTACACCCCTCTATTTCTGCTTGAACCACCCACGGATTGTCCCTGATTACATCACCAAGCAAAATGACAACTGTATTAATATGCAGAAATGCACCAACTGAGAGCTGTCATAATTTGACAGCTCTGATGCCATGCTGCACAAAAACATCATTTCTACTCACTCCACACTATTATGTGCTCACAGAAATTCAGACAACCTGCGTAATGTTGTTTTTATAGGGTACTCTTTGGTTGGGTAATGGCGAATGAACATCTTATTGTGGTCTTACATCTGATACAAACAAATAAACACCTTACATATTGTTTTGCTGACCGGTGGCGAAATGGACCAATTTCTATATTTAGATTAAATCTATATATTATAGAGTACCTATTCTTACGTAGTTTGGATTATAGTTAGTGTTATTGAAGGAGTGCTTGGTTAGTACAGTGAAGGACACAAGGTCTACTGTTATTACAGTATCAATGACATTGTTTTATATCTGTATAGAATACTGCTAGTGTTGTATTTATCAGAAAGTTGGCTCTTTCAACCTGAGGTATACAGGGGACGAATATGATGTTGAGTTGCAGGCCTACATGGGGTGTAGAGCCCACATTTCTCTTCTCTAATGTAATCTCTAATAAACATTATTCATTTGGCGTTTTTTCATCAGTATTCTCTTGACTTGTGTTGTTGTTTGCGTATGTATGTCTGTGTGTGCGTGTATGTGTCTCTGTATGTATAATTGTATATGCATATTTATACAATACATAATTCTGAAATCAATGTTTAATGTGTTAACAAATGTTGAGTGTTGATGACAACATTTTTTATCAGTTTTCAAATATTGATTAATTCACTTGTTAAAGAGCTGAGTTTATACATTAAAAAAATTGTAATCATGATTTTTGCTTTAGTACAGCTGCAGATTATGATAGTATCATTAGTATGTATGTAACAGACCTGTGAGTTGACAGGATAATAATAATAATAATAAATAACAGTATTCTAGCAATCAAACCATTCAGAGGCGCACAATCCCTCTTTACAGGAATACATTACTGTAAAGTTAAAAGGTAATTATAACAGTTTTTAATTTCACTGTAGAAAAAGCCTTTCAAAACACACAACTGTTGCACCATTGACTGATACAAATAAAAGTGTTCAAATCAAACCACGGCTAAAAAAGGCCTCACCTTTTGATTAATGGCAATGAAGTTGATGTATGTGTCTTCCGAAGGCAACAGAAACACGAGGGCATTGCCAGTATTGCCAATGCGAGCCGTTCGACCACAACGGTGCACAAAGTTACTGTAAACAATGTATGACTTATAGTGAATATATTGTTTATGGCTCCAAGACTGGAGAGAATACACAGCCAGAGAAAAGTGAAGGAGGCCATATACATCAGACAGAGAGCCCCTACCATGAACAGAGATCAGGGATACCATCTGCCTGCCATCTACAATCAAATTATCCCGCCAAAATCTGAGGCAACACACGTGACACCAGTATGTGAACAAGGTCCGTAGCTGACGGATTGAAACGTCATACTCATCTTCGACTTTAAGCTCCAAAGTAAGTTAATTATACTACAATAAAGGTATAATTTGATTATTACTATTTATCTGCAGTTCCTGTAAAGTAATCAAACACTTTTATTATAGTACACAAATGCAATCCATCATTGGTTTCCTTGTTCAACTGACCTATCCGTCACATGACTTGTTGCTTAGGAATGTGTCCATTAAATCATCAATAATGTATGCCAAACATATGGAGCATTCCAACAGGAATATATTTAATTTAAACTCTGACCCCTAAACACTTCCTATGCCAAAAACATAACCACACATGAAGCAAAAAGTTTTCTGACTTTCGTTATGTTCTACTACAATAAAAATAATATTGTGTGTATTGCAGAAAAAAATATAATAGTTTTATTGCAGAAAAAAAAACCATGTACATACAAGTAATTTTTTTTATAAAACACAAATATATAGACATACATGAACTATAAACACGAAAAATAACTTTATACTGATCAATATAGCTTGATTTTACATATCTTTGACTGTGATGAAGTCAAACCATGATGTACCAAATCCATCAATTGCTACCTGGAGTTTTGCTTTAAAGCGACATAGTCCGTTCGTGTTCAAGTCCAACTTGTGTTCATGTGATACTGCTTCGCGTGATCATGCATTTCCTTCTGGGCTATTAACCACGCCTACAATGGTTCTGAAAACGCCTCATGGTCGATGTGTAAACAGAGTTAAGCACCCCTTACCCTCGTTTATTTTCAACCCCTAAATGGTACATGAAAACATATTTTGACTGGCTTTACCCTATAATCGGTATAATTTATACCATATAACATGATTTTGCAATAAAAATAAAAAGCCACGAACGGACCATGTCGCTTTAAATGTGGGGTAAATATTATTTACTCACCTGGCTGACGAGGGTGGATCGTACTGGAGCACCCAGTGCACATGGGGTATGTCCACCCCCCGCCCCATCACGTCTGTACACACCAACACCCCACTGGAAAACACAGCAACAAGCTTCAGTTTTAAATGTGTCATTAAATACAAAAATTTCCAAAGAATTTCTAAAAACGTCACATCGATTGTTTGTGAAAAAATGCAACATCGTCACCAGGTGTTTATTTACTAGCCAAAAGGTCAATCCCGTATGAAATCAAACAAAGTAAATATTGAAATTATGACAGGTCTCTATACCCACTTGGACAAGCAGGTAATAGTTTGTGTCTTCATGACAAACTTATCCTGGCAGCAAGTTCACTGTCATTTAAAATACACTGTGTGACTGTTACTACATAATTAGCCAGTCAGTGTCATTCAGTTCAGTGTTGTTCAGTTCAGTTCAGTGTTTTTCAGTTCAGTGTCATTCAGTTCAGTGTCATTCATTCAGTGTCGTTCAGTTCAGTGTCGTTCAGTTCAGTGTTGTTCAGTTAAGTGTCATTCAGTTCAGTGTCATTCATTCAGTGTCGTTCAGTTCAGTGTCATTCAGTTCAGTGTCGTTCAGTTCAGTGTCGTTCAGTTCAGTGTCATTCAGTTCAGTGTCATTCATTCAGTGTCGTTCAGTTCAGTGTCATTCAGTTCAGTGTCGTTCAGTTCAGTGTCATTCAGTTCAGTGTCATTCATTCAGTGTCGTTCAGTTCAGTGTCAATCTGTTCAGTGCCGTCCAGTTCACTTCAGTGTCATTCAGTTCACTTCAGTTCACTCCGTACTAACAGACTGTGAGCCAGGAAATGAAGAAATTAAAGTGATGTTTTGCTGCTCCTACCAGTTACTATATTAATGGAGATATTATATTTTAATAAACATGTTTTATACTGATAATTAATTCAGCTGAATGATAAGAAATGCACCATATTTCAGCCACTGATAATGAACAGTGACAGCATGAGTTGATAACATTCATATTGCACATCTCATTGGTACTTTGAGATATGACGCCCGATGAATATTCCTGATTGCAGTCGAAAAACCACAGAGAAAAGGTAAATCAACACCACACTAAGTAAACGTATTACTCACCTGGCAAGATTCCTGAATTTGCTGAAGACGCTGTTTCGGTTATCTTTCTTTCCATGAATAGATAACACAGGTGTATTCTTCAGGAGACTGTGGTGACAAGAAACATCAGTAGTTAGAGTTGACTCTCACTGTTGCTTGTGAAGTGTTTTTGTATATATGGGCATGCAAATGTGATAAGAAGATACACAATGTACGACTATTATGGGTAATTAAAATTTTGTTAATGGGAGCCTCAATTTCATAAATTATGTATTTATCCAAATATGTACTTCATTAAATACGCAAAGTATCATTAAGCAATATAAATTTTATTTAGTCCTGCCACAATAACACAGGCTTGGATTCAGCTAATCATTGAACAGATCTGTAGAATTTCTTTCATGTCCAAAACAAAATGTCCGCCTTGAGTCTTTGACCTAGATTTTTTAACATTGCATAATAACACAAGGTATAAATGTTTCTATTTCTGTTGTACAGTAATGTGTTCCATTAGCAAGATACTCAGTGTAGCACTTAACATAAATTGTGCTGACCAGTTGCACAAAGTGTTATTATTTACCCATATGATGAAAAAAAATTGAGCTTTGCTATACAATTTTATTTTATTTGTGCTGAAAAAACACTTTCAATTTCCGATAAAGTGTGTGGCCAATTTCCAAATAAAACAATTGCACCATCACTTGCCACTGTTATTGTTAAAATGTGTTATGTCCACTTGTGTTGAGCATATATAAGGTTTCAATTTATACAGAAATCTGAATAACCAAGTGATTTTGAAAATGTGGCCATTGTGAGACAAGTGACCTACCCCGTGTGAAATTATTCATCTATTATTATTATAAAGTGTAAAACTTATTGCGTATAACATTTCAGAGTACAGAATACAAAATGGTGTGAATCACACCATCTTATACTGTCAAATATTGAAGCAATACACTGGTAATCACTCTGTGTGATTACGAGTGTTTAAGTTTCTGTCATCATGTTGTAGGCACGGGTACGTTAACCAAAAAGGCAAGAATACAATTTAACAAGAGGAAAATGTAATATTCTAACTAACTAGACATATGCAACTCAAGAATGTGTAACAACGTATAAAGTGTTTCCAGACATGTTAAATTCCTAGATCAAGAATTTTTTGAAAAAAGCAGCGCAGGCAAAGAAAAAAATGAGTATTATTACCAAGCATAGGGCATGAGGGGGTGTAATTTATATACTGATACTTACACATCAAGGGCCCGAGAGAAGTAGTCGACAGCGGCACACGTGCTGAAGAACACCATGTGTTTCTGTGTGCGTTGAGATTGCAGAAAGTCAACCAGTAAGTTGAACTTCTCATTACTTCGACAGATCTGTGAGAAGACAAGCCATTCAATGTCACTCTTAACAATAAAAACATATAATGTCACAATGAACTGCTGGAAACACATACGCCTATAATTTCCCACTATGTGTGTGGCTTCAGGTGGATCAGATTTAGGTCAGAAGTATTTAATTTAATGGCTGTTATCTAGCATGTTTGACCAATAGTTTTATTTGTCATCTAAGAAGAGTTAAACTGTCAAAATGTTTGCCTTAAATAGAATAGAAACAAGGCATTACCTAAAAAAAATTCCATATACAATATACATAAAGATTAAGTATTATGTAAAATATGACATTAACAAAATAAATATAAAAAAATTAGTATAAATTCGGGTTTAAACCTGTCAGCATAGCTATTCCCACGGAAAGCTGTAAGTTAATTAGCAAGGTGATCACGTGGTATCGTGGCGTCAAAGATGACACATACTGACATCAGACAGACCCTGTCTATGTACATAGAGCATGTTTACAAGGATAGTTTTTGTATCAAAATGAGCATCATAATAAATTTGTGTGCAATATTCAGATGTAATACATACAATTAGTCATCACAGGGAACACATTTTGATCTCCCGGCTCTACACAACTAAAATTGTATTACAAAATAAATTGAAGCCAGAGGTTTCGCAGGGGCCTGACTGAGTGTTGGGTTCACCACCATCTTCGGCTTGTTTTCTGACTAATTGTCTAAGGCAACCACTTAGTAAATATAACATCTTTTCTCCATGACAAATTCAAAACATAACACTAAAATTGTTTTTAGAATATACTACACATTAACCAACATTTACAGTAACAGAATTTTGATGATGTAAATTAACCAACTTTTGCTTTTCAGCCATTTGGAGAAAATAAACACACATTATCCAATACTAGGGTCCGTACATATCTGGACATTTGAAATTCAAGGCTATTCAAGACATTTCAGGGCTACTTGAAAACTAAATTCAAGACAATTTTAGCAACATCTGTACATTTAAGCGCATTAAATTAACATTGCAAACATCAATCCAAATGAATCACATCACACTCGACCAACTTATTTTACTCAACTAAGAACAAAATGATGCGACCACGATGAAATGCTGACTGCCCAATGAGCATGCCAGTTATTTTTGTGCGTCAGCTTTCCCTTTGCCTGACTGCCACTGGCCTGTGTCTGTTAATTCGTCACGACAAATGAGCCAAAAAATATTGCATTGACCACAATTAAATTCAAGACGTTTCAAGAATACTTTATAAAATTCAAGGATTTCAAGGCCTTGAATTTGGTCCAATCAAATTCAAGGCTTTTCTCAAGACTTTCAAGGCCCCGTACGGACCCTGCAATACGGACTGTACTGACCATATAAAAGTTTTGCAGCATCTGAGGTGTCCGCTGGACCGAGCTTTCTGTGTTCCCTGTTTTTTCCTTCACAGAGATTCTCACTGGGTTGCGTAGACCAGCCCGAATGAGATCCTCCACTTCCTTCGTTTGAGTCGCTGAGAACAGTCCGGTCCGTCGCTGCTTTGGCAGGTAGCTCAGGATTGTATTCAAACTACAATGACCAACAAACATGTCAGTTAAGGCAACATGGTCCCGATCGTGGCTTTTTATTTTTATAGCAAAATCATGTTAATCAGTATAGTTATAATAAGGTATAACTATTGTAGCGCCAATAAATGTTTTATCGAAACAGAACTGACTTTGTAATGTTAAAAGTCGAATGTTTATAAGAATCCCGTCACTCAAATCGCCGCGAGTGACACCCACCCTTTGACCTTTACCAACTGGGAGCTGTGCATCTGGCTGGGTGTGGCGTTAGTGACGTCAACTTGTGTTCACGTGATACTGCATCGCGTGATCATGCATTTACTTCTGGGCTTTTAGCCACGCCTACAATGGTTTCGAAAATGCCTCGTGGTCGATGTGTACACAGAGCTAAGCGCACTTACTGCGTCTATTTTCAACCCCTAAATGGTACACGAAACCATATTTTGACTGTCTTTATGCTTTTTGCAATAAAAATTAAAAGCCATGAACGGATCATGTCGCTTTAATGGTACAGTTGGTACAGATGCAAAAATGTGTTTATTCCATCTGTCTCTGCATGGGGATTTAAAAGACATGACAAAGGAGTTGTTGTATTGTACTCTTCATGATGTTATATATAATTTGCTTCATTTATATAATGTATGATTTTTTTATTTGACGGACAAATGCTTTGATATGGCCATGAAGTTAACTGGTGGAACATGTGCAATACAGCTGAAATGTTCGGAATCAAATATGTGTTTATTATGAAGTAATATTGAAGATAAAGTATATCATCGAAACAAATCAAACAAATGAAACTTTTACACATTCAATGAAGTTTAGTTACTGTTTAGTTATGTATGACTAGTCACCTTGACTGAAATCCCATGTCCAGTAAACGGTCAGCTTCATCCAGCACTAAGACCTCCTAGCAACAGAATAATTACATTATATGAGTAATTTAAACACATTCCATTTATCATTTCTATGAAACAAAGATACCCAGGGAACAAAGAAATTAAATTATAAGAAAAAAAAAAAAATTACATTTGACACTTATATGGATGAACCAAACAACTATAAACAAGAAAGAAAGAAAAACTTTCTAACAGATAAATCTACAATTAATTTAAGTAAAACCATGTGGAAACAATACCGGAATTCAGATAACATAGTAAATGTAGTCATGATTAATGTAGTAGTAAATGTGGGAATTTTTTCTAAGAGAGAAGGGTAGATGAGAAAGGTAGATGAGAAAGGTAGATGAGAAAGGTAGATGAGAAAGGTAGATGAGAAAGGTAGATGAGAAAGGTAGATGAGAAAGGTAGAGGAGAAAGGTAGAGGAGAAAGGTAGATGAGAAAGGTAGATGAGAAAGGTAGATGAGAAAGGTAGAGGAGAATGGTAGAGGAGAATGGTAGAGGAGAAAGGTAGAGGAGAAAGGTAGAGGAGAAAGGTAGAGGAGAAAGGTAGAGGAGAAAGGTAGAGGAGAAAGGTAGAGGAGAAAGGTAGAGGAGAAAGGTAGAGGAGAATGGTAGAGGAGAAAGGTAGATGAGAAAGGTAGAGGAGAAAGGTAGAGGAGAAAGGTAGAGGAGAAAGGTAGATGAGAAAGGTAGAGGAGAAAGGTAGAGGAGAATGGTAGATGAGAAAGGTAGATGAGAAAGGTAGATGAGAAAGGTAGATGAGAAAGGTAGAGGAGAAAGGTAGAGGAGAATGGTAGAGGAGAAAGGTAGAGGAGAATGGTAGAGGAGAATGGTAGAGGAGAAAGGTAGATGAGAAAGGTAGATGAGAAAGGTAGATGAGAAAGGTAGATGAGAAAGGTAGATGAGAAAGGTAGAGGAGAAAGGTAGAGGAGAAAGGTAGAGGAGAATGGTAGAGGAGAATGGTAGAGGAGAAAGGTAGAGGAGAAAGGTAGAGGAGAATGGTAGAGGAGAATGGTAGAGGAGAATGGTAGAGGAGAATGGTAGAGGAGAATGGTAGAGGAGAAAGGTAGAGGAGAAAGGTAGAGGAGAAAGGTAGAGGAGAAAGGTAGAGGAGAAAGGTAGATGAGAAAGGTAGATGAGAAAGGTAGATGAGAAAGGTAGAGGAGAAAGGTAGAGGAGAATGGTAGAGGAGAATGGTAGAGGAGAAAGGTAGAGGAGAAAGGTAGAGGAGAATGGTAGAGGAGAATGGTAGAGGAGAAAGGTAGAGGAGAAAGGTAGATGAGAAAGGTAGATGAGAAAGGTAGAGGAGAATGGTAGAGGAGAAAGGTAGAGGAGAAAGGTAGAGGAGAATGGTAGAGGAGAAAGGTAGAGGAGAAAGGTAGATGAGAAAGGTAGATGAGAAAGGTAGAGGAGAATGGTAGAGGAGAAAGGTAGAGGAGAAAGGTAGAGGAGAATGGTAGAGGAGAATGGTAGAGGAGAATGGTAGAGGAGAAAGGTAGAGGAGAAAGGTAGAGGAGAAAGGTAGAGGAGAAAGGTAGAGGAGAATGGTAGAGGAGAAAGGTAGAGGAGAATGGTAGAGGAGAAAGGTAGAGGAGAATGGTAGAGGAGAATGGTAGAGGAGAATGGTAGAGGAGAAAGGTAGAGGAGAAAGGTAGAGGAGAAAGGTAGAGGAGAAAGGTAGAGGAGAAAGGTAGAGGAGAAAGGTAGAGGAGAATGGTAGAGGAGAAAGGTAGAGGAGAAAGGTAGAGGAGAAAGGTAGAGGAGAATGGTAGAGGAGAATGGTAGAGGAGAAAGGTAGAGGAGAAAGGTAGAGGAGAAAGGTAGAGGAGAAAGGTAGAGGAGAAAGGTAGAGGAGAAAGGTAGAGGAGAAAGGTAGAGGAGAAAGGTAGAGGAGAATGGTAGAGGAGAAAGGTAGATGAGAAAGGTAGAGGAGAAAGGTAGAGGAGAAAGGTAGAGGAGAATGGTAGAGGAGAATGGTAGAGGAGAAAGGTAGATGAGAAAGGTAGATGAGAAAGGTAGATGAGAAAGGTAGAGGAGAAAGGTAGAGGAGAATGGTAGAGGAGAATGGTAGAGGAGAAAGGTAGAGGAGAAAGGTAGAGGAGAATGGTAGAGGAGAAAGGTAGAGGAGAAAGGTAGATGAGAAAGGTAGAGGAGAATGGTAGAGGAGAATGGTAGAGGAGAATGGTAGAGGAGAAAGGTAGAGGAGAAAGGTAGAGGAGAATGGTAGAGGAGAATGGTAGAGGAGAATGGTAGAGGAGAATGGTAGAGGAGAAAGGTAGAGGAGAAAGGTAGAGGAGAAAGGTAGAGGAGAAAGGTAGAGGAGAAAGGTAGATGAGAAAGGTAGATGAGAAAGGTAGATGAGAAAGGTAGAGGAGAAAGGTAGAGGAGAATGGTAGAGGAGAATGGTAGAGGAGAAAGGTAGAGGAGAAAGGTAGAGGAGAATGGTAGAGGAGAATGGTAGAGGAGAAAGGTAGAGGAGAAAGGTAGATGAGAAAGGTAGATGAGAAAGGTAGAGGAGAAAGGTAGAGGAGAATGGTAGAGGAGAATGGTAGAGGAGAAAGGTAGAGGAGAAAGGTAGAGGAGAATGGTAGAGGAGAATGGTAGAGGAGAATGGTAGAGGAGAAAGGTAGAGGAGAAAGGTAGAGGAGAAAGGTAGAGGAGAATGGTAGAGGAGAAAGGTAGAGGAGAAAGGTAGATGAGAAAGGTAGATGAGAAAGGTAGAGGAGAAAGGTAGAGGAGAATGGTAGAGGAGAAAGGTAGAGGAGAAAGGTAGATGAGAATGGTAGAGGAGAAAGGTAGAGGAGAAAGGTAGAGGAGAAAGGTAGAGGAGAAAGGTAGATGAGAATGGTAGAGGAGAAAGGTAGAGGAGAGAGGTAGAGGAGAGAGGTAGAGGAGAAAGGTAGAGGAGAGAGGTAGAGGAGAGAGGTAGAGGAGAAAGGTAGAGGAGAAAGGTAGAGGAGAATGGTAGAGGAGAGAGGTAGAGGAGAAAGGTAGAGGAGAAAGACGACAGAGGCATGGAAAGGGATAACCACTAAGGGAGTGCTACACTTGACCCCCCCCCCCCCCCCCATTAAGGGAGCCACCCACCAGAGCCTTGACACCAGCAGCAAGGTTGAGGTCGTCCTGTTGTCTCTTCAGCATGTCCTCCAGCCTGCCAGGTGTCGCCACTATCACATGGGCCCTGAAATGTTGTCACTGTTAAAAACTAGAGTTCTTACAGATGAACACAGAGCAACAAACCAAGACCTGCATTCATTGCCGTTACACGTTTTTATTCTTGAACCTGTTCACGCTGACCAAGTCGCCATTGCTGTCACCATAGCAACAACAATGAAATGTTACTGTGGCTCCTTCTCGAGAGTAGTAAAGCAGTCTAGCGTGAGCTGCAAATACGCGAGTAAATAACTATAAATAAATAAACAAAAACCTGTTTTTTTAATACACTGCACTGCAACAAGTATGAAACTCCTTGCCATTTCCACACTAACAGGGTCCGTACATATCTGGACATTTGAAATTCAAGGCTATTCAAGACTTTTAAAGGCTATTTAGAAAAGAAATTCAAGACTGTTTTAACAACATATTTACTTTTAAGCACAGTAAATTAACATTAAATAATTTACTCGGACTAAAAAACAATGGCGCCGACCACAATGAAATGCTGATTGCCCAATGTGCACATGAGTTATTTTTGTGCATAGGCTTTTCCTTTTCTGGCTGTTATTTGTCACAACATTTGAGTCAATACAATATTTTATTGACCACAATTAAATTCAAGACGTTTCAAGACTACCCAGGTACTTTATAAAATTCAAGGATTTCAAGGCCTTGAATTAGATCCAATCAAATTTAATGCTTTTCAAGACCCCGTACAGACCCTGTGATAAGGATTCAAAGCCAAAGCTGCCTTTAAGTTGAGTACAGTTGTTAATTATACTTAATTAAACTTAATTATACATAAGATACTCAGTGGAACAAGCCACAGACTATTACAGTCACCAAATTACATTTGATTTTATAAAATGTTTTCCTATAACGGAAGGACTTCTGGAATGAAGAACCAAGTGTTTCATTGTCTGCCAAATATTTGTACAGTTTTAGAATTCCGTGATCCTCCATGCTATAATTATTGCTACAGGTATATTTGGAAAATTGCAGACTTTCAAGAACGTGTCAACGGCGTACCCGTGTTCCTGCATTTTCTCCACATCAAGCATCGGGTTGTTTCCTCCAATCAGCAGCATGTGAGAGAAGTCTGGCAGGTGGGAGAGAAACTGGGAGAGCACCTCGTCTATCTGGAGAGCCAGTTCCCGGGTCGGGGTCACTATAACCGCACCAATCTGAAGATGGGGTAAATAAACATTAAACTTATAACTAGACTGAACCGCTGAACAGGTGTTAAAATTACCTGTTAAAGATTTTTTATTTCTTAGATAAATAAGTTTTCTTAAAAGTGCTTTTATCATGTTTCTATTTTCTTAAATCATAGGTATCAAGCTAAAATATTTCTTAAATATATATATATATATATATATATATATATATATATATATATATATATATATCTTAAATACATTTTCATAACTTAAATATAATTAAATAATATGAAGTTTGTAGTATTCGTCAAATATGACAAAAGTCTAAACAATACGACATATAGTCCAGGGATTCTGTTACAGGATAATAACTACCCCCGGTAGCTACATTTTTGTTTATATCTTGTTTAAACTGTTAGTAATATGCAATTAAATATGGTAATTATGGATTATTTAATAAATTCAGTGATGCTACATCCCCTGTGAAATACCATCTTAAAAAATTTCTTTATCGCAAAAGATTCTGACCAACGAGACAATTATACATAATCACATACTGCCACTAAATGACTCATGCATTGTAACCGCAAACACCTAAAAATACACCAGGAAGACAGTTTGACTCACATCCCTTTTCCGCAGTTTCTCTTCCCTTCTCAGCAGGATCTCCAGCAGTGGGATAACGAAGGCGAGGGTCTTGCCACTGCCTGTGATGGCCTCCGCAGCTACGTCCTTGTTTGTCATGAAAAGTGGGATGCATGCTGCCTGCACAGACAGACGGCTGCTTAAATGGAGGTGCTCCTACATTTTTTTACCCGTCCACAACATTTCTACCCGTCCATATTCATTTTTACCCCCAAATGACGGGTGGATGGGTCTCTGCATAAAGCTATGTTGTACATTCATGTAAGACCAAGTCAGTCCAATGATACAGTATATACTGTTACTATTACTGTAATAATACAATAATAATAATACAATTTATTTGTATAGGGCCTAAATAATTTACATTGCTCTCAGGCATACACTAGTGTAATGCTGTACACATAGTCTGCTCAGCATATCTCACACGTTTGACTGGGTTGCAGAACTGGTTGCTGTCCTGGGAGTGAGACACTAGACAGAGACCACCACTCTGTGAGTGCACAACAGGTTACACATTCACCCATTGCGTACTAGGGTATGATCTTTCATTTCCCCTGACAGTGCGACAGACTGGCACAGACACCAGACAGAAGGGACCAACGGCTTTTAGTGTCTCTTCTGAAAGACACAGACTATGTTTTCTTAATTCGCAGAGCAGTGACGACATTGCTCTGCGATTAATGGCGAGTGTTACCTTATTCACAGAGCTGCTCTGCGATAGGGACCGGCAAAAAAATTCAAAATAGATTTACCACATTTATGATGATGCATGACGATTGTATGTATAATAGGTAACAATATACCGTTTACAGAATTTAAATATCTTTAACCAGTAAAAAGTTATGGCACATTTAAATTTCCAAATATGGTACCAAATCTGTGACCTCGGCTCTGGCCTGCACAGCGCGCTCTGTAGCACACGTTCACACTGGAGCTAAATCACTCATTTGAAATGCATTGCGTCAGCGCAATCCTGAAAATGGGCGGTAAATTCAAAACGATTTAGCTACAATGCGCTACATGCGATTGATATGAAATTTTCAGGGTCTTCTTATTAAATATTCGTCTAACTACTATCCAAACTTCAGAAAACTTCCTCCGCGTGCTACGAAGATATAATTATCCGAACATAGCACATATTCATTCATAAAAATCAAAATTAAATAACCCACCTAAAATATTGCAATTCACACCACCGCATTCTGTCATTTTTGGTCTCAGAAAAATGTGGTTTCATCATTATACGATTAATACTAGGCTCTTAAAAGCAGTTTCCCTGGGCCTCCCCTAATGAGCAGAAAAACCTAGTGGACACAAATTTCAACCAACCTACCCACGCGCCCCTAGCGGATTTGCCGGTCCCTATCTGCGAATAGCCAGTCTGATTCGAGATTGGCCATGATGCCATAATAGTTAATTATAAATAGCATCAAATTTGATATCCCTAACATGTACTACTTAGTGTAGATATATTGGTCCTATAACCACTGTCCCGAGAGCCACGAGTCACTGTAATGTACGATTACATCTCCATCTTACGATACGGGCGTGCGCGCGTTTAGTGAGCGATAATAAAGGAATTTCATAGTGCAACATATATTTCTTACTTCATAAATACAATACTTAAATATAAACGCCACCAGATGTGTTACCTGTACTGGAGTCATGCGTTTGAAACCGAGTTCTTTTAGTGTTCTTCTAACTGGCTTGCTTAAAGTAACTTTTAATGATGACCAACTTTGGTCCATCGTGTTGCCAGTGTCACAATGTAATATTTACCACAAGAAAATCCGGGGGATGACGTTTTAGTCAAATTTTTGGGCAAAGTGACATCATGCATTTATACTGAGAGACATATACGTATTGTTTCATAATACGTTATATGTACTATAAGACAATAAAAATACCTGAAGTATTTCGGAATGGATTGAGTAAAGCATTCATTTCTACTTTTGATTACCGGGTTTTAAATAGGTTTAATTAAATTGGCATTCCAAATGATTCAAACAATCAGCTACAAATACTAGACGGAGCAAAGAATTATCACATTATATCGAGCTACTTCCCCGAAAATAAAATATGATTTTAATTTGGAGTCCGTTTTAATTTAGGACGTAAAACGGCTTTGCTGCACAACTAGCCTACGGTATTTGCTCTTATCAATGGTATAATTATATATCATAGAGACAGGACACATTTGCAAAGTGAAATTATATTTAAATAAGATGCACGTTCGCCTCCCACATGCCATTCCGCCTGTATCCTCAGCAAGTTGAGATTATAAGCGAGTTGAGGAAGAGGTCCAAACTTGTTCTCATGCATTCTCAGACCCAAATTAGAGCCCCGCCCCCAGGGACCACTTCCATCTCATGTGATACCCCGTACGTAGTTGTTTATACGTGATGACTAATTCGTGCAATATGTTTGGATATCATGACTAATGCGCATTTTGATCACGTTGACCACATAATTCAGGAAGACCAAAAACGTGTAGAATTTATTCCAAGCCGAATGCGGCAATCCTGTTTCGTGCGCAACGACCGACCGGATCTCATTGTTCCCGGCCGTGTTGAATATACATCCGCCGATCCCTCTGAGCACGGCTCTTCAGTGTTAGCAAATATTAAACCAACACGCCGTATGGTAACACTACTGCAACTAAAGCAAGACAATATAACAATTGGAACACAATTTTGCTGTATAATGTAGAAACCAATAGTGGATGGTACTTCATCATATATCGTATCTATACTGTCCTTGGTGGCTACGTTGTTCGGTTCATGGTTGACCGACCGTTCGGAACGGGACTGTTAAAATTTTACAGGAACCACTACCGTTGCATGCCAGTAGTACTTATAACCCCGAGAGTACCTAGACCTAGACACTCATAAGAAGTGAAAGCTGAAAGTGGTAGTTTTTAATGTCCAGAAAACAAATGGCCCGGCTGGCAGCAGTATGTCGCTCAGCCGACTATCCATTCGAAAGACGACAAATCCCGCTTGTCGTGGACGATAATTTGACGGTGGGTGGACCCCTTCAAATGGGCGACCTTGTACACTTTTTTGTTTTTATGTACTATCTGCTTATGGAGTCCTAGTTTTAAAATAGTGTGTCGTTGCGTTGTCAGATGATAAATGATGTAATGGGTAAACCATGTAACGTACCCTTTGACCATTTGACCTAATTTAGCGACTTATTTTGTGTATTCTGTTGACCCACAACAACTGCACATTTCGGCTACTTTTAGCAGTTATACAGCTATTAATACATACATATTCTAGGCAGTACTGTGTGCAGTGCAAACACAAACATATTTTATAACAACACTACATAAAACAACAAAACTAGGCAGGTATAATTAAAGTGAAACATGCTGTTACTACATGTTTGACAGCATCACATGTTATGCTAATGCCCTCCAAATCCAACTGAGCCACCAAGCTAACTATTATTCATCAGAGTAAAATCCAAACAAAACAACTATTTAGCTACATCTTAAAGACTGCATCTGAACAGCAGTTAAAGACTGATGTTGAATTTTCAGATGGTGATACAGTTCAGTGATACGTGTGTGTGCTGTGACAAGGCATCCATTAAACAGAAGGAACTGGACAGGTTTATGCAGCGGTTCTGTGCACTGTCAAACGACGAGGTAGCGGTGGCGCTGATGGTAACAAGCAAAGAGATATTCAGTCTGCTCTTTCAGATGGTACCTTGTGTCGGCTGCAGGAGGAGGTGAGTGTTTTAGACTGCCGTGTCAAACAACACAGATATCAGTCCAATCTAGCCTTAGTTAAGCAAGGCGTTTGTATACTTTGTTTTGCTCCCCTCACCGTGACACCGGTACTGTACTAACTAATGGTAATGGGAGCCTGCTGTGCTTTGCTCGGTTTATGGCGCGAGAGATAGCAAGAAACAAATGTGGGTGGAAAATGGCAATGCCCTTTAATTACACAAGTAAAGAGAAGACATATAGTATACAAGACTATGAGCATTGCCGTTGGCCTAGATAAATAAAGCAAATCCCCTTAAAAGCATATAGATGTCATGTTTGTCAATGGGGATTGCACGAGAAATTATCTAAGCAACTAGCTATCTAAGCAAAATAAATGTGAGGGCCAGACACCACCTAACAGGCTAACAACCTCCACACAAAGTTTTTATACTTTGTGGATTGGTTTAGGAACACATACAACACTATGAGGCATGGTCAATTATGGTATTTTGGTATTGATAAACAAATGGGCAAGGATTTTTAGCAACAGCTCTGCAAACATTGAAATTTGTGGTATTAAAAAACAATGCACATTTTGCTCTTTAAAATGATCTTGCACTACTTCTACATTCCCTCTATCTTTTGCTCTTGTTCCCCATTGCTCTCCATCCAGGTCTCTTTAAACACACAATCCTCCCATCGCAGTCAAGGTCTTCCTTTTTCCCATCCACCACAACTCCTATGTTAGCCTGTGTGAAGTCTATACACTGAAGGACCAACGATCTCCACTGAGCCCAGCTCAGTCACTCTTTAAAGTTATAGACAATATGTTAAAACTGGCCACGAATCAGGGTAATTCCTAAAGTTGCTTCTGCTGTTGGAGACACAAAAAGGAGCACCTACAACAAATGATTCTGAGGCTGCCTGAGTAAAAACAACCCTAACATTTTGGACCTGATTACATTTTTCAATAAAATTACATTGCCAAATAACAATGCAACACTCTGACTTTGTATGTAGTCCAGAAGTCAGAACCCTAGTTGTGTTTCTGACAAGACCATGTTGTTGTTTCAGCGTGGAGAGACTGTTCCAGGAGCTCGTGGACTCAGGTCGTCCTGCTCTCGAGCCTCTCATATTCACGGGAGGCTCTGTCTTGTCCCTAAAGCGCGAGTACTTGTTTGAGCCAAAAGCTATATTTGGCCTCTTCTATGTTCATGGGTACGTGTCTTTTCCAGTTGAATAATAAAACCACCAGATAGCAGTCATATTATTTATACTTTATAGCTACTATAATAAATTGTCTTGTCCCTGAAACGACTTTGTTCATACATAACATATTTTTCCATTTCAGTAATAAAACCACCAGATAGCAGTCGTATTATTTACACTTTATAGGTACTACAATAAATTGTATGTACAGCTTCATATTACATTTTTGATACCTGCATTTTGTGATTTTTTTTTTCTATAAACTTTGAGTATTTATTGTTGGCATTTATACTAATGTTCATGTTGGGATTGGCACTGGTTGCATTACATCAGAATTGTATACATAGTAGAACTGGATTTGAGTTTTTATTGACCTGTGTTAATGATTATAGATGCTAAAACATTTTGATGCTAACTGAAAAAGTTATATCTACTATAGATATGAACGTTTTAACCAGATCGAATTGCTGTTTGTTCCATAGAAACATGACTGATCTGTGTGTGTTTTATAATATGTGTGCACCAGGGAATGGACTGTCCCTGGTATATTCACAGTCAAATATTAGTAATAAAAATTAATAATAAAGTTCACATTGCAGGTCCAAGATAAATACAGTGATGGATTCCATTCCCAAGAGTAAGAAAAACAAGCGCTGTGCCTTGCATTCTCTTGACAGTCACAAGTCAAAGTCAGTGGGGTACGTGGGTGCAACGAAGCCAGTGTCACTATGGCCTCTTTTTTTAACTGAAACACATCTCACAACTTCATGAATTCTAAACTCTTACTTGTTATTTATTGCATCATTTCGTCCATTTGTGATGTTACAGAATAATAAGAGTTTATGTTTTGTGTAAAATTGCGTAGCTCACTGTCATAATATCTGAAAAGGTGTGATGTCACTGTTAAATGTGTGACTGTTTTGGTGTCTGGTCAGTTGAATGTATGTAATTGTAAGTGTCATAATTTAATAATTTGTTACTTTACAATATTTTCTTCATACTGGTGGAGTAATAGGGTGTATTTTATAAAATGTACTGGTATACAGCCAGTTACCTGGGATCGCACTTAACACTTGTGCCCTGCCTGGGAATGAGTTACATCTGGCTTGAGCTAGTACCCTGGGCAATAATTTAACAATCTACATATAAATCATTTGTTTTACCATGCAAACATAGACATATAACATTTAGGAAAATGAAATCTAAGATCTTTGTTTCTTGATGTCCACTTTCATGTTTTGTTTCCCATATTTGCAGCAGCAGAGAATATCTTTGCCATGATTTTAGTTGCTTTACAAACATATTTGTTGCGTTAGTACTATGTTGATGTGCCTTGCATTCTACAGTTTCATTAACTGGCGCCTGTTCAACCAAGAGAACTCACAGTGACTCTTAACACATTTTTGTGCATGCTGATATGGATATATGTAAAATATTGTAAAGCCATAATTTATTCTTTAGATCTATTTATTTTAATGTTTTAAAGTATTTATAATTTTGTTAATACGTTTAGTCAAATAATCACAGAAAATATGTTTATGCAAGCACCGACAACACGAGTCAAAAGTAGTGATGAAAGATGGCCAAAGTAATGACGTTTATTGCTTATAAAATTGTTAAAAGAAAGAGAAATGTGGGCTCTACTCCCCAAGGCCAGGCTTATGACAGAGCCTCATACGCGTCACCTCCCCCTCAGGTAGACAGAGCCCACATTTCAACATACAACGTATAGTAGCATTACTGCTGTGGTTGTTTTTTAAGCTTGTCATTAATAAGTATTATAATGTATTATAATCACACAGATATAATGTATTATAATCAATCACACCGTTCATTCACACCAACCCTAATCTACGCTAACCAGATAGTTATTTTACGTATAATTATTTAGCCTACACCTAGAAGTGGGGCAATTACGCCACCGGTCACCGAGCCACATGTCCAGAGTGAAATAAACTATTACTATATGTTCCGTCGTACAGAGGGGTAGTGTAGTTAAGTTTGTCTGCCTTCAGCAGCTGGATGGACATCTGGGACGTGTTGTCCCACGAGTGCCGGGAGGAGGTGGTCTTGGTGGACTCGGACGACCTCATAGACACACTCGACAAGTACCTCAAGAAACACAGGTGAGCATCATGTTGGATTGATGTGGTTAAGTTCTGTGGAACATTTCACACATTTACATTCATACATTGGTGGTGGTGTGGAACATTTCACACATTTACATTCATACATTGGTCTGGTTAACACTGCAACTGTTCTGTGGAACGTTTCACACATTTACATTCATACATTGGTGGTGGTGTGGAACATTTCACACATTTACATTCATACATTGGTCTGGTTAACACTGCAACTGTTCTGTGGAACATTTCACACATTTACATTCATACATTGGTGGTGGTGTGGAACATTTCACACATTTACATTCATACATTGGTCTGGTTAACACTGCAACTGTTCTGTGGAACATTTCACACATTTACATTCATACATTGGTGGTGGTGTGGAACATTTCACACATTTACATTCATACATTGGTCTGGTTAACACTGCAACTGTTCTGTGGAACATTTCACACATTTACATTCATACATTGGTGGTGGTGTGGAACATTTCACACATTTACATTCATACATTGGTCTGGTTAACACTTCAACAGTTCTGTGGAACTTTTCACACGTTCATCGCATTTATTGGCATTGAATTTATTAGTACAGTCGAACCTCACTTTAAAGACACCTCATTAATACATCCACCTAGCAGTTGTAACATTAACAATCCTGGTGGGTGGCATTAATCTTAAAGTTCTGAAATATTTACATTATTTAAAAACAATGCATGAACAAAACAATTTTACTTGTCAGCTCTTTAGTTTACACAGAGCGTATAAAAATAGTGTACTGCCACATGAATCACAGCACTGTGTTATATTTAATATTTACAAATTTGTACAAGGAGGTTTTCAGGACAAGATGTTATGTATATATTTTTAACATAACAAGCTTCTATGTTTCACCCTCAGAGCATAAATGACAACATTTACAGGATATTAGTATATTAATAATACTACGTTATCGTGACTGAAAACAAGGACAACAAATCCGATTTTGTAAATTCAAACATTTTGTTATGTCAAAAGTGAACACCCAAAGTGACATTTCTCGTGGTTTGTCTTGCAGTCGTGTATAGGTCAAAGGCTGACCATGTCATATATTCCGTACTTGATATCCGCATAATGTCACATTTTGTGCGTGAACAGACACCGGTATGTGTTGACAGATTCTGCACGGAGTGCAAGTCAAAGGTGCTCCGTGCGTACAGTATTCTGATGGGTGACCTGGACACCAGCAAGGAGAAGGGTTACTGCCCCTCCCTCTACGACGGCCTGCGCTGTTGTCCTGGAGAGCGCCACCTACACATTGAATGTGAGACGGACTTTGTGGCGCATCTAATCGCCCGGGCCGAGCCAGACTTATCTGGCAGGTGAGTGGCGACAAGTTCACCTAGCAACTAGTTCAAACTGAATGTCAGTTAATACGGACTGTTGTGTGTAGTATACAGCAGGGCTGGGATAAATTCCATTCTTTCAAATCCAATTCAATTTATTTCAATTCAGTTTCTTTCAACACTGGACTGTTTGGAGATATCCTGGGTTCACTCCTAATACATGGGTAGTCCTAATAATTATTTGCTTAGCATGTAACACTGGGAAAGTGTGAATTATCTTGGCAATGTCAATAGTTCTTTGAAGCAGTCCCCAGCCAGCACTCATTCACACAAGGCAATAGGACAAGCCTAATTGACTTCCCATTCATCGGTTTCATTCACTGATTAATTGCAGGGTAATGTTTGACCAGTAGCTTCATTGTCCAACTTTTCTTGGTCATTAAACACCATTGCACAGCAATACTCCCAACTGTCTGTATCATATCTTCGCAGCATCACAAACATCTAATACTTGTATAAACTCCAAGAAGCTAGAAAATTGATGTACAGTGTCAGCCTCTCGTTAAAATACTGTGGATGACGCGATTCATACACGTCAAATCTTGCTCTAACCCATAATGCTAAAAACAGCCTTTCTGGTTATACATTTACACTGTACATGAATTGAATTAGCAGTACCAAACACGTGGCTAGCGCTATATCTAAATTTTCAGTAAGCATTGTTACATAATAATCTTTTTGGAGTCGGGTTTCCAATTACTTAGGTGCCGTGTAGGTTTTCTTGATATACCTTTGGCACATTTTAACAATAATTTGTGTCAGTCATCGGGTGTCACTCCCATCTTTCTGTGTTCGTTTCCTTCATTTGTTCGTTGTCTGCTGGTGTGCCAATTGGCAAAGCATTAAAAACAATGATAGTTATTGACATCAATTACGTGTGTCTTTGTAATATCCTATGCTTTTTTCGATGTCGTTTCTCCTACCTGGAATAATTGAATGATGATTATTCTCTAGATGGTAATACTGTAAACACATGGTTTGTGTTTCCGTGGGTGGGCATAATCTTTTTTTTATTGAGTGAAGTGAATTATTGAGAGTAGAGCCTGTGAATATTCTTATTTGTTTATCTTATATTGCATTTAATTAATTAATTAATTTATTTAACAACATAATACATTTTAAGCAGAAAATAGTTTACCTTTAATTAGTAGTGTTTACCTAACATTTGGCTGGTACTTTATTTGCATAAATCATTTAGCTATAAATTATATGTGCAATTTATTTCATTATTATTGTGATTGTGTTTAACATGTGCCTTTAAACAGACTTAATCCTGAAACATGGCTCTGTATAAAATAAAGTTGTCATCATAACTTTCTGTAGAGACCCGTCCACCCGTCATTTGGACGGGTAAAAACGAATATAGACGGGCAGAAATGTGGTGGACGGGTAAAAAAAATGAAGGAACAAAAAAGGTCTTCCAAAACCATAGATATTGTTAGTTATGCCTTGAAAGTGAGTGTAAATGGTGTCATGTGTGTGTTTGTAGCCCATGTCAGGTCATCAGGCACATCTGAAAGTTTGTAAACTGGCTTAGCAGTTAACATCCATGTGTCCACCAAAACATGTGTGGCTGGCAATGATTTTATCCTGCATAAAGCCCTGGTTGTCATACCTTCAGCCGGCGAGAACGTCACGCGAAGACAATGGACATCGCCCAGGAGGAGGTGTTGACGTGTCTGGGCATCTACCTGTGTGAGCGGCTCCACCGCATCAAGCAGAAGTTGAGAGCGGAGGAGCAGACGTGGCAGATCCTCTTCTGTATCGGTGTCGACGCCCTCAGGAAAAACTTTGAGGTGTGTGTAGTGTTGTTGACTTGTTTGATATACGATCACTGCCACTGTGAGCAGGCAGCTGTTGTTGTTGTTGACTCAGCAGCTGATTTTCAGATACCAGGGCTGGCCGTCTCGTCTGTGAATCTGAATGGGGTACTTTGGAAGGATATACGACGGGGTGTGTGCGCATGTTATTGAGTGTGTTAGCCGCAGATCAGGCGGCGGAAATCAGTTATGGTTTCAGCCTGGACCTGCGACTGGACCTAGGCTGTAGGTACATTGAAACATCTGCCGTTATTGGTTGTTAGTTGTACCAAATTTGAGGACATGGTCTGGTAAATGCTTATGCTGAATGTGTTTTTTTGGGGCCGGAAGAATGTTTCAGTGGGGAGGGCTGGGATAGATCCCTTAACGGTTTGGTACATAAATTTATCTTTGGTCCCGTCGTCTATGTTCTAATGCAGTGTTCGGTTTTTTTTAGAATTTGTCTATGTCCCCATGTGTGTTTGTGTGTATATTGAGGGCATCTCCAACCTGGAGCTGATGTGTGTGTTTGTGTGTTCAGCTGGCTCTAGAGAAGAAGCAGGGCATCTCCAACCTGGAGCTGATGTGTGAGGAGCTGCAGCAGGAGGAGAGGGCGAAGGAACTGAGGCGTGAACACAAGCGACAGAAGCGCCGCAAGAAGAAGAACAAGTTGAAGCACGGAGCCGATGACCCAGACAAGGAGAACTGCATGGTGTGTATACTATAGTCCCGGCTGGCATCAGGCAGGGCTTTATGCAGGATCAAATTATTGCCAGTCACACATGTTTTGGTGGACATGTGGGTGTTAACTGTTAAGCCAGTTAACAAACTTTAAATGTATTTTTTGACCTGAAAAGCACTACAAACACACATGTGACACCATCTACGCTCACTTTCAAAGCTAACTAACAATATCAATGGTTTCGGAGGACCTTTTCTGGCTTCTTCAGTTTTTTACCCGTCCACCACCCGTCCATCCATATTTCTGCCCGTCCATATTTGTTTTTACCCATCCAAATGACGGATGGACGGGTCCCTGCATAAAGCTATGACATCAGTCGATATTTAAAAGCAGGCGGTCTATTCATAGTTTTCATTTCTCTATTTATATAATGTGATCTATATTTTGAATGTTTGCTGTCAGCCAGATTATGTTCAGTTACATTTTTGACTCTGTAACAAAGTTCGAAGTTTAAAATGTTCCTAAGACTATGATCTGTATTTCGAAGGTTTCCTGCTGCCAAGTTGTGTTTTGTTACTTTTTTGTAACAATGTTCGCAGTTTGAAAGGAATGACACTAGGATGTTGTCAGGTGGTATACAATATATATAGTTTCATTGGCAATATTGCTGAGAAGGGCCACGTTGACTGTATTACCCTGTCATGTTTAACAATGTCTGTCTTCACATTAACATAGACAAGGCAAACATCAGGTTACAAATTACTATATTGGCTAATACTGTGTAGAGGAACAAACTCCCTCACTATAGGGAGTTATGGTCCAGTGCGTCTTTTTCACCAATTTCCCAAGTAAATTCTCACCTTCATCAGTGTCAGTTGGCAATTCTTTCAGTTCTAGAATGAAAACGAGATATCGTTATCACACAATTATAATTTTATTTCCCCTGGAAAAGGCACAGAGCCTTTTCCAGGGGCTTCAGCATTAGCTTGTATGGACAGTGGTTTTGTTTGTCGAATCAGCTCCATCAATCCACAATGGCGTGCATGCCATAGCTAAAACATCTATCATTCACAAAACCTCTGAAACACTGTTGATACCTGGTAGTTGAAATGACATCAGACATTCAAATGTTATCTGAAACACTGTTGATAGCTGACATTTTTTCAAATAACATATTTTACTTATTTGCTTTTTTACTTTTTTATTAAATTTATTAGCTGATGCATTTCTTTAATATATCAGTTTAATATATTTTAATGCTCTTGTTTAACATAGTTATGTAACACGTTTACCTGCTTTTTAAACATATTAAACTTTTCAAGATACAGCTGTATACTGATTTTACTTAATGTTCTCTTATTCATTATAATATAACAGCATTTGTCTGCACCATCAGTCTGGCAATTCTACCATTCAGGAGCACATTACAGGACTAATATTCACATAATTGGGCAGGATTTTAAACCAAACACGAAAAAATTACAAAATGTGTATAACTTCAACAAGTCGGTTTCTCCGCGCAGTGTGACGATGACCAGACCACCGCCTCCTGTTCCATCTGTATCGACCGTCAGCGGTCCACGCCCCCCTCCTCCCCATCCTTGCCTCTGTGCAAGTGTCCGGCGGTCCAGCGGCCGCAACGGCCACAGCAGCCTCGGCCCCGCCGCCACCGGGACCTGGGGACGGGCAGCAGGAGTGACCTCGGCTACTCGTCAGGGCTCGACTGGTGCGAGTGTTGTAGCATGCCCAGTTCTCAGGACGGCTCCGAGAGCATGTGCAGTCACGACGGTACGTTTATATCACTTTCCATTGCTAAAACCATCGCAACAGCTCTAGTAAGCAGCATACTTGAATACTGCAATTCCCTCGTTTACAAGGATATAGCAAAACTTCAGCGTGTCCAAAATTGTTTAGCAAGGGTAGTCACGCGTTCTCCTCGTTTTTCTCGCTCAGTGCCGCTTCTAAAATCATTGCATTGGCTACCTGTGCACTATCGCATCATTTTCCAAATTTGTACAATAGCCTATCAAGCAGTCTCATCTACACAACCAGCATATCTAAATTCAATGCTAACTCTAGCAAGAAATTCCAGACAGTTACGCTCAACCAGTAGTAACCCTCTTTACATCCATCGGGTGAAAATGAAAGCCGGGACACGAGCTTTCTCGGTTGCCGCACCAACGGTGTGGAATTCGCTTCCTGCCAGTGTTAAATCAGAAGGTAATATAGTTTCATTCCGCCGACGTCTAAAAACCTATCTCTTTAATGCTGCCTAGCCTCCTAGCTTCTTCATCCATCCATTGACGACTCATACATTGTTTTCGATTACGAGTTTGCTTAAACCCTTTGTTTTGTTGCGCCACTGAGCTTGATCTTCGAGGATATTGGCACAAAAGAAGTCATTATTATTATTACGTTACGTCTTCCACCTTTCAGTGTATCCATTTGCAGTAGCAGTGAGTAGCAGTGTTAGTGGTCATTGGTGACTTTTTAGTCATGTTTCCGATCAGTTCATCGATACATCTGTTTCCAGTAGTGGAGTTGTAGTTAGCAGGTTTTGTTGGTGTTGGTTGAGTAATTTTCCATTGAGTTAATTGATCACAATCTTATGTGATTGATGATCAATTTAAAGTATATTAGAGCATATTTTGGAGTGAAATGCGTAAGATTATCGGATGGCCAGATTAAAAAGCATTAAATGTGTAAAAGTACAGGATTTTTTGATAATTTACTTTGAATAAGTATATACATCTTCATCAACTATGTTTTATGCGTGTATCATTTGCTACTAATGTGTCACACTTAGGAGGAAACCACCTAAGAACACTAGTACTGCTACCTAGCAATCAAAACATGGCATCCACAAACCAGTTGTACAGTTCATCGTCAGCCAGTGTGGCTACACCAGTTATGATGAAAATCACTCCAAGGCTTGTCTGTCCTGCATGTGTTACTCATCCTCTTTGGCGTGCTCTTACTGTGTCTCCTGACTTCATCTATGATGTGTTCTGTCTGTGTGGCAACTTTCCTCTGGTTCATGTCGTCAACGTCCCGTTTTGTATTTTCTTTTTGATTAATTCTGTCTGAAAATGTTATCAAAAGTAATTGCTTGTATTTATGTAATTCACTGGAGTTGCTACTCAACCAGCCTGCATTAAGACTTCTGTATTATTGTTTTGTTCAGGTTATATGTAATAATATTCTCCTTAAATACCATGCCTTGAATCATTGTAGAGTTTGTTTTTTAATCTCTGTACCCATCAGGCACTTCATAATGTAGCCGACTCCATAAATCAAATAAAAATTCCTGTTTAAAAGTATAGTTTGGTCAACGTTTTTTTTTATTTGATTTGATGATGATCTGTTTGTGAATGTTGTAGGGGACAGCCCGCTATGTCATAGAAATGAACACGTAGAAGAAACATGTCATTCGTGCAACTCACATTCAGGTTTCAACGGGCATTCATCGCAGGCAAAGTCTTGTCGAGAGGTAAACTCCGTCTCTTACTGTCACAGCCATTGACTCGTGTCTAGTGATATGTGCAGCTTTTACTTATCGAAAATATAATTTATGACAACTTTTTTGTACATGTACACACATATAAATTGTGACACAATTTGAAAAATCTTTAGTGAACTGTGTACACTAACAAAGCGCCCCGGCACTGCCTGCACAGACTGTGGAGATAGCTTCCAAATGTATTCCTTTCTGATGTATAACAAAGATGACATAAATTTGAAAAGCTTTGCATGTTTTACCAGATTTTTGCACATTGCATAAAATATGAAATATCCCCAACTGATGTGTTATGTAGTTCGACACATTTACAGAAACTTCATCTAATATTGAAAATGACATTTGTCTAAAGTCCAGTATGAACACTTAAACCTTACTGTACTGTACTGTACTGTACTGTACTGTACTGTACTGTACTGTACTGTACTGTACTGTACTGTACTGTACTGTACTGTACTGTACTGTACTGTACTGTACTGTACTGTACTGTACTGTACTGTACTGTACTGTACTGTACTGTACTGTACTGTACTGTACTGTACTGTACTGTACTGTACTGTACTGTACTGTACTGTACTGTACTGTACTGTACTGTACTGTACTGTACTGTACTGTACTGTACTGTACTGTACTGTACTGTACTGTACTGTACTGTACTGTACTGTACTGTACTGTACTGTACTGTACTGTACTGTACTGTACTGTACTGTACTGTACTGTACTGTACTGTACTGTACTGTGAGAACCTTTTATATTCACCCTAATAGAGAATGTTTTATGTTTTTGGTGTCCACCCTAATACAGGAAGTTCAGGTTTTGGTGTTCACCCTAGCAGAGAAAGTTTGTGTTTTGGTGTTCACCCTAGCAGAGAAAGTTTGTGTTTTGGTGTTCACCCTAGCAGAGAAAGTTTGTGTTTTGGTGTTCACCCTAGCAGAGATAGTTTGTGTTTTGGTGTTCACCCTAGCAGAGAAAGTTTGTGTTTTGGTGTTCACCCTAGCAGAGAAAGTTTGTGTTTTGGTGTTCACCCTAGCAGAGAAAGTTTGTGTTTTGGTGTTCACCCTATCAGAGGAAGTTTGTGTTTTGGTGTTCACCCTAGCAGAGAAAGTTTGTGTTTTGGTGTTCACCCTAGTAGAGGAAGTTTCTGTTTTTGGTGTTCACTCTAATAGAGGAAGTTTCTGTTTTGGTGTTCAGCCTAGTAGAGGAAGTTTCTGTTTTGAATTCAGTGTGGAAAGAGCAAGTGTGCCGGGGGCCTTGTTAATGGAGCAGTGACAGACGGTCGAGCCACGGGACACATGACCTTGACCTCCTTACAGGACATGCTAGAGGTAAGGCACAACATTACAAGTATCGACGTATAGATGTGCTAACATTGGAGTATTGTAGGTTCATTTCCTCAACGGTGCCAAGGTCCAGTTGCTTCTTCTCCATGTTCAACCGTTGTGTTGACCCATTGGCAATGTATTTAAAAAAACAGAACAATTATTTACAGTTATTTACTAGTGTCATTTGATATGCCCTGCTGTGATTTGATATGGCCTTTCTATCGCACTGTACTGATGAAGATTGGCAGATTGGCTCTGTTGAGTTTCAATTCTTTCTAAAATCATGTGAACAGATTTAGTGTGGTTGTTTGTTGGTGCACCAGTTCTTTGCAATGTGTCATCTTATATAAATGAGCTGCTTGAGAATGCAATCGCTGTGTCGAAATTTGGACAGTTTTGTTTACCCTGTTTTTGACTGTGTTTACCGTCTTACCTGTAGACAACACAGGGTAAACACAGGCAACATAGGGTAAATACAAGGAACATAGGGCAAATACAGGGAACATAGGGTAAACACAGTCAACACGGTAAATACTGGCAACACAGGGTATACACACACAACACAGGGTAAACAGAGGCAACACACACACAGTCAACACAAGGTAAACACAGTCAACACGATAAACACAGGCAACCCATGGTAAACACAGTCAACACAGGGTATACACAGTCAACACGGTAAATACAGTCAACACAAGGTAAACACAGTCAACACAAGGTAAACACAGTCCAAAAATGGTCAACACAGGCAACACATGGTTAACACAGTCAAGGGTAAACCCAGGTGTTTGCCCTGTGTTGCCTGTGTCTCTGTACTCGCCACTGGTGCCTTCCATCGGGTGTCTATGCTTGGGGAAGGAAATACAACAAAACAAGTGAGTGAAGGACTCATCCTAAAAGCGTCTAACTGTATAATCCAGACGTGACCTCGTTACTGTTAACCTGTGGCAACGGTTGCAGGCGGGGTGTTCATCCGGGGAGGAGGAGGACTTCATCTCGGAGGAGGAGATCCGGCAGTTTAAGGCGAACAAGAAGAACCTGACGACACAACGCGAGGAGCTGCGCGAGACGCTGCGACAGCGCTTCGCCAGCATGCGTCAGCGCGTCATGTGCGTCGATGACGCCGACATCGACGCTGATGACACATCGTCGGCCGTCACAATGAAGTAGTGTGCAGTAGTAGTGAATGCCAGTCAGACCCATGTGAACGTTGTCATGCCGCATGTCTTATCGTCTATTTCACGCTATACGGGGGGTCTCTGGGGTTGCTTAATTAGGGTACGTTTCCCACCCCTAAATTGGGGGATTTCCGTAGTGTCTGTAACACATGAATTGGCTTTGGTAATGGGTAATTTGGTAATTTATTAAGTGAATTTGTAAAAATGTTTGTGCATTTTTAATTAGTGACGCTCTTTCCGTAGGTGAGATCTGAAAATTCTGTGAAGTCTGATGTGAAATCCGTGAAAATTTGCCCCTCTCTGTGGCGGATTTATCGTGATTAATTAAGTTTAATTGTCCCGACACATATCGTACACTACCTGCTATGTAGCATACAGTTCTGAGCACGACGTCATTGGCACTGGCACACACACACACACACACACACACACACACACACACACACACACACACACACACACACACACACACACACACACACACACACACACACACACACACACACACACACACACACACCCTTGTAGGGGGAGGGAAAAGGACCTAGAGTTGGCTGCAGATTAGGGTACGATCACAGTTTGAACAACATGAGTTTAGCACATAGACTAGAGCCGGCACCACATATTAACATGGCCTCATTCCGACTCGGCAGCCACATTGAATGTCACTCATCACTTTGTCACATTCGCCAGAGCATGCACCAGGTTTCCAGTAAGCTACACGAGACACAGAAAATGTCTTAGATTCATTGGTCAGTTGTGGAACCACACAGTGTCATATTCAGATGATTAGGTAACTGAAATTAGAACCGTTTTATAAAGGACCATATTTTGATACATACAAAACACATTTAATGATATCTACATTATAGCAAGACAACAGGGGGAACAGGGGGCAGGTACTGGCCGTCGGTTTCATGTATTTAATGCATCAATCGATCAACGTGAAGCCTATCCTGTTGTAGGATATTTCCTAAATCAGAAGTGATGTTTGGTCGGTAGTGCATATAGCTGATTAACATGAGACCTCACAACTAGAAATACCTCCACACTTGAAGTGACATTCAATTCTATCTAAAGTGTTGCCGTGTTTCACCGATGGTTTTATGACTTTGTAAGCATGATCCGTAAATTGAATATGCATTATTCCAACAGGTGGCATCACTGGTCGTTTGACCTGTTGTCTTCTCTGTGACTGCAGTAACATTCCTGTTTGAGAATGCTTCTTGGATCTCCAAAATAAAAGGGATAAAGTAGTTTGCCATCCGTATGAGGACATGGTGTATCCATCCGTCTGTAGGGGTTAAAATCACACATGACACCCATTCTTGCCATTACATGTTTTGTGACATTTATGGAATGGAAAATTGGCATTCTGCTTGGGAAGTACTGTGTATTTTGTGTAATTCTCCAAGGGTAATCTGCATTACTGTGTCAGGGTGTCATTCTTTTGGATAATCTGCAGTGCTGCTCATTGTATCTAGGAGGTATTTTCTGGGAATAATCTGCAGTGCACATCATTGTGTCTGGGCGACATTCTTTGGGGATAATCTGGGGTGATGCACCTCTCCAGGTAGCATTCATTGGAGTGGGGGGGTGGGGGGGGAGCTAATCTGCACCACTGCACGTCTGACTGGCTGCATGAACAGTACTACTGTTGCAAGCTCAAGAATTTACAAGGAGATAAACTACCTATTTGTGTATTGCTATTGATGAACTATTGGGCGGTCTTAAGTAAGGTACATGATGACAAGCTGATGTTGTCTTGTGTTATTTTATTGACATATGACATGGTAAATTATAACATGGTAATCTGAACCTAGAACTGGCGACTATTGATGCCACAAATTGTCAGTTGTATGTATAATATTACGTTCATGCCTGGATCAAGGCTCTTGTCGGGTCTGAATAAACACTCTTCATTTCCATGGTTCGATTCGTTGATCTTGGTGCCTTACAAGTATAGCGTGTAAATTATTCAGAATTTTTTTTTTTGCACTTTGAATTAAAAGCAGCCTCTTTTTCAGTTTTAAATATAATAGTCTTATTACTAGAACAATGATGTTGAAGGTATATCGTTTGACAAGTTGGTTTAATCAAACTATATAAAATGTTTAGATTCTAAATCATTATTAAGAATGATACATGGGTAAATTTCAAGTCCCTGTAATGCCGTATTCAAAACGACTAGTTAAGGTTATTGCATTTCTGCCATTTTGTTACTACATTCTTCGTTACCAGGGGGGTAATTGGCATATTCTCGTTCTGGCAGATCTACATAATTCTGCAAGCTTAGCTATCAAGATAATTGCTTGTTTTCAGGTGAACATTACAACCTTGTTTGTTTTCTGATCTGGTCAACATTATGACCTGCTATTTGACATTGGATTTATATATATATATAATATATATATATAAATGTATGTGTGCAAACAAATGCGACACATACACACTAAACTGGGCGCGCTTGGTGACTGCCCTAGGGGCTGGCTAGATGTTAATTGGACTCGTCACTGTTGTCCAACCCACAGATGTGGCCCTGACTTAAACAGTAGCCGGACACTGGCCTAATGAGAAACATCACCTGTAGAGACTGAAGGCACTAACCAGCATGTGACAACATCCACAAATGCAAACATCCTAAACAGCAACCAGGGGGTTTAGGCTGGCAAAAGAGCTTCAGCAATTTGTCTAGGAAATAAAATTTAAAAAATTGTTCATTCCTATGAGAACCTATATTATCCATTCATTTTTTATTTATCATGCAAAATTCGCTGTACATTTTCCTTTGAGGATGTTAAACAATAGGCAATACGCGACGCTTGCAGTGGTAATGAGCGTGCGTGTGTTATCTTACGTTATTTTTATTTATCGATAGCGTATCAGTTTTTAGTTTGTTGAACAATTAAAACAAGTGACATTTTTTCTGGGCAAGTTAAGTCAACCGTTTCAGTGTTTGCGATCAACAGGATGTCAGTACCAACTAAATCTCACTCAATGACAATGATGTGGATACCTCTTATAAATCATAGGCCCTACTTATTTCAGACTCAGTGCAATGAAGGATGTTTGCAGTGCAATAATTAAACGACAGAAAATTAGCGCACCAGCTTCGATCAATGCAATGCTGTTTACCACTCATGATCCGATATAAAATTATAATAAATATGGACGAGTGCAGCCATAACGCACGCGTCGGCGATGACGGCATCGCAATCATGTTTCGACTAAATATCGTTAGACGTTACGTAACATGTTATGGCCCCTGATTCCCCGCTGATTAAAATAACATATTAGCATAATCGCGTTCACCGGCTTCTGAGCGCCAGGGAAGCCTGTAGACTGTGTAGTGTATCGATATTACGCCTGCTCTGCGCTGGTCGGTGTAGCGATGACGTAACGCTATTTACGGCGTTTCGCCGGTGTGAATCGACTACAACCGTCATCGCCGGCGTCTGGTCTGTATAAATAATTTAGCAGATGCAATACCGAATACACGTTGTCTCAAGACTGAAATATAGATATAGTGCGTATGGCTACGTCATCTCTGGTGCGCGGCGTCTGTGCGCGGTATGGCGATGATTATTGGCCTGGATGGCCCAGATGTCCGGCTCATGACACGGCATAAAACCAGAGGGCGACCAGACTAGAGCCAGTACATGAACTGGACAAAAATCGATTCGTGGCATTTGCCAAACAACAAGCGCGCGGAGGCATTGTTTGTGGTTTACTCCGGCTGGCGTAGATTTACCAACACTATAAGCTGTTAGAGGGCCAACATAGCGACCAGACGACGTAGTGACTAACGCAGCCTAATATCTTCAAGCTGAATTAAACATATCCGGAATATTAATTAGCATGCATTGTTTGATTATAATATGAAAAATAGAACGTGTGTGTGCGTGCGTGCGTGTGTCAGTGTGTGTGTGCGTGCGTGCGTGCGTGCGTGCGCAAATCCTTGTCTTACAAATGTTTTAGGTCCTATCTAACCGATATGATGATGTAAACAATGTTGTAAAATGATCTCGAGCAATGTTGCGATCATCTTGTTTTAATCATATTGCGTTCCGGTCAATACGTGGCCTACAAGGTACTGCCAATGTTCCAAATCAATGTCTCGTCATCGACCCGAGCAACAAATCAATCTGTCGGGTTGACTTTGGGGCTGGATTACAGAAACTGCAAAACAACGGACCACAGTGAGTGAACAGTTTCACGGATTTGATGCTGCACGGTGTAGCCTGACACAAGACAGAATGTCACCTAACGGAGTCAGCTGTTTGTCCCCGACTAGTTCCAATTTCAGCTGCTGTGGTTATGTAGTGACCACTGCCCAGTCGGCAACAAACAACAGGTGTATCCGTGACCTTTCGCCAATCTGCATGTTGGAAATGGCGCGATCGAGTCAACATCTCTGGAGCAGGTGGGCAGGCCTGGCCTGGAGTATGGCCCATAGTAGGCCTACAACAGTACACAACACACGCAAGGAAGGAAGTTCGCCGTCCTTCGTCCCACGTATTGCTAGACCCATCGGTCACTGTTGCTACACCCGTCGATCTCTGTTGCTACACCCGTCGATCTCTGTTGCTACACCCGTCGATCTCTGTTGCTACACCCGTCGATCTCTGTTGCTACACCCGTCGATCTCTGTTGCTACACCCGTCGATCTCTGTTGCTAGACCCGTCGGTCTATGTTGCTAGACCCGTCGGTCTCTGTTGCTCCACCCGTCGGTCTCTGTTGCTCCACCCGTCGATCTCTGTTGCTCCACCCGTCGATCTCTGTTGCTCCACCCGTCGATCTCTGTTGCTACACCCGTCGATCTCTGTTGCTCCACCCGTCGGTCTCTGTTGCTCCACCCGTCGATCTCTGTTGCTCCACCCGTCGGTCTCTGTTGCTACACCCGTCGGTCTCTGTTGCTCCACCCGTCGGTCTCTGTTGCTCCACCCGTCGGTCTCTGTTGCTCCACCCGTCGATCTCTGTTGCTCCACCCGTCGATCTCTGTTGCTCCACCCGTCGGTCTCTGTTGCTACACCCGTCGGTCTCTGTTGCTAGACCCGTCGGTCTCTGTTGCTCCACCCGTCGATCTCTGTTGCTACACCCGTCGGTCTCTGTTGCTAGACCCGTCGGTCTCTGTTGCTCCACCCGTCGGTCTCTGTTGCTACACCCGTCGATCTCTGTTGCTTGACCCGTCGGTCTCTGTTGCTCCACCCGTCGGTATCTAGTGCTACACCCGTCGGTCTCTGTTGCTAGACCCGTCGGTCTCTGTTGCTCCACCCGTCGGTCTCTAGTGCTACACCCGTCGGTCTCTAGTGCTACACCCGTCGGTCTCTATTGTGCATACAATCAGGCCATGAAATATACATCTAAGCGTAATTCCGGGAAATATAAATATCCACAATCATCCGCGGCGGCCATCCTATCATAGCGGGGTGATGATTATTTTCTATGTATAAATGTATGTAAATACCCGATGTCCTTCTTGTCAACAGTACCCTCAATCTAACCATAAACCGAACCCTAAATCTGACTCTAAGCCTAAATCTGTTTCAACATAAGACAACCAAAAAGGACATTTGTATGTGGAGGATAGCAACAAAACACAGAGGCATATATACCCAGGCTTGATATGGTGGGGTTGTCCAAAGGGATTCCACCCCATAGGGCCATATATACCCATGGTTAATATGGTTAACTCTGCCATGGACGGTCCCAAGCCCGGCTGAGAAAAGAGGAGGGTTGGGCAAAGGGCTAACAACCCTTTCCCGTAAAAAAAACAGATTGTTACGAAAACATCGACCAAAGGAACTCTACTGAACTTGGGAGAGGGAGGGCCTCCTGGGGAGAGTATGACGCCATGCAGTGAAAGCCGTAAGGAAGCTACATCGCCGATACCCTTCTTATCTTCCAAGAAAATCTCGAAAATCGGAACATGGAATGTGAGAACCATGTTCGAAACAAACAAAGCAGCCCAAATAGCAAGGGAACGACGGGCCTACAACATCACAGTACTAGGGCTATGTGAAACAAGGTGGACACAGTCAGGGCAAGTCAGACTGAATACGGGAGAAATGATTCTCTATTCGGGGCATGAAGAGGAAGATGCACATCATACAGAAGGCGTGGCATTCATGTTGTCACATGAGGCACAGAATGCTCTCATTAACTGGGAAGCAGCGGGACCAAGGATCATCTGTGCCTCGTTCAAAACAAAGAAAGAAAACATCAAGCTCAACATCATTCAGTGTTACGCACCCACAAACGACAAGGACGAAGAAACAAAAGAAGACTTTTACAACAAACTGCAGACATTGTGTGACAAACCGAAGGAGAAGGACATGACAATACTCATGGGAGACTTGAACGCCAAAATCGGATCAGACAACAGCGGGTACGAAGAAGTCATGGGCAGACAGGGACTTGGCAAAATGAATGAAAATGGCGAGATGTTGGCCGACTTTTGTGCATTTAACAATATGATCATCGGAGGCAGCGTGTTCCCGCATCGCAGGATTCACAAGGCAACCTGGGTATCACCGGACCACAGAACAGAAAATCAAATAGACCATATCTGCATAGGACGAAAGTTCAGAAGATCAATGCAGGATGTGAGAGTGCAGAGAGGGGCAGATGCAGCCTCAGACCACCATCTAGTGCTGGCCAGAATGAAGATGAAGCTAAAGAAGAGAGAAGTCAAGCGAAGCACCAGAACGCAGTACAATGTGGACTTCCTACAGGACAGGGTGACAAAAGAGACCTTCCGACTTACAGTCAGAAACAAATACGAAGCCCTACAAGATATCCTTGATGAAGGAAACATGGACATAGACACACAATGGCAACAGATCAAGGAGATGTGGACCAGCACATGCAGCGAAGTTCTGGGAAAGAAGAAATACCAACAAAAAGACTGGATTTCTGCAGAGACTGTCAACAAAGTGCAAGTGAGGAAGGAAAAGAAAGGTGCAGTTAACAACAGCCGAACGAGAGCAGCAAAAGCAGCAGCACAGGAAGAGTATACAGAGGCAAACAGAGCAGTCAAGAACAGCGTAAAAACAGACAAGGCAAACTTCATTGAAGACCTAGCCAAAGAAGCAGAGGATGCATCAGCCCAAGGAAACATGAAACAACTGTATGATGTAACAAGAAAATTAGCAGGAAAGTACAAGAACACAGACAGACCCATCAAAGATAAGAATGGCAATGTACTTACCAGTGATGAAGACCAGTTGAAGAGATGGAGGGAACATTTTGAAGAACTGCTAAACCGGCCACCACCTCAGAACCCTCCAGACATCGCACCAGCGGAAGAAGTACTCCAGATAAACTGCGAAAGACCAAGTAAGGCAGAAATTGAAAAAGCCATTCAGCTCATGAAGAGAGGGAAAGCTTCCGGCCCAGACAAAATTCCTGCAGAGGCAATCAAGGCTGACATAGAGACCTCCACCGAGATACTGCATGACCTATTCGGGAAGATATGGGAACAAGAAGAAATACCAACGGAATGGAAAGAAGGGTACCTTGTGAAGCTCCCAAAGAAAGGCGATATGCAAGAATGTAAGAACTATAGAGGGATAATGCTCCTATCAGTACCCGGAAAGGTCCTCAACAGAATAATCTTGGACAGACTGAAAACAGGTGTAGATGCCAAGCTCAGAGACCACCAAGCTGGCTTCCGGAAAGACAGATCCTGCACCGACCAAATTGCAACACTGAGAATCATTGTCGAACAATCCATGGAATGGGACTCATCACTGTATATAAACTTCGTTGACTACGAGAAAGCATTTGATAGCCTTGACAGAGACACGCTGTGGAAACTCCTACAGCACTACGGCATACCTGAGAAATGTATATCTCTGATAAGAAGTAGTTATGAAGACATGGCATGCAGGGTCATTCATGCAGGACAACTAACGGACTCCTTCATGGTGAAGACAGGTGTGAGGCAAGGATGTCTTCTGTCACCGTTCCTATTCCTGCTCGCCATAGACTGGATCATGAAAAAGACTACAAAAAATAGAAGAAATGGGATCCAGTGGACACCATGGAGCCAATTGGAGGACCTGGACTTTGCGGATGACCTCGCTCTCCTCTCACACAGCCATAAACAGATGCAGGAAAAAACAGAGCAGCTAAACACAGTGTCAACACAGCTTGGACTCAACATCAACAGAAGCAAGACAAAGACTATGAAAGCCAACACAAAGAACAACAACCCCATTACATTGAACGGAGAGCCACTGGAAGAGACAGATGCATTCACATACCTGGGCAGTACAATAAACAAAACTGGAGGGACAGAAGAAGACGTCAAAGCAAGAATCCAGAAAGCAAGAGTGGCATTCATCATGTTGAGAAAAATTTGGAGAGCAAAACGAATCAAAATTAACACCAAGCTGAGATTGTTTAACTCAAATGTGAAGGCAGTTTTGCTCTAGGGAGCGGAGACATGGCGAACCACACAGAAGACACTAAAGAAAATACAGACCTTCATCAACAAATGCCTGCGCAGAATACTACACTTGAAGTGGACAGACAAGGTACCGAACACCACACTCTGGAAAACAACCAAGCAACTACCCATAGAAAATGAAATAAAGAAGAGAAAATGGAGGTGGATAGGACATACACTAAGGAAACCACCAGAATCAATCACCCGTCAAGCCATCACATGGAACCCCCCAGGGAAGAGAAGAAGAGGTAGGCCACGAAACACCTGGCAGAGAGACACAGAAAAAGATACAAAAGAGATGGGGTACACCTGGAAAGAAATGGAGAAGATGGCCACAGACAGAAAACAGTGGCGTTCCTTAGTCGATGGCCTATGCTCCGAGCGAGCGAAAAGGCATAAGTAAGTAAGTAATATGGTTGGATTTCCACAGGGATTCCACTGTACAAACTGGATATCGCTTTTTATTAATAGATGTACGGGCAGCGATACATGGCGTACACATGTACTTCCAGAACCCCCACTGCCCACAACCCCAATGGGAATGACCCGGTCCCAAGCAAACGGTATTGCAAAGGGTCTAACCCGCAAACGTCAATGAAAGCCGTATGTGTGATTGGTTAGACGTTGCTAATCAATAAATCACTTTCGTTTGGTCAGTACCCGGGTATAATTATTGAGCTATGGCCAGTCACGCTGCCAGGGATAATGTGTCGTTGTAATTAGACACGTTGCTAATTGATTCACACATCTAATTCAACAGCCGCCGGAATTAGTGGATTCGTAGGTCTAGGGGAAACCTTGGCGAGAAGATTAATTAGCCCAAATCTTTCGACAAGGGTTGTAATGGGAGCATTTTGGTGAGCATTGGGCCAGGTGTAGCTGGAGTGTTTTGGCTAGTATAAAAAGTGTGCGATTGTAGGTAATTAATCTTTGGTGAGAGGTACACAGCTTGAGCAGCAATTCATTTCGTCTTCCCATTTCGTGGCCCGACAGCCAAGTGGTAGAGACTAGGTGAAATTCATTCAGTTGCAATAAGAAGTTCGCGCACAATCCTACCTGACGGTCACGGTGTTGTACACCGTAAAGTCATCACGTTCGGTGAACAGGGTGACATATAAGACCATTTAAGACCCTAAATGCAAAATATGATGTATTTTACTGTTCGCTGCCGTGTCCTTCCGCCTGTACCTTCGGCAAGTTGTGGTTATGCGTGTACAGGAAGAATAAAAGGTGTCCAATCACATTGAAGTAATAAGCCTAACTGGTCGTCACGTTGAAATAATACGCGAACGTCACGTGATGACGTCATCACTATTTGAGCTCTAAGGCGCTGACGCCGATCAAAGATGTCCTCGGTATAAGCCCCTATGGGTTTCTAAAGGATCTCCACGATTACAATTCTTTATTCATGTGTATGTCTGTTCTTTAAAATGTATTTGTGACCGGAATAAACTCACTGAATTCATTTAAAAAAAAACTGCACGTGGACACTGGACACTGGTGTTTTATACCAATAGTCATCGCGTAGTAATTGCGGCGTGGCTGAATACTCCATGGCGATGTCGAGGTGGAGTTCGATGGGGTGTAACCTGTAATGAGCAGGAGGCTGTAGGACAAGAACTACGTCAGGAGTTTAGTTTTTGGATAATGGTGAATACAGGGCCGAACCAAGAGGATTTTCTGGTTGCAAGGAATCACTCACAAAACGCACAATATGGCAATGTTCAGGTAAGTTTTATAGACCGCAGTATTAAATCCCCGTGACTGATCAAGGCGCTTTACACATAAGTTACACCCTGGCGGATCTGCGCAAGCGAACACCATCTCTACTTCTCTGGGAAGTAATTAATGCGCGAAGACTATTCGTACACAAATATGGACCAATGTCTATAACCAGGTATTCGTACATACAGCTGAGTGAAATGGAACAATGTATGGTGAACGAACTTGCCAAATGATTAACAGGACTGGAATCGAACCCGGGTTCTCTTTGTCGGGAGTCCGAAGCTCTAGCCACGTACTGCATGTACCATGCACCAGTTGTGACGACGCGTGGCAGCTTTAGACTGGATCCTCTCTAGGAACCTCTGGGATGTCTGTGATAAGCAGGAATACTACATTAGACCCTTGTAACACGACTCAGTGGTGATCGCCTGCCTAGCTACTTATTTTCCTTCGGCATGATGTACAAACATCCTATATATCTTGTTTGTACTATCAGTCACAATTCCCACACAACTGTTCCCGCATCCGGTTGGCTATATAGGTCTGTATGATTCCACAGGTCTATAATGTATAACTGCATCACATGTCGACTTGCAATAATGGTATTAATTGCTTGTTACTACCTTCCGCTGCTAGTCGGACGGATTGTCGCAAGCACTTCCGAGAACTGCTGTTTGAAGTTGCATTGCGTGGATCCGAGAATTTCCGTTCCCCACACGTACGTGACACGCGCACGCACATGTACGCATGCACATTTGCCAAAACGATTAGTATTATTTGCCTCTCTAAATGTCCTGAACCTTGCCATGTATTGATCTGTTTTGTGCCGGACGTGTTAATGTGTTCATAATGAGTACGTACGCTACACGTCGCATTGTTATGACGCTGCAAAACATCCTCGGTGCTATGCTAAGGTGGTGTGGTTTGTTCGTGTTAATCGCGTGCATTAACCCCGGCATAGAGCATTGCCTTATCAATCAAAGGTTGTCGCGCCATTTCGTTACACGCATCTCCACAATTCCCGCTAAATGACACCACAACGCTACATGGTAACGTTTGATTTAAATAACCCTTCATGCAACAAGTTACTCAGTACTAGTAGACCAACACTCGCACAGGTTCATTTGCGTCAGTATTGTATTGTACTCCAAGGGATTAGTAGGCCTATGTGCATTTTAACATGGCTTTTGCAGAAACACGCCGAAAGATATAGAGAGTAGACGTCTATATAGAGACAATAGACGTTTATATGGAGACTAGACGTCTATGTGACTAGACGTCTATATAGAGAATAGACGTTTATGTGACTAGACGTCTATGTAGGGACTAGACGTCTATGTGACTCGACGTCTAAATAGGGACTATACATCTATGTGACTAGACGTCTATATAGGGACTAGACGTCTATATGACTAGACGTCTATATAGAGACTATACATCTATGTGACTAGACGTCTATAATGGGGACTAGACATTATACTCCACTTTCCCCTACAGCGAGAAAGAAGGTAACCATTAAATAGCGTTGCCCCACCCCGCCTCAGGGTTAGGGGGGGGGGGAGAAGAAGATAAATAAAACCCAGTGAAGCCGACAGAAAATAGTTTTTGTAATGTTACGCGGTTGACATATTCCATTACCACTAGACAGCTATCAAGTCACACGGAGTTCTTCTAGAGGACAACACCTGAATGAATGCATTCGTCGAAGCTGACTTTGCAACACTCCGAAGAGCATACTCGCTCCTGAAGCCTCCCGCTAACGGCATGGAAAACCGCCCAGCATATTTGCCAGTGATGTTGAACACAGACGTTCAGTTAAACGGAATCAAGACTCTTTGACTTGACACTCTGTGTCGAGCCGTTCTCCTGCAGAACCCACGCTGACAGTCGTGGATATCACCACGCAGTTGTGTTGTCTGTCTCGCCATGATGTGTCAGTTCTTATTCCGTACAACCACGGACAGGCAGACACACACTTTATGCTCTGAAATGCATTGGATCGTCCCCGGCAAGGACAACATTCACCCAACAATGCTGTGACACAGGCACGCCATTTCTGCTTGCAATTGAGGATATCAATGATTATTATAGCCACGCTGCCTCCAACCGAGTGAGCAGGGAAGAAGAGGGGTGACAAATGTAGGTGGAATATACATGTATACCAAGACATCTCTTCCGGTTGCTACAAAAGCTTGTTGAAGAACATCTGCCTGCTGTTACAGGAAGGACAGAGCACTTTATGGCTGTAGAGGAGAATGTACCCCAACCTGGAAAATGATAGCAGAAACAACTGTTCCATGGGAAATACGTAACTTAAACCACAGCGTGAATCTGATCACCGAGGACATGGATCCAGGTGTCGTAAGAAAAGTCGTGCGATTGTTTCATCAACGCTTCATCAAAGATCAAACATATCTTTAACATTAGCTCATGTTGTCTACGAACACTATTACGGCTGTTAGTCAAATAAAAATGCAAATTAGTCAACTTTTTGTTACATAAATAATTGTAATGGGGTAACTGTTGGTTCATGAGAGAATAGATCGTGGCCATTTTGTAAAAAGGTCGCAATTTTTTCATAGGAAAAGTTGCGATGGTTACATAACTAAACATATTCCGTCAGAAATGTTTAAACTGTAAGCCAAATTTGATGCGATTATTACTAAAAGACCTCAACCTTTACACATATAAATTATGTATGCACGCCCACACGCACACACTCGCACACACACACACACACACACACACACACACACACACACACACACACACACACACACACACACACACACACACACACACACACACACACACACACACACACACACACACACACACACACACACACACACACACACACACACACACACACACACACACACACACACACACACACACACACACTACATTGAGCACGGGAATACAATTAGATAATTACAAAGCATACATCATGCACTAGCTAAATGTAAGCAGTAGAGTTCCGACACTTCCTTTTCAGGAAAGAACATGCCCTAACATTGTATCTAGTGAGGCCTACTTATGTCAGGTTACAAGCCGACCACACATGTCCCTAACCACGCGTTTACCATAGCTTCGCAATGTACTTTACTACATCAACATGTGCTCAGTCCGACATTTCATTTTCAAGGATGTCTTAGTTGAACATTCACCGCAACTGTGGGACGTACGGCCTACGTCTACGAGTCTATACAACGGGCCAGACTGTGTTGCCATGCACTGTCATGCGTTTGATAACCTGAGTGCAACGACGACACGGACAGATCAATATTTGATGGATCGCAGTTTGTCCGGCCCTATAGTTATACATTTCCGCTAACGTTCGTCGTTCCCAGAATATGCGGGTGGGGTGGGGGTGGGGTGGCAGGGATCGGAAAGTGGGAGGCTGGTCCAAAAATTGGCATTGAGAAGCGTAGTTTCAGCACTACTCCACTCTCAGATCACGACGCGGGTGTAGAGGGCTTTTGAAACCTTTAGTTGCACACTCACCTAAAACACATTTAAGGTTTTCAAAACACCACGATTTTTTGCAACCCCATTGGTGCTGGCTAAAATCCCACACACGAATGCTCTAGTTAACTGGGGTGTAGAACAACATGTCTGCGAAAGTCCCCCTTGCCCCCCCCCCCCCCCCCCCGTACCTCTGGGTGGTTGCCTGATAAGGGGAGGTGGTTGGTCAGGAAAACATTGAAGGTGGGACGTTGAGACCCACCCATGTATGTCATCGTAGTTCATTGAGAATACTTGTTATTTCCCTTTATTTTGCTCAGGATAAAGTATTTAAAGAACGAAAATACAATTTGAAAAAAAAGATTATATTCCTAATCAGAACAATGGATGATTTCCCACCTGTAGAGTGATTAGTCGCCGGACATAGGACGCCCAACCTCACGGCCCGTGGTTTATGGCAGCGTTAAGAGGTATCGTTTTTCAGCCGACGAACTGCGCCCAGATTATGTTGCAATAGAGTCGTGAATGATGTCGACTGTCTCGCCTCGTGAGCACGTGGCGACGTCATTGCCAGACGCCAGACACCATTCATCGTCAATTTCGCGCCGTTTTCATAAAGAACGCAGTCTGACAAGACGTCGTATGCTATGGACATTCTTATCATATTTTAGTGTCTGTAGTATACAACTTCGTGATGAACGACGTGACATTCCGTAGTATCCATTCTACTATTTGTGTGAGGGAGACGTGTGAAGCTCCTCTTCTCATTTCGTATATTGCTCATTACCAACAAGTGCTTGGTTCAGTGGGCGGGTCTCCCTCGCTAGAAGCCTAGAGAGCAACTTTTTGCCAACGGTGAAACGACACAATTAAAACGCTACTGAATACGTTACTCGGGACAGAAATTAACCTAAACACACCATACAAAACAACGTTTTTGTATTGCAAGGAGTCATCTAAAGAAAAATGGCGGGACATTGTAGACACACTGATTAAACTAATCATAACCGTTGCGTATTTGCAACAGAAGGTAGAGCTGGCCGGCAGACTCCCAGCGGAAATGACAACACGATAGCTTCTCGTTCTCGGAAAACAAAATATGCGATCAGAGGCGCGCCTGTAGACAAATGGAGTGATCAAACTCACTCTCGATAACCACCCCCGAATTTTGTATATCGGTACAAGATACGACGTGAATTAGTAACCACATTTAAACATCAACAGGAAGGCATAGCCAAAAAGTAGTCGTACATTTCGACGATTTAGGGTATGTCCGATATCGTATCCATTTATGATGAAGTTATGCTGAACGCGCTTCCGGTATGATCGATTGATCGTGAAATTCTGCGAAATGTATACCGTTCAATGTCGACGGTTAGACCTGCTTGTCGGACCAAGCCAAAAGAGAGACATCCGTCTCTTTTCTCGTCAAATGCGTGGCCAGTTGCCAGACGCTCCATGGAGGGATCTCGTTACAATGTCGCTTATACTGATTGGTCGATGGATCACATGTCTGTGTTGTTAACCAATCACACATCATCTTGGACAACTTCCGCCATTACGTCATTGGTGCACAGGCGCTTTCAGTGAAATAACGAACCGAACCATTGCGTCTATGTCCATTAATAATTGTTTAGCACAACACGCACTGTGTAGGAATTTCAGACAAACGCTGTTACTGTGCCTACTGTAAAATCAGCGTCAGCATTAAAGTGTTGCATGTGTAAGGAATAATTTAAATCACATATTCAATTCAAATGCATAGACACACTTAGCAATCTCCACCATAGTACTAATTAAGATCGAGCGTCTGTAACTGTTTATTGTTTTACTACCGAGCTCCTGTAATTTAACTGTTTAATGCTTACCTGTACACCCATGTGATAGTCGCGATACAACCAGAGTTCCATGTAACCTCACTGACATTGATGAATTTAGCAGTCGGCTCGTCTGAAAGTAATAACAACACTTCATTAATAATTGACGGGGCTTAACATAGAACGACGAAAATTTCCAGAGAGAATACTATAATCAATTATAGGAATCTGTTTGTTTCTCCGTGGGAATCAAACTTAAAACGTTTCATTTTCTCTGGGCGACCGCTGGGATTTCAGGCTCTCAGCCGCGTGTTTTTGTAGAGTAAGTAGTAGAAACCCTAAGTCTATGATATAACAATAATTATAGTCTCCACCTTCACCTATCCCGTAGTCTGGTGGACCGTTGGGGTGCCATATATGACCTGACAACTAGCTCCCTCCATCCCTATCGCCTCTCAGCCTTCCTCATGGCGGGGCCCAGCGTCATGCCAGTCCATTCCGGGATGTTGTCCTCCCATCTCTTCTTCTGTCTGTCTCTTCTTCTCCCTCCTTACACTGTGCCCTGCAGGATTGTCTTGGCAAGCCCTGTAGATATTATTACATGCCCGTACCATTTCAGTTTGCATCGCTTTACTCAAGAGGTCTTCGTGGGGCCCAATAGCTTGCCGAGTTCTGTTTCGCATCTCTTCGTTGGAGATATGGTCTCTGTAGGTGATACCGAGGAGCTTTCTGAGGCATCTCATCTCCATGGCCTGTATCATTCTCTCTGTATCTGCTGTTAGTTATCCCCCATTAATATACCGTGTTTTGTGTGACCTTATAGCATTTATAAACGGTAATGAACAGCATGACCATGACTCCTACATTACTGATGATAAAGCCAGACACCACGTTACTAAATGCACATTTCCACAAAGGTCACATCTGAAAAATACTAAACAATATGCATTCCCGTGCCATATACGCCATGCCTGTGTTTGCAGGGGGATTGCCGAAATATACAGACCGACTCTTAAATAAAATATGCCTAGATGAGAACCGCGGCTTTCCTTGGTAATGCACTGTTACTGACAATGAAAGCAACCTGAGAGTAACTTGTGAGTTGAAACTTTACACGATCGCTGTTAAAAAAACTGGACCGTTTATATTGATTTCCATTGGGACAATGTCCCAAACCGGTACTTTTGTTTATCAGACGGGCATTGAATCGTGGTTGCTTCATCGTCCAATGTACTTAGCCACGGTTTGGAACCAGCATGGTCGGGTGTAGCACCACATGTAGACTTAAACAGTAACACTAAATTCAGCAATATCCAGCCCCTAGAACTATTCACATTTTAGTGCCTGGCAGACCTGCTTGTAGCCATCCCAGCTACTTTTGGAAGTATCCAGCCACGCGCTGCAGTTAATGCGCCAAGATTAATAAAAACAAAACAAATACCAACCATTGTCTATGTGGCCAGATACTCATTCCGAGAGCAGAGTGCACTATGGCAACGTAGAGTGGACGAACTTGCTCAAGGTTCGACACGGTAGCACAGGATTCGAACGCCTGTTCTCTCGACCGGTAGTTCGGTGCCATGTCCACATTTCTACTTAGTAACACCATAAATTGGGCCGCAGAGAACGCACATACACAAACAAAGCTACACGTCGTCTTATTCCCGCAATAAAACCACTTGGACTTTGTTGTTAGTAACCGATTCTTGAATGTACTTCCTCTTATATTAGATCTATATATACACAGTCATTTAAAACGTGCCTCCCTGGCACATCAATAATATGGTTGACAATTGCATGAATATTGCTTATTGGGGCTTACATTGAACAGAGCGGAGCAAACGGAAGAGGGGGATGACAGAGGCTCAGAGGAGACGACAGCTGGAAGCAAGACATGGGGAGGGCTGACACGAATAGCGAAGAAAGGATGGCTTTGGGAGAAGAGATGGGAGCATGGGAGAAACTCACAATGAAGTTACATGCCCTCACCTTGCAACGGAGCACGGGGGAGACGAAAACTCCGAATTGGACTAAACCTGTTGTTCTGATATGCCGTTGAGCTTTGTTTCCAAGGATTTAGGCGCAGTAGATGTTACCCTTGTTATTTATTGAAGGGGTAATTTAAATTATTCATTACACATGCAACACTTTAATGCTGACGCTGATTTTACAGTAGGCACAGTCACTGCGTTTGTCTGAAATTCCTACACAGTGCGTGTTGTGCTAAACAATTATTAATGGACATAGACGCAATGTTTCGGTTCTTGATTTCGCTGAAAGCGCAAGTGCACCCATGACGTAATGGCGGAAGTTGCCCAAGATGATGTGTGATTGGTTAACGACACAGACATGTGATCCATCGACCAATCAGTAGTATAAGCGACGTTGTATCGAGATCCCTCCAGTGAGCGTCTAGCATACGATGCAGATATTCAAACGGCAGTTCGTTTGTAAACACGGTACAAATCGACTACATTTCGAACCAGCCATCTGCTGGGTGTACGGTTGTAAATAATTCATAATGATTATCACATTCGCGATTACGTTGAATCCACAAATGTGAAGTCGACAGAATTGCAAACGCGTACGTTTAAATGTCATTTAAACTTATACGTGGGACCCGCGCGCATGTGTAACTCGGTATTCTTGTTTTGATGTCGCTATGTCAATTGCAGTATTATCGAATTAAACATAATAGCTGACATTTTTCACGGTGTCTGTCTGCTAACAGACTGTAGTTAGCACATGAACAACGACCTTTCAATTGTGATCAACAGTCTGACAAAACGCCGATGTGCCCGGTATTTATTTTAGTTCGCATACAATTCACCAACAGGGCTCACATGTGATCCATCGACCCGTTGAACTATCCGTTGATGTTATAAAAAGGCCGCCTTAATTGACATCCCAGCGGTCGATATCAGCGCCGATCAATGAGTCGAGTTGATGAGCTAGTCAACTCCCCGTCTCGTGGCACCTCCCTGGGAAAAGAAGGCTAGGACGCACGCACGCACACATACACGCACGCGCGCATGCGCGCACATGAGATGTCACATACGCATGCACTCACGCAAACAAACATATGAGATGTCACACACACACACTCGCGCGCGCATGCATGCGTGCGTGCGTGTGTGTGCATGTACATAGGCAGTACGCGCACGCACACATGCACACACGCGATATAAGCAAATATACACAAGCACACATGCACGTATTAGTACATTCGAATACACCCACATATATACAAACATAAAAGTACGCACATGGGTACTCTCGTACAAACTCGTACGGTCAAACACGTGTGCGGTATACTGTATGCAGGTGCACGGTAAATGCATTTACATAGCTACACACAGTACAGATAGTTATATACACAGTGACTTTAGTACACACCGATACACATATGCACACACACATGTAAACACATGCATAGTTTGTCGTACGCCCACACTGACATACACAGGCATATATATTACATGTACGCGCACATACACAAACAAAGGTACACGTGTACGTCGTTAAATACACGTTCACAGGGCCTACTTGTACATCTATACATACTCGAGTCTCACAAGCATGCTCATGTGCACACGCACACACCACATACAGATATACACACACATATATACACACACACACACACACATACACACACGCACGCACACACACACACACACACACACACACACACACACACACACACACACACACACATACACACACGCACACACATAAATACACACATGCACATACGTACACACGCACATGCACGCGCACGCACGCACGCACGCACGCACGCACGCACACACACACACACACACACACACACACACACACACACACACACGTACACACATACACACATACACACACACATGCACACACATAAATACACACATGCACATACGTACACACGCACATGCACGCGCACGCACGCACGCACGAACACACACACACACACACACACACACACACACACACACACACACACACACATGCACACACTCACGTGCCCTTGAAATAGTAATTACTAGAAGACTATTATACACACATGCACACACATAAATACACCATGCACACACACACACACACACACGTATACACACACGTACACACGCACATGCACGCGCACGCACGCACGCACGCACGAACGCACGCACACCCACTCACATGCCCTTAAAATAGTAATTACTAGAATATATATCTATTATTTTGCTTGGTATGAAAATACAAAGACTTAATAATAATACTTACGTACGGTTCACTGCAGTGTTCACTCAAATCCATGACCACGTGCAGAGTACAACATCGACGATCCTTCTGAATAATTATTTATTATACATGCAAGTTACACTGCCACTGCATGCATGGCGTATATCAATCAGTCTGACGTACCTATAAATACCTATTTGCTATTATGTATCCTAATATATTATAAATCACGCATTTAGCAATGATCTAATTACCGGTCTGTTGGTTACATGACATGATATCATAGTGCGTTTGCTAAATAATTACTACCTACGATATAAGAGGGTCACATAAAATGTATGTGACCTTCGTGACCTCATTTCTCTCACCGTTGACCTGATAAGATTCACTACGAAACATTCCTGAATGATTCGTAAGGTTCCGAGGCTGTTGTCTTGGTGACGCAGCCCCCGGAGATATGCGTCAGCAGTCACATGATGCATACTAATTCACTTCCGTGTATTCGTCAATACAAATTCTAACTGCGCGAACAAAATAGTCCCACGCCTAGCTATTTATTATGCAAGATAACGATTATATATAATTTAATTTGTTGTGCAGTCCATAATAAAAAGTTCGGAAAGTAATATCTGTATTGTAAGAGATGCGTAAGGCAAACAAATAAAATACCGTATTTGTATTACCGTATCAGTGATTTTATGAAATGGGCGTTTGGGTGTTGTTAGCTGTTGCTAATATTCGAGTTAATAGCAATTTTAAAATGTTTATTTAATTGCGCCGTTTTCTTTTTCATGGTTGACCGCAAGTGATTTGTCTATGAGTATCTTGATAACGACATTTATATTATATTTCAAGTAAAGTTACGCAAAACCTTTCTGACCGGTATGTTTGCTACACACCGGCAACTGCTAACCCACATATGCAAGCTAGGCATATCCTATGAATTTTCTGCATGCAGTTTGTGTGATGCCTAATTCTGGTTACATTTTGAAATACATTTATTTTTCATAAAATATGTTACAATGGTGTAGTGTGTTGTAATGTAATTTAAGTAGCATGGTGAACTGTGGTACTGTTTGGGTGTGGTTTTTGTAATATAAATTTCGTTATTACGGTACCGGCACATCCATCCATGTTGAACTATGCATGTTCATTAAACTGGTTAATTAGTCACTTCTTAACAAACGTGTGATAGAAACTGGTCAATTGTAAATTTACGGTTGAACTTATTTTTCGAACCTACAAAGGTTGCTTTTCGTCAAACGAAGCTAATTGTATTTTCACCGGTGGCGAAGTAATACAGGTCAAGTGCCCGTACATTCGTGAACTATTTTCAAGGTTGGCGGGCTCTGCCATTTTGTTTTGCAGATTATCAGATCGGAGATATTTTGCTTGAAATCCACGATCATCCGTGTTTTAAAATATCATCTGCGATGGCAGACAGAGAGGATAACGTATACAAGGCTAAATTAGCCGAACAGGCAGAGCGATATGATGGTAAGTGTAATGAAATAGCTGTATTTTTGCGTTGTTAAGCTCGTAGTTTCTTTGAAATGGATACCTGTGTCCAAGTGCCGAATGTAGTGTTGGTATTCGTAATGCTTACACTTCAAAACATGCCGCTAACTCACGAAGTAGGTTCATTTTCAATCGTATGTGTTGTGTGGCTAGCTAAGTTCGTGCTCCCGTGCATACTGCGATGGCAGTACGTTTTGTTTCAGACAGGATCGCTGTATCGGAGGTGTGTCCGCCATGATGAATTCTGTGCCGCGATCAATTTTCATAATCACAAGGCTTCCACATAGCTTTTACTGTGATCTGTGTGGTTTTAAGGACCACTAAGTCGTTCTAAATTGTCCTTTTAAAATAACTATGAAATATGCATTTGCTGTGTTAATGTTTTATGCAGATATCCGGTATTTATTCATGTGCCGAAACGGGTAAGTACATGTCCAAGACCAAGTCCCGTTTTGACCTGAATCCAAGGCATTTACGCGGCATTGTCCACTAAGCACATACACATTGATGGTGAAAAAATCATATGTTTGTGTTGTATTGTTGATATGTTATAGATATATATATGCAGCTATTAAAAAGTACCATGTCTTGTGTTGTGCTGACTGAAGTGTTTTAATAAGTTCTTGGAGGTCAATACCCAGTACACTACATGTGCACACCTGCCTTTATGGTATCTATTGTCATTTTTTTAAAAATATATCACCAGACAACTGTAGATAACTAAATACTAAAAATTATCCCATCTGATGTCAACCCTTTGCTTCATGGCTTGTGCATTTTAAACAGATACATTACCCTAAATAACATGTGTACCCTTAACTTTATATAAACTAAAAATTAATTTCACATCAACTGGAAAGGGACAACAACTGGAAGCCATGTTGCAATTTGCTCATTTACAAGTATTTGTTTCTGTTGGGTAAGTTCCCCCAAGTAAGACCCACATTTTGCCTATAAGAAATATATATATACTTTTGTTTTACTGACTAAAAATAGTAGTCTCTGCCCATGTGGTTTCCATTCTTTTCTTTGCCCAATTGTAAGTTTTTAGGGCACGTTTGTGGTAAAGGAGACACATGTAGTATGGGACACGGACGTTTTCAGGTAGAAATGATTTTATGGCACGTTTTGCATAAAGAATTTTAATAACATAAGTCCTGTCCATTATTCTGGTGCTAAGATATCTGCTTTTTTGTGCTAACTGCATTGATATGTTTTATGTTTAAGGAGGTTTGACAGTTTCATTTGTAGTGTTAATGCTTGAACTGTTTCTTTTCAGAAATGGTGGACTGCATGAAGAAGGTTGCTGCAATGGATGTAGAATTATCAGTAGAAGAGAGGAATCTTCTTTCAGTTGCATACAAAAATGTTATTGGTGCCAGGAGGGCGAGCTGGCGGATAATCAGTAGCATAGAGCAGAAGGAGGAGAACAAGGGTAGTGAAAACAAGCTAGAAATGATCCGCCAGTACAGGCAAAAAGTAAGTATATTGCAAAGCTTTTTGGTTTATGCATTAGTAGGCGAAACATTGCTCCCACTATATAATTAGTCATTTGATTTAAATGGCTGAATATCCTGTCATGACTTGCTTCTGAAAGATATTACATAATCAATGAAATGTTATTGTATACCTATTTATGAACAATTGTAACAGCGGGTCTTATAAGAAGAGGTGGCATTCATTGATATTAGGCGTGATGAATGAGACCATTGTTTTCCCCGACTAACAATTACTGGGAGTACCAATTCAAGTGCTAAGCATAAGCTGGCTAATTATGTGTTATATTGTAACGTGTATGACCATTTGCTCATGCCTCACCAAAGATTGATTACCACTTCCTGTTTTAAGAGAATTTCTGAAATAAGGTGTGATCGTAAAGATATGAATTATTGTTATATACAAATAAAAATTAACTGTACTGTGAATTTTTACAGGTTGAAGCCGAGCTTCAGCAAATATGTCGTGACATCCTAGATGTTCTGGACAAGCACCTCATTCCTGCAGCAGCCTCTGGAGAATCAAAGGTTTTCTATTATAAAATGTAAGTATTTGCGAAGAGTAGAAAAACAAAGCACAATATAAACAAGCTAGTGTGTCATTCAGTATTCCATTAGATCCGGTCTTTCCTCCCTCTGAAGGGGTAGCATAATATTTGTGGTGTTTTCCTGTTGTGAACATGATTTGCAGACTTTCCTCTTCGCAAAATATGTACACCATATAACACGTCCTCAGATGTAGTGAATCCCTAAATTGGTGTAGATATCATGAAGCAACAAATATGGCAATCTCGAGGGTCCATTGACTTTGATAGATTTTGTGTGTTCATTTATAATAACTGGACTTTGTGAGAATATATTTTTGTCAGTCCTAAAATGTCCCAGTTGACAACAGGGACAACACATCTTTGTTAGAACACTTATTGTGCCACTAAGCCCCACCAGCAAATTTTATTTACTGATGCAACTAGACGGCTGGGGTAAAAATGTGTTTACAAAAGGACACTGTTACCGATGCCATTATCATCACACTCTTCCAGTCATTGAAGCTTTTAGGCACACGTCTTTGTTGTCCCATCTTTAAGATTTGTAAACATTCTGTGTGTGTCCTCAAAATCTGCTGATGTATGGGTTACAAACAAACCTGAGGCTTAACGTCGCTTTTTGTGCTTACCTTACAGGAAGGGCGATTACCACAGATACCTAGCTGAGTTCGCGACTGGCAACGACAGGAAGGAGGCCGCTGAGAACAGTTTAGTGGCATACAAAGCAGCTAGTGATATCGCAATGACGGAGCTACCACCAACACATCCGATCCGGCTCGGGCTTGCACTCAACTTCTCCGTGTTTTACTATGAGATCTTGAACTCTCCCGACCGAGCGTGTCGCCTGGCTAAGGCTGCGTTCGACGACGCGATCGCTGAGTTGGATACACTGAGTGAAGAAAGCTACAAGGATTCAACGTTGATCATGCAGCTGTTACGGGATAACCTGACGCTGTGGACATCTGACATGCAGGGTGATGGTGAGTTGATCGGTTGCAATCGTATATGAACTGCAATGCATAATCCTGCTTATAAAAAGAAAAAATAACCTTGTTCCAGACTTCCAGCTATACTTACAAAAACTGTTGATGTGATGTGGAGTAGTAGTCAGTGTTGTTGGTTTTAGTGTTTATGTGTACCTGCTGATTCAGTTTTAGTTACATGAAGGCACCTGCTTATAATGGCAATTTTGCTGTCATTGCTTATCAGACCTGATTGATAGAAAACAAAAAAGTGCAAAGTTATCATAACGGAAACGTTGACATTTTGGAGGTTGCTAAGAAGATTGGAGAAGTACTATTGTTTGTCCATGAGCTCAGAGGATTATCAATCTACAAACCTATTAACACTTGTTCTTTGAAAACAACATTTCTATAGTGCCAATTTATAATAACTGGACTTTATGTGAGAATAAATTTCTAGTATGATACTTGAGTTTGTTTACTCATTTGTCAATGATGTGCTTTCAGGTGATGAGCCAAAAGACGCCCAGGTCGAAGACATCGAAGGCCAGGAAAATCCTTGATCCGCAGTAGAAATGCTACTGCTAGAAATGTTTTGTGTGCACCTGTATTCAATGTCGACAAGTCCATGCCGTGAACATTATGTTGCTACAAACATTCACATTACTCTGTGCATCTTAAACACTGTGAGCTAGCGCAGCTGTGACGATGTTTGGCGAATTATTTCCATGTTTGCTGAAAAATCTCCGAGGTGCACATTGTCACTATCTATCATCAGAGTTTATTTTGTCGTCGAAGGATCACCCTCAGGGGGACTTGGACCGAAAACGCATCCGATTCCGGTGCCTGTTTCAAGGTGTACATCATTCTGTAAGCACAATCTGTACCATTGATGTTCCGTAGTGCTCCTTTGATATTTATTTTATATAAATGAGTTTGTGAGCACAACGTTGTAGCCCGTTGTTTTTCAGCCGCGTTTCTTGTGTGTTTATTACGTGACGTGTACTGGTATGTGTATTGGGTTGTATAATTGGGTAGGAACATGACCGTAACCAAAAAGACCAGTTCGAAGTAGGTTTAAATGTATGTGCTGTCAGGACGCTTGTCCTGTGTTGCACCGTTTTTGCACTTCGATCGGCACAACTGAGCAGCATTCCAGACTGTTAAAGCAGTTTGCCTACAGCACGTTATGCCTGTTGGTGAATTCCTGAGTATCAGCCTGTCCGGCTTGCAGACAAAATTTGAAAATTTTATTTACATTGTAGTCCTTGGTGTTTTATTCAGGTTATACTATTCTATCTCTTAATTTTGCGTGCTTGTGCTATATTGGTTAGCTCCAATCGGGTGTACACAGCGCATAATGTCTGTGGTAACATGCGGAGAAATTTGATTTCTTTTCTATATCGATGGCAAACATTTTAGATTGTTAGATTTGTATCTGGCAGAACAGTTATTACTATGGAGTGGATGTTTGTATTTCGTCCTATTTTTCTATGTTACAGTTATTGATACTAGGTGTCATTTTCATTATTGCTACTAGTGTGTAGGACGCTAACAGAGTACTAATGTAATTGGTGTACGTAAGAACACATCAGCTTCATCAGAGATGCAACCGTTGGGCGTGCACGCTTGCAGGTGTATCAAACTAATGCGGTATAATCATGGACACCATACATACAGTCATGTAGATTTTCACAGCCGTGGTCAATGGTTTGGTGTGAATGGGTAATAATATTTTGCGGGTCACGATGTACGATTAGCTTGTAATTGTAACGATTTAGTAACTATTTAATTTGTGCACAGCTGCATATCAAGGGCATGTTGTACAGATTTCACTCAAGTGTGTTGTCAGAACGTACTAGATCGCATAGGGGGTGCATTGTAAACTTTGATTCGGCTTGATGTTTTAGCACTTGTCATTGGCTCGACAGTCGACAGAATATAAATTCAATAACACCCGAGGTATTGAACATAGAGAAACACACCAGAATACTTGAAGCGGATGTTACCATTTTTCTATTGACCACGTATTGGCATACTATTGCATTGTGATTGTACTTAAAACGTTATTGTAAGGCTGTATTATTAATTCCTTCCTTTGCTGTCATTGCCTCTAGTACTTGGAGTTAGAGCCTTTAGATCGTGTTCAGGGACATGTCATCATTTTCTTTGTCGGCGGATGTCGTGCTTTCAGCATTAAAACCTTGTGGAAAATTACATGCGTTGTGCTGTAGCTAAAACAAGATGTGGCACTATTGTCAAAGTGAGTTTTGATCAACTTGAGAACTGTCAGAAAGTAGCCTAGAATATTCAAAGCAGCTGTCTTTGTTGACATTGAGGGTGTTAATATGATCTTGTCCACAGCATTTTGGTAGACAAATTTGTGTGAATTTAAACATTTGTTATTTCTACATTACAAGATACATCAGGATGGCCGTAACTTTATTGTTACAATATTCTTGAAACATGAAACACTGCTCAGTCCAATGGGGTTGAGGGTTTGCCGACCCCAGATCTACCCTGAAGCAATAATAGTGGTTTACGCTAGGAATGTACTGATAGTGGCCATTCAGTGGCTGTAACTGCTGAACTGCAGGTATGTAGGGCAGTTTGCGACAGACTGATTTCCTCTTTGATTAATAGGTTTGTTTTGGCTGGTTTCTGGAGGTTTACCTTTATAGCTGAAGGCTACGTTGTGCAGTGTTTCTTCGGGGTAAATTACATGGTAATACATTTTAAACCCATAGCCTATATACTGACCAATGCAGTAGTTAGGTAACAATAACTGATAAGCTACTAAAGCAGTTTTATTATAGTGGTGAATCCTTAAAGTAATGGAGTGTAAATAAGTTAATGTTATCTCGCATGATGCAAAGGGGGTCAAGTAGCCCATTAATTTTCCATCCTAAAATGAGGCAATGGGTGCATTGAAAAAGAAACGAACATCTGGTGACCTAGCGGCTGCTGTGTTCTTCTGACATCCCAGTTTGGCTTATCAGTGTGAGACTGGTAAAAAGGTGAATAAATCAAATAGGTGCACCCGTCTGTGACTAATTAAATCTAGCGTGAATGTTGCAAATGGTTAGTGTGTATGTGTGGTGCACAGCCTGTCATTGAACAAGGCATGCTGTCTGCCTAGTTGCTCGCCGAACCGCGACAGATGACTGGTTGATTGTTTGCTAAGATGTACGTGAAGAATGAAGCCCTTTTTAATGCCCTTGTGTGATACCAGTGGGGGCGGAGCAATGGGGCAGACGAGTGTAAGTTGTACCGTCACGCATGAGTGAGCAGCATGTGGCATTCGGGTTAGTTGGCACGAATGGCATTTGCTCCAACCTGCCAGCATTCGTTGTAAATGCTCCGATTGTCTCTGTGCGTTTTCCGGTAGCGTTGCGCTTCAGGGTGAGAAATGTTGCAATGGTTAGAGTACATCATGGGGGGGGGGTGAAACATGGGTGGTAGAAATGCATAGCAAACTTGAATGGCATTGGTAGAAATGCAGTGTTTGTTAGTGTAAACTGGGCAAATATTGACTCACTTTCCTGTTTACTCTAGTCAAGTAGTTTGGACTGAAATTCTGTCCTTGGATTAATCTGAGGTCCACTTCTAAAGCCGCACTATTAAGCCTTGCACATAACTTATGTCTGTCAGTTCTAGAGTAGGCTTAATTGCTATCCTTTATAGTCTGTCTAGCCTTTCTATGCCCTTATGGTAATGGTCTCAATGCTTGTGTATGTGATATTTCAAATATGGATCATCTACCAATTTCAGATACAACACCTTTTATATATAGGCCGGGAGCCAGGTCCAGCTCTTAGGATGTTTTCTGCTATGTTTTTTCACTAGTATTTCCTGATAACTGATACACTGGGCCATCGCAAGTTCATAATGACCACTCCCAACTCGGGCCTTTTGATCTCAGGGGGCCAGAAACCCCCTTTTCGGGCCTGAAATGGAGTAAATTCACATATTTTATCACTGTGGGGCCAAACATAGATGTAGAGACACAACATTTGGCAGAAAGCATCCTGAGACATAGGGGAAGGTGGCAGTGTATGATACAGGGGTTTGCCCCAATTCGATTCTACAGTGAACCATGAGTCCCCTGAAAAATAAAAAGTCTTCCGCCTGACAAGTTAGTGTCATAAATGAATATCTAATAGAAAATCAACTACAAATTACATTCAGTGTATATATAGATATATATATATATATACATATATATATACACAGCCTATGCATGGCCAAACTACCAATTACAGATGCAACACCTTTGTTCAGTGTATGTATATATATACACCCCCTATGTACATACTGCACCTATCCCTGTGTACAATTCCGTGGCATTGTGTACAGTATGCAGTTGGACAACCCCCGTAACACGTGTTGTGCAATCACACATTGTCACATGCTAAGTTGTACGAACTTTTAACTGCCAGTTGCACACATTTGTAAATTCCTCAGATAAGTATCACCATTATAAATGAAAAAAATGTATAGTGGAGCCACCTGGTGAGTGAAATTATAAACAATAGATAAATTATAGTAACCTTTTAAAAGTACTTGCATTGATCATTTATAAATATGTTTCTGAGCAAAACATTGATGTCCACAAATATATTAACTATGCATCGTTTTAAAAATAAATTCCAGCCCTTTGATTCTATAGATTAACCCATTGTGATCTGCAAGCCTTTGGAAAATGTTTGCTCTATTGTTCTCCTGTGGGACAGTGGTTACAGGGTTAACGACTGGACTGTTATTCAAAGGGATTTGAGTTTGATTCTTTCGATCACTTGGTACTGGCTGCAGTATTAAAACTTGGGAAATTCCGTTCAGCCTACATTTATTGCCTTGTTGATCCCTTTTATCTGGTGTCTGTATCAGGGGAAATGAAAGATCTGTGCAGGAAAATGGGGACACACTATGCTGGGACCTCATCCCATTTGCACGAATGTCCAAAAATGGCCTCTCCCAGTTAACAGAAGAAAGTGGAGAACTGTTGGACTCAATAAACCTGCGTGTTGCTCGTACATATGTCATCTGAAGTATGAAGTTGTTGATGGAAATCCCATTACATGAGTATACAAAAATGACGGTCATGCATGGATGATTATCATTTCTGGGTAATAAAATAAGATAATACATAAAATACATCAACAATGTTAATTTTATTACATTATGACTCGGATGAGATGACTGTCTGATATAGCGATAACAATCACAGGCACCGCGTCACACACAATAGAGATAAAGGCATTTTAAGATACGTCAGTCGAGATATGTTATGACCTAGGTCACTGCTTTGTAGTCACAGAGCAACAAGTTACAACCTGGCAACAAAGGTTGTGTACATGAGTAAGATGACAATCTCTCCTTGTAACACAGATCTGTATCAGAAGTTAGAGCATAGAGGGCATGGTGGGGGGGGGGGGGTGTTTTATGGGTAACTTGCATTTTGAGACAACCCACATTACGACTGCAGTTAAGGGGTCATCCACTAACTATATATTGTGAAAAAGACCACTCATCTGCACCAGGTATGACACATTTCCCGTACAGATATGTACGGGAAATAGTATGCTTATCTTGCTTGTGGTTCCCAGTAATTTAATCCCCCTAAGTTCTCTGTACACATTCACTGTTTCCGCTTTGTATACAGGATTTCTAGATGGCCCCTAAATCAACATTTTGTTTCGGTTTCATTTTGAGACGGCCATTTTCAAGACTGCATACAACTTCGTGGATCATCCATAAATTGCACAAACACACAACTGTGAAAACGACCCCATATTCACTATCTGGCCCCATTTCCTGCATACATAGCATGGCTACATTTTCCCATGGCACACAGTAACATAGTAGGACCCTATGCACTGTAACTGTTCTTTCTTCATGCAGAGAACTTCAAGATGGCCCCCAACTCATATGTTTGTTTAGTTCTTTGCGCCATGAAGAGATAAAACCAGTAAGATGGCTTGGTTTCTCGAGGGTAGTTTCGTTAAAAGTTGACCGAGGTATGCATTTCAACATTATTATGATCACAATTTTCCAATGTCTACAGACACAGTTCTACAATTTTCACTTCTTTCCTTTTCGTCCCCGTTGTTTGCCTTTCTTCCCTCTTTGCCGGCCTTCTTTCTTCGCTCTCATATTGTCCTTCTTCATCCTAGGATCCACAACCTTGAAGTGACCTTTGACCCCAGATGGTCTGGTGACCTTTTTGCCCATACCCTTCTTCGCGACAACATACGTCTTGCTCTCCTTTTTCTTTGTGAGAAGTCCAGCTTTCCGGTACATACTGCAAAACAGTCACACAAATTGTAATCTGGATTTGTCACTGGTGTAGATTTTTATTTTGATCACACTTTGCGTACATCCAAAGTGTAATGTGATCAACATTAAAATAGAAAGTTCAGCCCATATATGTAAGAAACTATCTGGTCTTGGTAAACATACACACTATCAGAAATGCATATACACTGTAATTACAAAGTATCCATTTTATTACATCCTCATGTTTATTTTCTGACATTTTATGTGTGGATGTATGGTGCTATAGCAAAGTGTCAAAAAAGTTATTAATTTAACAAGAAATTATTAAATACACTGTACTGGCAATGGTTGGTTTATATGCCAGTCTAGAGGCACGGGTACACATAGGAGTCAACATAACAAAATTGGTGGTCATACAGCCAATCTTACTTGATTATAATAATATGTATACAGTGTAATGCCATGTATCATATAAAACCCAGTCCCGAGGCACCAAAACACAACATAGGTAAAATACAGCCACCACAATACAATAATAATGAAAGTTAGTGATATGAAATTAAATTTATGTATACCATTTGTAAATTAGTGATTTACATAAACTAAAACGTCGGCTAAATGCTGTCTACAAATAACAGGTGCTGAGACCGCAGCTGTAGTCTAAGTCTAGATTTTGACTGTCACGCATGACGCAAGTGATACATACTCTTTAATCTGCTTCCATTTCTCTCCATCCGTCACGTCGCCTGCTTCATTAATCGATTCTGCCTTCTTTCGAACCTTTTCTAGTTTCTTCATTGCCTGGAACAACAGTAAACCAAGTCGTCAGTTCATGAGACATGTTTTTGTTATTAAAAACACATCACACAAAATATCAATAAAACATGTGCCCAGCTTAAGTAATTATATACTTCAATGTTATCGTCGAAAAAAAGCAAATTTTTATCGACTGTGATATGCTAACTAGATAGTTCAAATGTGCTATTTATTTATTATTAAATATTCATACCAAATGTGAAATTAATGCATGCAAGCTAACTCAAACAAAAATTGCAAAGTAGCCCACCTATATATATGTGACTCATCTTAACAAAAGCGGTCGGATGTCAGTAAATCAGATTTTCCGTAAATGCCGATTTTGTGAAAAAATCGGGCATTCATAAATTTTGAGATTTTCCCTGAAAATTATTCTTTAGTATTCGTTTTATCGATTGCCACACTTGTTATCATCTAAGTAACTCTGTTTCGTGTATTTTAAAGACATTTGCGTAGAGTTGTGCTAAGTGTTCTGCTCCATTTCCTTAAAACAAAGCCGAAAATGCCAGTAATTGCGCGCATTCTTTGCCGCTAATTTTGGGACGATCCCTATCATAACGGGTATCACCGCGTAGCTTAGCGCGTCATCTGTCCATATATGGTCATATCTATGCTAATGTATGCATTCTCCGGCCTCCAGAAAGCTTGGGATAGACCCCCTGTTCGATGCCAGTGGGTAAACAAACCGGGGTCACATGGTAGCAACAGCTCCGGCAACCGTTCTCATTGGTCCAGCGTGGAAAATTTGCATAACCGCATGCGCATTGTGTATTTACTTTGTGTCACTGCTGACCTAGTTAGCGAGTGAAGACGAAGCGAAAAATGGCATGGCGTAGTTGTTAAACTCTGATGGAAGTGATCGGGCACAAATAGATAGTTTGATTGAGGCGACCGGAGTACTTTTTGGAGGAAGTGACTGATGAAAGCGTGGCGGACGATGATGAGGATGACAATTATGCGAACTACATCACTGACGAAGACGACGATTTAATTCGACTTTCGTGAGAATGATTACGACACGGCACGGCTACGCAAGTCGCGCTGACCGATCCGTAGAGACGATGTCAGATTCTCCGAATGAGGAATTGCAAATGCAATATCATGAGAATGATACTATCTTTGAGTTGTCCAAATTTCAGCCAGATATGTCCATCCTAACCAAGGCATAACAGCAGCAGAGTTTGTTCGCTTTTCTTAACAACAGAGGTAATTGCATAAAATATTAATTAATCTGCAATTTGTTTTCTAATAAACATTTTGTGTTCATATTAACATGCTATCTTAAGAATGACATTATCTTCCAACATGCCAAGTTTCAACAAGATCGGTCCATGGTAACTAAGGTACATTCCATGAAACGCAAACAATATTTTGCATCAACTTTGAAGGCCATTTTCTTACTTTGAAGGTTTCTACCCCACACATGTTTGTCAAGCTATAACTTCGGCTAGAATCGAGATATCTTCTAGCATGATATATTATATGAAAGCAGGTATTATGCTCTTTCCAGTGGTACTAATAACTCAATTTTGAAAATTACCGACATCCGACCGGTTTTGTTAAGATGAGTCACACATATGCATATATATATATATATATATATATATATATATATATATATATATATATATATGTATATATCTCTCTTTATATATGTCTTTTCATACTTTACTAAATTACTAAACTTTAGCTCAATTATTTCAACAAATGTATACACAGCAATTAACCTAAAAAATATTGTTCGCAGTTATAATACAGGTAGTAACACAGACAACACCTAATACACAATGAGCATGAAGCATAGCTTGTCAAGACTGAAGAAAACTACCGAGATATCTGCACAAAACATTGTTGAGAGACTGCAATGGGTAAAGAGAACTACAAACCCACCTTCTGTTTCTTCCGCGCCTTTGCCTCGGCAATCTTCTTGATGGGTCGAGCATTGATAAGTTTCACTTGTTCTTTGTACAATGCCATTTGTTCCTGTAACAGCAAGAGCCTGTTTAGTCATCATAAACTGATTTTATGTATCATGTTGATAGTGATCTTAATATTTACTGATTTTATTACGTATATATATATATATATATATAAAATTATCATCTTTTTAGTTAAATTTCTTTCTTTATAACATGGCAAAGAATAATAATGAATAACAGTATTTGTCTACGCCATATCTCTAGCAATAAACCCATTCAGAGGCGCATTACAGTTTACATGAATATACAGATTACCTTGAAATAAAAACATAAAAGTATGGTACTTTTTTAATCTCTAGGCTAGCGCTGTGCCTAAAATCTGTTTAGCCAATTTGGCTAAAGGTCAGAAATTTGTTTAGCCAAATGAGATTCTCTTTAGCCATTTTTTTAGATCAATTAAATTACCCGGTTTAAAAATGCAAAACAAGACATAATATAATAAAAAAATTCTATACAATATCCACAAGAAAACAATTTCCTATTTTAATTAACTAAACATTTATATATTTAGCTAAACATAATATATAACGCAAACAAACATCCAGTATAATTTAACAGAACAATAAAATGAAACCTGTAAATTTTTTGGGAATTGTGCAAAATATAAAGAAACAGCACCTAACACATACTATTAATGTAATAAAATTTACATTACAGGTGTGTATAACATAAATTGAAAGATAAACTTTTATAACAAGGTAAAATAATTAAGAACCACCTACTCTACTCTTGATGCCCCGCAGTGATTCAAACAGTGTATTGATAATAATTATTACCTATCTTAAAACTTCATTTGACTGCTCAGTAATTGAATACAGTAATTCACCAAATTAGTTAACTGTGGCTGACTGTAATCCTGGCCTGGGTGACGCAGGCTATATTTAATAAAAAACGTTTCTGACATGCATCTTTCTATCTGTAATGTTTCTGGTGGTGAAACTTGTCAAACATACATGAATTACAATCTACATTGGCATTTTATTGAATAGTTACCAGATGGCACATTGATTAATCATTGACAATGCCATGTGACTGCGCCGGCGGCGATACTGAGCGATAATATGGAACCTGTCGGGTACAGCGTTGTACTTGCCTCAAACTTGTAATTAGTGCCATCAGGCAGGTCCCCATTGTCTAGCAAACACAATTTTTGATTGATTTAAGCTCCCCTATTGTCTGTGAGCATGGCTGAGTGGAGGGATTAGCGACCTATTGTTTACCCAGCGGGTCACGTTACGCTGACTGGTTATTTGGGTCAGTTGAATGTGCGATCGTTTAGGCAACTTTAACAGAGCAGGGTGTTGAATAATGCAGTCATGTATTGCTGATAACATCAATAATAATGACAGATATAACGTTTCGCCAATTTGGCGAAGAGGTTTAATTTATTTTCGCCAAATAGAAAACCGTTTCGCCTATGGCGCAAATGGCGATCGACAGCGCTAGCCTAGAATCTCTATGATATCGCTAGAATCACCAATGAACTAATCCTCTCGGCCGATCTAAAGAGTAAGCACTGGGAAGAAAACGTCACATACCTTTGTCACTGGCAACTGTCGCTTACAATGATGAGCTTCATCCTTAGCGAACCAGTCTGGTACGTGTTCGTCGTCATATACGTATCTACAACAGTGAATGGAACAATAGTACAACATAGGCTTAGTGAGAGACCTGTCTTCTAGACTGGCAGGTAACTGGACAAGACAGGTAATAAATACTGATACGACAGGTGAAATCTAGAGGGAGTCAACTAGTCACTGGATTAACTAATACACTGTAGTTCCAAGCAGTCATTGGATCAACTACTTCAGTAAAAACTCCCTAGGGAGACTGCCCCTTCTGTGCAGCACCAAATATCATTAAAAAAAAATCCGTACTTGTAAATTATGTTTAAACTGACAAATGGCCTCGTTGTCACACAAAGTTAGACCCTATATTTCGGGCAAATTTACCACCATCCTCAGACAATAACCTACTCACTCCATGGACACTATCCCACCCAACGGACACTATCCCACCCCACAAAGACTACCCTACCCCACCCCACGGACAATTAGGGACCCGTTCCTTCGAGAGACAGACAGACAGACAGACAGACAGACAGACAGACAGACAGACAGACAGACAGACAGACAGACAGACAGACAGACAGACAGAGACAGACAGACAGACAGACAGAGAGAGAGAGAGAGAGAGAGAGAGATTGAGTGCTCAGTCTACCTGTTGTAGGACATCTCCACGATCTCCCTCCTCCGTTTACTCGACTTGATCAGCTCCTCTCCAATGGCCAGTTCCACGTGGTCAAGTTTCACCACCTTCTTCGCTAGACATCAAACACAAATTCACTGTTATTAAAAATTTATTATCTATAGATGCAGATAGTAAGACCAATTTGTTTTAAAGTAGTTCTAAAATATATTCAAAACATAGTGCTATTCAAAAGTGATATTAAAAACTGTTTATGTTATAACTATCAAACAATATAAATTAGAGAAGAATTCCAACTTGTGTTAAAAATGAAAAACATATACACAGACACCTGGAATGGGTTTGAAGTTAAACTATTATAACCAAAAGTCATGTACATGGGTACCAAGTTTTGTTAAAAACGTTGATGAGATTTATACAAGTCACTTCAAATTATAACCTGTTTGACATCATTAAAAATATAACGTACACCCACAGACCTCTGCAGTCGGACAGTAATTTTCCTCTGGACCAGTGTTCTATATTTTTAATGTGATATCCATCTAAACCAGTGTTCTTTATTTTTAATGTGATATTCATCTATACAAGTGTTCTTTGTTTTTAATGTGATATTCATCTAAACAAGTGTTCTTTATTTTTAGAGCGATATTACCCTAAACAAGTGTTATTTCTTTTTTATGTGATACTCCACTAAGCAAGTGTTAACACAAAACATTAAAACTATGATTCATAACAGGCAAAAATGTGTCACTTGTAAGAGTTGTTAATTGTTATGAATAATCACTTTTATACTCCATAACTTCCATAACAACATATAAAAGCCATACATTCATTTACTTCTGGACAATTCGAATCACAAATATTTAACACACACACACACACACACACACACACACACACACACACACACACACACACACACACACACACACACACACACACACACAGTTCTGATAAGAAACCGGAAATTTACTTTATTCAGCCTATTTATCTGTGTTATGTCCACAAATAATCAATTTTAATTCTTTCTATAACACCACATAAGATAACAGGTTAGTGACAGAATAGTCAAGAATGACTATGATAACTTTATGGGGAAAAAAACCACCATTTATCCTGCTGTATACTTCACATACGTGGTGCATTGATGGGAACTACTTCAAAACCCCCGCACTTCTTGGTCGCCCTGTTAAGAACCCTCTTCTGGTCCTGTGTCAGGTGATCATGCATGTCCGTGTCATCGTAATCACTGTCTTCGTTGTCAGTGTCCTCTTCGTCACCACCTTCCAACTTGTCACCCAAGCTCAAAGCAGTGTCTTCGTCACCCTCCAAATCAGAATCCATAGACTTCGGTTCATGTTTCTTCCGTTTCTTAGTTGGTTGTTCTTTCTTTTCTTTTGTGGGTTTTTCTTAAAGAAAAATACAAAGGTAAAAAAGTACCATTCATATATAGAGAATGTGCAACTTTTTATTTAAAATATTTTTTTTATTGTTGCTGATGACAGAAAAGTCACTGAATGACTCGGCAACTATCCAATTATTTTAAAACATCATAGATTTCCTAGTTAAACAGAAAGGCAAACTTCACTGAAAAGCTGGAATATATTTCAAAGTGAACAATGTTATTGAACTTGCATATGAACATTATTTAAGTTAATTTGACAAATACAGTTCCACGACAACTGTTGTGTAGGATTCAGATTTAGCAAACTAAACTGTGGTTTAAAAATAAACAAACACTTCATTTCAAGATAATTGGTTGCACAAAGATTCACATAATTGGAAAGTATACACCAGAATCAACTATGCAATACATTAAATATACTTTGACATGGCATGACATGAAAGTAACTCAGAGTCCGTACACACCTGGACATTTCATATGGCTATTTGAGACTTTTCAAGGCTATTTCAACAAGAAATTCAAAACTGTTTTAACAACATTTTTATGTACTGTTAAGCCCAGTAAATTAAGTTAACATTAACTTTTTTACTCGACTAAGAAAAAATTGCGCCGAACACAGTGAAATGCCCAGTGCGCCCCAAATTTTTTTGCATAGGCTTTTCTTTTTCTTTTCGTCACAACAATTAAATTCAAGACTTTTCAAGACTACTTTGTAAAATTCAAGGACTTCAAAGGCCTTGAATTTGGTCCAATCAAATTCAAAGCTTTTCAAGACTTTCAAGGCCCCGTACGGACCCTGGTAACTGTGACACCCACCTATGACAACCCCGCCCTTCTTGCGATACTCCTCCATGGCTGTCTCTATTTCGAGATCTTCGTCTTCTTCTTCTTCCAAGCCAGCAAACACATCCTGCAATGAACCAAAGTAATATTAAACCAGCTTAATTCTGCTAACACAACTATTTACTGCACCTCTGTAAAATGTGTGTATATAAAAACATACACAACAATAACTTTCTTATCATGACTTTTACTTTCCTCTTTCTATCATTGTTTGTTTTCAGGGTCTATCTCTCCCAACCAAATCCTCCATTTCCCATCTGTCCTTCCCTTCTATCGTTTTTAGTTTTCAGGGTCTATCTCTCCATTCCCAATCCACCATTTCTCACTCTTCCCTTCGCTCTCCTTCCATCATTATTTGTTTTCAGGGTCTATCTCTACCAACCAAATCCACCATTTCTCACTCTTCCCTTCCCTCTCCTTCCATCATTATTTGTTTTCAGGGTCTATCTCTCCCAACTCAATCCTCCACTTCCCATCCGTCCTTCCCTGTCCTATCGTTTTTAGTTTTCAGGGTCTATATCTCCAAACCCAATCCTCTGTTTCCCAGTCCTTCTATTGTGTGTTTTCAGGGTCGGTCTATCTCCCCAACCCAATCTCCCATTTCCCACTCTTTCCTTCCCTCTCCTTCTATCATTATTTGTTTTCAGGGTTTATATCTCCCACCTACACTTCCCATTCCCTCCTTCCCTCTCTCCCACCTTGCTGAACCACATGTCCATCTTCTTCCTATCCCTCCTCTCCTTTCCTTCCATGTCCACCAACAGAGGGTTCTTCTCTCTACCCTCTTCTTCATCATCCTCACTTATCCCCTCGCCCTCATCACTGAAACAGACATTACATACAGTCAACCAGCCTCTGATTGTTCCTGAGAAGATCGGTCAGTCCGAGATGTGCTCCTGTAAAAACAGCTTGATGACCAGTGAACACCTACTGCCTCCTATAGGCAGCATGTGACACCAGATGACACCCCCCCCCCGAGCGAAGTATACAGGAGTCTTGAGGCACGTGGAGGATTCATTCATGTATGGGTGAGGAGCGATGGTCGCGCGGTAGAGCGCTAGACTGTCAATCGAGGGGACGGTGATTCAATCCCACCTACCGCTGTTTCGAAACTTAGGCAATTTCGTTCACCCCACATTTGCCTGTGTCTTTCGGAAGAGACACTAAAAGCCGGTGGTCCCTTCTATCTGGTGGGGAAGTAAAAGATCCCACACATGGGGTAAACGTGTAACCTGTAGTGGACTCACTGATTCTAGAGAAGAACAACTCTGAAAAACCAAGCTTGACAATAGTCTAGTCACAAACATGTGGCTAACATAGAGTGATGAGCTAACCATGAGAAGAAGAATTGAACGATGAAAACTAAGAAAAGTGCCCTCAGAATCCAGCCAAATGTCACTGGTAGATATGACCATTGTCAATTTATAATTGATAAGAGTGCGACTTTCAAGTAAAGTATCTACGTTAATAACTCTCCTTCACTGGGTAGTAATTACCCAGATGCTGTAGAGATGATTTCTTGGGTAATTTTTCTTAGAGAGAAAACATAGTAGTATTTCACTAAACCCAACTTGTCTCATAGTGTATCATAATACAAAATGTACACTTAAAAGTGTTTGTCTCATAATGAGCAATGTGCCTCATAATGAGCAATATGCCTCATAATGAGACTTCCTTCACTCACTCAGATTCCATCTCCATTTCGCCGTCATCATCACTCTCCGATGCGTCCCCCTCGCTTCCGCTCTCCGCCAGTAGGGGGTCCCCTTTGTCATGACGTGTGTAGGCCATCGTCTGTTTCCTTGACTTTGTCGGCAATTCCTCCTCCTCCTCATCATCACTGCCAGACTCTGGCATCCCGACGTCCATGTCCTCCTCCTCTACAGTGTTAAGCAGCTGCAAAAACACATTCAAATCTCACTTTACAGCCACCTGTGCAATACAGCCACCTCGGAAATTAATTAATTCTAAGACAGTTCCAAACTGTTTCTGTGTAAAGTACATTCGCGTCTCGTTATATGGCGCCTTGTTATAACGCGAATTGGTCAGCCGTGGACCCCGAATGTCTGCCGACAGGGGGAAAATGGGCGCTACAGCTAACAATCACGCTGTAGTTAACTGTCACTTATTTTTATGAAGTCCTCATGTTTGTCTTGTACAGGTATATCTAGAAACAATTTAATGATATTAAGAAATTAAACACAGAAATACAACTGCGTTGCTGAGTTCATTGTTTGTTGTGCCCCTGGCTTCTGCTCTGTCGTCGGCTTTGCGGCACCAATCGGATCGTTTTTCAAACCGATCCATTGTGTAACTAGCGCTTGGTTTGTGTGGTGATTTCTTAAGAGTTTGTTTAAAACGTAACCAATTCCTTTGATTGCATTTAATAAACTTTAAGCACAGTAAATTTGGTGCAAAGCGCTCTTTGTCTGCACCGATATAAATCGCGTTTGTCTCCTGCCAGTTCGCTGTGGTTTCCATGAACAGGACAGTGGCGGCCCTGGCGGAATATAATCAATAACGCGCCTCGTTTATAACACGGTTCCATTTCGTGGACCCCAACTACCGCATTATAGCGAGGCACGACTGTACATGAAATTAGTTACCCTAATATGGACACCTTGCCATTCAGGCCACTTCACAATTCAGGCCACCTTGCAATTCAGGCCAACTCACTATTCAGGTCATTCTTGCCATCCCAATGGTGACCTCAGGTTCAACACAAGTATTTTAAATGTAGAAAAATCCATCCAGATTTTTCGGCTCTGATTTAAGCTTCGATATATATTTAGAGTGAATCAAGCATCAATGCACAAATGCTCGATGCACAGATGATGCAAACATCAATGCACAGATGCTCGATGCACAGATGATGCAAACATCAATGCACAGATGCTTGATGCACAGATGATGCAAACATCAATGCACAGATGCTCGATGCACAGATGATGCAAACATCAATGCACAGATGCTTGATGCACAGATGATGCAAACATCAATGCACAGATGCTTGATGCACAGATGATGCAAACATCAATGCACAGATGCTTGATGCACAGATGATGCAAACATCAATGTACAAATACTCAATGCACAGATGATGTATCTTCCAATACAGATTCCAACAGAATATTACCACGAGAAAAACAACTGGCACCAACTGTTGTGTGTAATTTGTTACACCATGTAAGCTGGTTACACAAGCTAATTCAAATTTACAAAACATTCGTCCGTTACTCGTCTAGCACGTTTCGGGTACCGGCAAACAGGGCAAAAAATTAGTTTGGGCAGTCACTGAAGACTCTTCTTTTAATAAATGACGATAATAATAAGAACATTTATAAAGCGCCATAAATCTAGAAATACCCATTCGGAGGCACTGTACATGAGTATGTATACATGTGTCGCATAATGATAATATTAAGTTTGTTAAGGTAAATAAAATACCTAAAATATGTATAAAATGTAATAGTAATAAATAGTAAAATAAATAAGTTAGCTAAAGATAGTTATTAAAATAAATGCTATATTACTAATAAAATAATGAGTATGACATTTTGTAAAATTAATGTAAAACATGTAAAAGAAAAAAATGGATAAAAATAATATACAAATTAAATGAACTGACAGGTGTCTACACTTCATATATGACCTTACGTGTTTATGCTTGATCTTCTCGAGGTCAAAGGTCGCGACGTCGGTCGTCTGCTCTATCTGGTCCCCAGGGATCACCATGTTGAGGCTCATCTTGTCTCGCAGCTTACGTTTCTCTTTCATTACTTTCTTCCGCTTCCTGTCACATGGCAACACCAAGGGAGCATGAAGTATTTCACACAGTATACAAAATTATTTGTAGTAGTCACATGACTTCACTTCAAATGTTACTCCCTTGAAACGAGTGGTAGAAACACTTGTTTTCTATTGGAAGCAATCAGTCGGTAATCCAGTATCATAGCCAGAAAACGTTTTGGGAAGAGCAATACAAAATTCTACAGAAATCTATAGAGGATATATATTGCCATGGTCACATAAAATTCTATAAAATAGAAACAATTCTATATAAAATCATTCAAAAATATCCTGTGTAGTGTTATAGAGTTTTGTTTAGGAGCGCAGTGGTAAAGTAATGTAATGTAATAAATTATACATTCCTGCCTTTCCTGGACATCCTTACCTCTTTAATTCCTTCTTCTCTTTCTCCTCCAACTCAGCCAACTTCTCCTCCATCTTCGTCTCTTCATCTTCCTCCTCCTCTTCTTCTTCCTCAGCAACCTCAGGTGGACTGTGACAGCAACATCACAGCAAAAATTAGACTATATAAGTAAGTCCTAATATAGTGAAGTATCCAGTCCTTAGGTCTACACAACGCTCTTTACTTTATGCTCCTTTGCAGACATGTTCACACCATCTCCACTTTTCTGAGAATATTTCAGCCACACTGCAATTAATGCACAAAGACATTGTCTTATCCAACGATGTCTATGACCTGGCACTTGTAGTCATTATCATGCACCTGAGTGCAACAGAACCCTCTACTTGCAACAGAACCCTCTACTTGCAACAGAACCCTCTACTTGCAACAGAACCCTCTACTTGCAACAGAACCCTCTACTTGCAAATACGCTCAACATTATTCTAGTCATGTACACGGCTAATATAGAGACCTGAAGTAACATATGAAGAAGAAGAGTGAACTGGAGCAACCCAGAGTGAACAAAACCTGAGATTTCGAACAGAAGCACAGGATTCGAACACTTATACTCTTGACTGAGTCACACCAGATGATCCAACCACCCAGTGAGCTTCACAAATCCACCAAATAATCGATAAACCAAAATGTTCTGATGCTCAGTAGTGTACTATTTACCATCAAACAAGCAACCTATCACAGAGGAAGACAGTACACCTACACCAGCAGAGACAGTGGCGCCCCCACAGGTGGGCCAGGAATTTGCTACGTTATAAATAAGCAAATTCAACACCACAGGAAGGCAACAAAAAGCACAGTCACACCGACACTGTCACACCGACACTGACACACCGACACTGTCACACCGACACTGTCACACAGACACTGTCAAACCGACACTGACACACCGACACTGACACACCGACACTGTCACACAGACACTGTCACACCAACACTGACACACCGACACTGTACCCACCTGTCTTCAACAACCTTTGGCTTCAGTGCTGTGATCAATTTCTTCCTCCAGGTCAAAATATTCCTGAAACAACAACGCATACGAAAAGTTTCAAAGCTCAGCTTTTTCTCACATATTATTTCAAAATAATTTCATTATAAATCAAACCACGCAGTGACCATTCACTCTGACATCTTGTTTGTGCAAAGTTGTTTTTTTAGTTTTGATAAAATCACAAGACTAACAGTTTAATTGTGTTTGGTATACCATAATGTTAACAGCAAAGAGATGATATGATGTAGCTCTGCCTTTATATGTGTGAATAAATATTTTTCAAACAGCTTACTAAACAAATGGACTGTGTTAAAATCGTCAAAAATAGCTAGCAATGTCTAACAAATTTCCAGTTACAAAATTCACAAAAACCCTTGCCTGCCAAAGAGCAGCAAACTCACCGTAGTTCTTTCTTCCCGAGCACTTTGATGTCCTTGCAGCACTCTTTGAGTTCTGTTGTTGTCAGTTTATGGTTGGCGATTGTGTCGTCATCAATGACCAGCTGAAACATTGTCACATTATCATCCTATGGTCCTGTCACATCAGTCCAAGCTGCTGGGCCTGAGACACCTATCAAAGGGCTGTTCTTATGCATCACTGTTGTTCAAAGTGCTTCATACTTCACTCTTCATACTTCACCTGTTCAGTTGAATACCATATCGACTTGTGTAAGTAACTGATGCATGAAAACTATCCATGTACACATATCCACCACTATATTTAGCCATGCATTCACCTGCTTAGTGAATGAACTTGCCCTAGTTACTCATGATACGTATTGTTATTCCAAAGTTAAAACCAGTATATATATTAATTTTTATCAGTTATACAGTTTATCTATTTAATAATATACATTTGTTATATTGCTTGTACAGTGCATCGATCCACTATACAGGAATTAGTGCTAGAGAAAAATCATATTATCATTAAGAAACCGCCCCGTCCTTCCTCAAAGACAACATGTCGCCACACGCCACGTACCTCGTTGCAATGGGCCAACAGTTCGAGATGATTCTCAGCCGACAAGAACTCAGTCACGGGCAGCGTGTGGTGGAGGGAGTAATCATCGTCAGCGTAACCAACAGCCTTCCTACGTGTAACAAATGTAACAAGAAAGACATGAGTGACTATTACACAACTGGTAGTCCATCCAATGAGCAAACATTACATACAACTGTAACTACATAGCATCTAGGACTTGACAATGACCTTATTTGGCCAAAGAAGCAAACAGTCTGCGTAGTGTATTTTGTTAATAATTACATAAAAATATTTCTCATATCAGTCACAAAGGATGTTAAACACATTTTTATTAGCCATGCATGTACCATAAATATGAATAAATATTGTGACTTTGTTAAATAATATTAACACCTATTTACCAATCGGGAGTTCTTTCCAGTATAAAATAATGAAAATTATTCACAATAAGCGTGCTACCAAAACTATTACATTTTGCTCATGAGTGTCACTAGTTATTGATATAAATAACCCTCTTTTGAAACATCACCGCAATGTACGTACTTCTTTACTTTCTCCGGGTGAACAAGATTCAGCCCAGTCTTCTCTCCACTGGCAACGTCTTTAAACACATATTTGACGTCAGTGAACTTGGGGTCAAGGACATCTGGGGCCACGTAACCTTGACACACGACGAAGATCTCGGCTGACTCGTTTCTTGACGCCTTCGGTTTTGTTGCGTGCACCTTTTTGAATAGTTGCTTGAACACCCACAAGAGGGCGTGGTAGTCCTTCGAGCGGAACACTTTTGTGACAAACCAACCTCCCTTTCGGAGGAACTCTGAGGCGAGCTTCAGGGCTTTGAGGGTCAGTTGAGCTGAAAGTAATGACAGAGGTCAACCAAGGTCATAGAACACGGATACACATTCTCTTAAGATGTCACATGACTCATGTCGATTATCAGCCCGAAAATGAAGTAAGAAACATGTTGGTCTGTTGCAAGGATCTGACACTGTGTTGCCTAAGAATGTAACTTCATCAATAATTTGGATATTCATATTGGTGTTGGTTGTGAAGACATGGCCTTAAACCAAGAGAGCACTCAAGTGTGGCTGTTTAAATGTTACATTTACGGTAATTATATACACTGTACGCTAATCTATTTTCAGTTATACCTTCACTCAATTTTCAGTTATATCCCCCACTCAATGTTCAGTTATATCCCTCACAGAAGTATACTCAGCTACGTATAATTAAATTATAATACAATATATTGGTACAACACATTGGTTTGGAGTGTACCGGGTAGTACAGTTTGGCAATACATATTTACACAAAATAGTAATTTACAAATGTCTATCTCAGAATGGATAGGTGTCTACTTTCTTCATAGCCTGCTCATAATTATATTGCATAGAATTTGGTTATACTCTGCTTTTAAACCAGCAAAAAGTCACAATATTTTACCATGTTTTAAACCATCATCTTGGCAAAAACAACATCCCAAACGATAACAAAATATTTCTTTTTTGATCTGTATCTTATCAGCTTCTGCTATCATGATTATAAACATCATCGCTTTATTATTAATCAAAGTAGTTTACAAAGTGGCTAAGTGATGTTGTGTGCAGTTTCTTTATAAAGATAATAAGATAGCTTTATTGCCATGTGTTCACATCGTAGTTAAAATAAAACGTTGGAACGTATAATGATATTGGTCGTCGTACTGGTACATTCACATGTCAATACATTCACATGACAATACATTCACATGCACCAAATGATGATGATAAAATATACTACTTTAAATCAAATAAATAAATAAATAAAAACAATCACATAAAAAGGTCACTATAATTTTTTTTCTTTATTACATCGATAAATAATTTATACGATCTAGTCAAAATATATTACCTTAAAATGGAAAAATTTGAAATAAAATAATATTTAATAAATTATGACAAAATATACACACTAAAAACTCATTGGAAAGTGGAATATGTGTTTGCTGTGAGTGGGAGAAAAATCACTTCTGTTTTGACAGGGTTTGAACGGCTAAGGGTAAAAAGCTAGTACTAAAGCAGTTGGTCCTGGTTTTGATGGATCTGAATCGGCGACAAGATGGAAGAGGCTCAAACAGGTCATGGGCAGGATGGGATGAATCTTGAGAGATGAGAGTGGTTCTTCCTAATAGGTGCTGCTGATACAGTATTTCGAGACTGGGAAGGGCCCCTTATTAGAGTAACACTAACCAAACTAGACTTACCCTGTTGGAAGGCGTCGTGCAGCCAGTTCTTGCCAACGTTTGGTGCGCCGTCATTCAGCACAACATCTGCCTTCCAAGTCTTCAATTCTTTCACCAGAGTCTACAAGCAACACTGGTTAACTTCACTGTATCAGAAATGGTAAATCTGATTGAACTTATCTATATACTGTCTTACGTCACAGACTGTATATCATTGTATCACAAATTACAATTGTGATTACATTTATCTATGTCTTATATCATAGTTCATAGATTGTTTATCATTGTATCAGAAATGATCATTCTGATTAATTTATCTATACATCGTCTTACACCATAGACTGTATCATTTTATCAGATATGATAATTCTGATTACATAATTATTATCTTATGTCACAGACTTGCTATTATCACAATACAAATCTGCATGGTTAACTTGTTAAATAATATTAAGAGATATAAACACTGTTATCGACAGCCGACAACTGTTTTTATTTACCATCACATTTGCCAATTTTCTTATTAAAATATTACATGCCCACTTTTGTTCTTAATCACGACATAATATTAAATCTGAAAAGCATATTTTTCTGACACAGCGTAAAGAAAATATTAATCCAAATATATTTTGAAGACATTCTGCATTTCACCAATAATGAACCATTTTGCTTACCTGCCTACATTTTGCAGTCGTGATATCTTCTTGGAATGTGATCACATTTGGTATTGGTCTAATTGACACCAAGTCAACGCCTGTAACAGACATGCCAGGAAAACATGGAGATCACACTGAGCAAAACAAAACAAATAAATTATTATAAAAAAAAACATTAAATAAATACTGCCAATTTATTATGTAGGTAAGCAACTTGCGGCAAGCATGCAAGGTGACACTTATTTGGGTGCAAAATTATGCCCACTTTTATTACTCTTTTTATATTTTAAGGTGTATCTTTGGACCCCATTTTATATAGTAAGGTCCCAATGTGAATATTGTCGTTGTCATCTTTCATTTAATTTAATGGGGAAAATCATAAAAAGTCCCCAGAGAATTCTGTCAAACATGAAGCACAACATTGCATCTGGAGAATTTTATTTAATATAGCGCCACATCCAATTTGAAATTGTTCGTGGCGCTTTACGTACATCAAAATCCTAAAATACAAATACACACCTGAAGAAAAAACACATAAATATACTAGTAACATATATAAACAATTTAAAAAAATATCAATATAATAACACAAATTATTGAAGCTGAATAAACGTATATACTATTATCATTATTATGTATAATACATATATAAATAAAATATCGATAAACGTACACAATATATTTTATTAAACTCACCGATGATGAGGCTGGACACATAATTTAATGGGAAAAATCATAAAAATTCCCCAGCGAATTCAGTCAAACACGCCGCATCTGGAGAAAACTCACCGATGATGAGACTGGACACAGGCATCTGCTGAGACGCCACCTGGAGCCAACTGCCCGGGGCAGCACACAGATCGATACAGACCCGGGAACTCTGGAGGAACTCATACTTGCGGTTCAACTGGAGCAGCTTGAAGGCAGCGCGAGCTCGGTAGCCTGGAGCAGAAGACGTGTGTATATATGACTGCTGATGACCAGTTCACTAACATTGTCAAGAGCTCTTAAACACAATTTTGCAGTTTTAAAAATCAGTTTTGACCCTTAACAGTGATCTTGAATACCTGAAAAATGTCAGCATCATGAAGCGCCAGCGAGACAGTGTCACTGGTGTGTCATGGAAATGATGTCCTCAGTAATACGGCAAGAGACTTGTGTATCCAGGGCCTTAGGTAGGATACATTGTTGTTGTTACCACCACTTTCTGAGTGAAAAATATGATTGTGATGCACATGGTTGGTTTGTGTAAATTCTTAGACTGTGCACAACAACAAACTTTTCGTTTTTACCCGTTAACCAGACACTGCTGACAAAACACCCCTCAACACAATATCGATATTACGTTATCATAGCGCTAAGCGTAACTGCTACCAACGGCGATGACACCGAATTACCAGCGAGTTTTGCGCTAGTTTGTTTTGTGAAGTTTATTTGTTTCAGTAATGACAGTGATTTTATTTTGAAACCTAGCATATGTATATAAGAGATGTGAGGAGTAGTTTGGCGGTATGTAAAAAATTGTCATTTCATAGTTAAGTCTGAAAGTAAAAGATCGCCGGGGACCGATTTTGCAGCCGAGGTCATGAAGGAAAATATTTTAGTGATATTCGTTTATATGGCTGCAAAGTTTCGAATCGAATAAGAATAGCGAAAAAAGGCTTGAATATTCGTCATTTTTTTATGTTTATAGGGTGATAGTGATTTGGTCATTGGCCGTGTGAGAAACCTACTAACACATGCGTAACTGTAATTGTATCATTGTAACACTAACTAACAATACAGTCACAGTATGAGTTTGTGGAACTGCCAGGCGTCGCACTACCACTATCACCAGTACCAGGAGGCATGGCCATGGGCATGGGTGGCAGACCCGCAGTACTTACCCACGACATTTTATATTTATTGTTTCTAAACAATTGACCTTACCGGTTTCCTTGGCCAACTGGTAAAACTTGTCCTTCCGAGCCTTTCCTGTCTTTACTTTCTTTCCCATCGTTAAAGTGCATAGGGTAGATCAATGCAATATTTGATGAACAACCCCCACCTTTTGACGGCACACGTGCTTCCGGTGGTTTACTTACTTTAGTGTCATGAAAATGTGCGTGCTTTGAAAACAGAAAATTTGGCTTCAGGGAACGGATATGACAGCTCCTCTAAATGAAGTGATCGTACGTTATATTAGCGTGTAGATGACGTTATGTATTATATTATTTAAAGTTTTGGAGCCATTTCATGTTGCTTACATCATAGTGGACAGACACATTACAATTAAAGTATGTCGATGGCATTTTGCTGAAGTTTTCGTTTAGTCAAAATCAAGCAGTGTTTTTGTAGTGATGACGTTTTACACATAATTTTTCCTTTCCGCCATCTTGGTACAGCGTGCGATGAGTTTTGTCACTCGTGTGGTAAATAACTTACTGAAATTTTTGAGATCCACGTAAATGCTAATGCAATAAAAAGACACGCAGAATTCTCACAATTTAATGCATTTACATGTATAATATGTATATTTAGTTATTTCAAATGTTGAGGTACTGTTGCCCTTTTGAACGTTCCATATTGTCGAGTTGTTAGCGGACACGGCACTCGTGCAGTCTTGTTCAGGACGGTCTACGACATTCACATTGCTTTACCACCACTGAAGACCACCACTAGGGCGTTTGCTCTCAGTGCAATGTCCTGTGTCACTGCATAGCTTGACCTTTTTATAGATGCAGTTGTCGAATTTGACGAGTTTCCGATTCTGACGTATTCGCTAAACAAAATTTGACGAAAACGATTCATTCGAGTACTAGTGCAGGGAGTGAGGGACTCCAGATAAATTTCACAAAAGACGCCATAGTAACAGTTTTCATAAGAAAGCACAACATCCATACTGGTGATGAAGAAATGATGGTAATCTTATACTTAACTGGCCTAAATTATTACGGCCTTTTGAAGGGCTTTTGAAACCTTTTTTTCAAGTTATATCGATGTGTATGTGTTCGCAATGTGATTCTACATCACTTCCGGTACAAAGAAGACAGATTTAATTGCTTTAATTAGTGTTTTAGAACAATTTAAACACGCCGAGTCGAAGTAAACAACGCTATGTCACCGCTGCAAATATGGCGCGGGCTGTATGCACCTCCCAGAGGCACCAGAACCGCGGAGGCGCGAGCTGTTTAAATTGTTCTAAAACACAAATTAATTTTTTTTAATTTTAATTCTTTGTACCGGAAGTGATGTAGAATCACATTGCGAACACATACACATCGATATCACGTGAAAACAATGGGTTTAAAAGGCCGTAATAATTTAGGCCAGTTAAGTATAAGATTACCGAAATGATTATTAACCAGTCAGCGTAGCTCCTATTAGCATATATATCGGTACGACATCCAGTATTCCAGCTAGGTCTTGAAAAGGACAGGGTGCAGTTGGCAGACGGAGGGCACTTTAATGCGTGAACGACATTTTTTAGGGCACATCTTTTGAAATACGTTTTTTTTACTTAACTCTGGTATTTAGTTAATTTTCATGAAATGGAGCTTGTGGCAGTATCATATATTGACCGATTACAGCTAGCTGAGTAACTCAGTGTTGCCCAGGGGAAATGCAGTCATATGTACCAGACGTTCCAAACATGCATGATGTATTATAGTAATATTACACAGTCAAATGAACATTAGTAGGGTACAAGGTGTTTTATTGGTAACACAACTATTGTAGAGTGTGCAAACCATTGGATAACACTCCATTCCAATAATTCTTTAATTATTTATCTGTATATAAATCGCTAACTACCATTTTGACGCAGAGTTGTAGTCTCTTCTCTGAGACATTGATGTCGACATACTTCTTTGTCTTCATTCGCCAATTTGCAACGCATTAAACACAGATGGTTAATTTTAATTACTTATCTATATCCACTATACCCTGCTACTGACCAGGGACGAATTTGATGAGCCACTCTCCAGATGGGACCACTGTTGCATTACTTTTGTTTTATTGGGAAATATCAATTTAACATCCTATAACTGGCTATAGTAGAAACTTAGCAGTCAACTGCAGCACTTGTTTGTGGCTTCATGAAAAAGTACAAGCCTAGTGGACATTTATTATTAATGGCATTACTTGTCAATTAATATCCAATATATAAAATAAAACACTTGTCACTTTGTAATAATTACTATATTGTATAACACAGTATATATATTTTTTGGTAAATGTTCTACAATATTTAACATGTATTTGTGAGTTTCCAATTATTGTGTTGATGAAAGTTTTCCATTAAACGTGGCATACTGACATTTACAGAATGCATAATAATAACATTAACATTAGTACTGTACATGTATTCAGAAATAAATAATTCAGGGACAATTTCTGTTTGAATACAACATTGCTGTATAAATAGCACAAATGTCACTGTTTATTTTAATATAGATATGCCTTCATATTGTATCCTTTTAGCACTTATTTTATTTAAACAGTTTACAATTTCCGAGGCCTAGATAAATTACAAAAAAACGTTTGTCATGTACAACAGAAAAAGTGTCCCCATAACTAGTACAAGTGGATCACATAGAAATTGACTTTCCAGTACTTGGAAGTGCAGCCGACTCCCTTGCTACAATGTTTTAGACTACCTCATCCTGTCAACAACATCAGTTGATTACATCACCCAATAATAGAGCCAATAGAACAGGCTGCATCTGGGTGGTCTAGAAGGGGGCCTACTTTATTGCCCTTAACCCACATGGAAGTCTTTGAAGTGGTTAATTGGATACAATTGTTTCAAGCCAATGGGAAGCCAGCACTGAGCTGTTGAGCTGTCTCAGAAACTTTGACCCCAGAGGCAATTGCATCAGGCTACTGCTAAAGGCCAGGGCGCTAATAAAAGGCACAGGGCGCAAGACAAAAGGCACAGGGCGCATGTAAATGAGGGCAGGGCATTGCGCCCTGGGGAAATGGCCTAGCTGGAACACTGACATCAACTTCAAGATTGTTCTCCATTTGACATCAAGGCCAAGCACTGGGCCATCTTGAATTATTTTTGAATTCCACGAACACCTGTCTCCTGACCCTAATGATTACCCCCAAAATATTTTCAACCAAATGAAAGTGGTCATCAAATAGGGGACAAAGAAGAAGTCAAGGGTAGAGTGCCAAAATTATCACCCAATAGGCGGGGTTGAATAGCACAGCCACCTGAAGTTGCCAGCGGGTGTCCAATGTTGTGGCACCTACGTTAAGGGTTGATGGTCCTCAGGAGTGATGTGGACTAAGTGTATTCAACAAAATATTACTCAAGCAAATCAAATGCATTTGGTCTTGAAACTACAACATGGAGCACGTTAACACTAAGCATTCAAATAAATCCATTTATGCTCAGCTCCATGCTATGAGCAAAACTCCATGAGAGAAAGTAGTGGATACATTAGAATGGAGTTACTCATCAATGCAATAAACTTTCTTTCCTGTTGTCTTGGATTATCATTGTAATAAGTATACTAACAATTCTAATGGTAGAAAACTACTGTTGTTACACATTTGTCTATTATAAAATGTGTACAGAAAGTTGTTTCTGAAATGTGCTTTGCTTACATTACATAATTATCTGGTTATTTTCAGGCAGTTTCCTGAGTTGTTTTGGTGCCACATCGCTCCAGCAATATGTCACGATTCTTCGCTGCCGCGTCCGACTCTGAGTCGGAGAGTTCATCGAGTGATGAAGAGTTGCCTCAAAGGCCCATGGGCATGCCCAAGTAAGTAAAGATCTTACCTCAAGACCGGTCAGTAGTTGCCCAAACTGAGCTTTGAGACCGTCTCAAGATTTGTTTTCTGATGAACATTGTAGTTCTCTGTTGATGTATTTTTTTTGGTATATGTTTTTTATCCAGTTTGTCAAGGCTGGTTTATTTGAAAGATTATAATTACACAGGTTTGGGTGACCTCTCCAGTCACTTCAGAGGCGTGACTTCAGTTCATTTACTGTTCTGGCCTGGACTGTGTCTTCTGAAAGGGAGTTCCACATTTTAACCACTCTGGTCGAGAAGAAGTGGTGTCTGTAGCCAGTTGCTCTCTGTGTTCGGAGTTTTTCGCTATACCCTCTTGTGATGTATGCAGTACTATTTGGTAGAATCTTAGATTTTCCACATAACGTAAAATTGTTATTAATTTCAAGTTTTCAACCCACCTTGTACAGTGGTACATAAAATTAAAAGAAACGTTGAAAAAATTAAAATGGTAATCCGAGTTTTATTTCCATGAAATTGTCACGAAAAATATATTTAACCAAGTTAATGCATGGGAACTAGTTATATAAAAATATAATGGTGACAAACTGGCACTGTGGTAAAATACAGTTCTCAGTCATTATTATCAACCGTAATATTATCTAAATGCCAATTAACTGTTTTTGAAAATAATTATCGTTATAGATCACTGGTCATTCATTCAACAAACAGTCAAAAACAGAACAGAAGTATTATGTATTCTTAAATTACTTGAGTTTATTATTATATTAGGTGTGATCTTGATATAATAGCAGGTACAAGTGACCGAGTATTTTTGATTGAAAGAATTTAATCAGACAGACGGGTTATGAGCGAGGCTGGTCTTGCAGTGTGTTTGGTGTTGTAGGCCCATGCAGTGGAGCGACGAGGAGGAGGAAGTGAAACGAGTCGTACGCAGTGCCAAGGACAAGAGGTAGGCATCCAGCAAGCCACCCTCTAAGAGTCTTAAGTGCTGTAATGATTAGTCAACACATCAATACTTCACGATACACAGCCTCATGTGCAACCTATAATGAATTTCCCGGTTCGGGACAATAAAGTTTTATTGTATTGTAATATAATATGTCAATGAGTCTCACCATAGCACCAAAATATGAAACACTGACTTTTGAGTGAGTCAATGAATGAATACATTTGGTGTACAGTGTTTTGTTATTTGACACACAAAAGAGTTAAGAGGGGTTTGACTATTAGGACATCCAGATCATTATTAAAAGAAACCATGCCTATCTTTGATGAGTCATCTGTCAAATATGTAGACTGACAACAGTCTTGGCTGGAGTATATTTTTTATGTTTCCTTACAGATTTGAAGAGTTGAAGGAGATTATCAAGAAAACTCGCAATCACAAGAAGATCAAAGACATGGCCAAAATTCTCAGTGGTAAGTTAGTTTTTCACAAAAACATGTTGATGTTTGAAACTGAAATAGTTGCAAATCTCCTCGGCAGTAAAATAAATTTGGTTTAGTGTATTAATATTTTACGTCTACAGTGTCACTGGACTCTCCTTGTCTGTGTTTGTAAATGATTACAAAATCTTGGTAAACATGTTGACTCGATTACGTGTGGACACTTTTTATATACTGATCATTTTACCAAGCCATATTCACATGAACCTCTTAGTTCATCTGTTAACCACTGCATTCTAATATATTATGCGTCTCTTTATTATAACTGATATACACAATATACACTGAATTTTATATATTATATACACTGTATGTATTGTTGCTATTTATTTTATCAGAGTTTTATTCTGCACTGTGTGTCTTTTATATGTGATTGTACGTATGGAGATGTATGTAATGTAATAAATTAATAATAATAATAATCCAGCTGATGCGATTTAATTTGTCTGTAGACTTTGAAGAAATGTGTCGGGCCTTTGAAAAGGCTCGGAAGGTCATTGACAAAGAGGGCGCCTGTCCACGCTTCTACATCCGCTACCTGGCCGAACTCGATGACTTTGTCAATGAGGTTTGTGTGTTTTCTTATTTTGTTTATTGCATGACGTAGTACAAAGTTGGTAGTGTGATAAGCAACTATTATAAATTTTATATGCTATATCATTACAGGTCGCTGTGCCATTTACATGGTTGGGTTCGATAATTTAAGATTAAATGTATCAATTACTAAGTCTTTGTACTGTAACTAAGTGTTTACGGTGTAAACCATAAACGTTACGGTACAGGACTTCATGAAATCATTTGCAGTAGTTCGTAGGTTGAATACAACTTTATTGTTTTATGGAGAAAAAAAAATGTTTATTTAAGTAACTATTTGTATGTTTGTTTTTGTTCTAAAATATACTCTTCTAGAGGAGGATTTTGTGCTTAATAAATAGAGTATTATTATAAAATTACAGTATTGTAATTGGAAAATGTTAACACCTATAGCATTCTTTTGATTATGTCATTGGTCTGGTAAGAAGGCCATGTTGGTGTGGAGTCTGTCATCCAAGCTACATGTCCCGTGTGTTACTGCAGTGCTGGGAGGATAAGGCCGGGCGTAAGGCAATGAGCAAGTACAACGCCAAGGGGCTGACGGCACTGCGCACGAAACTGCGCAAGTACAACCGTGATTTTGAATCACAAATCACCGAGTACAAGGAGGTAATAGGCGCTACAATATATATTATTTTGGGTGATTTCAGCAACACACTGCACAGTTTAGGATGGGAATGTGTTATTTATATTGGTGGTGTGTCCGTCTTCAAATTGGGGCAGTTATCTGCGATATTTCCAACGGGTACGGTAGGCTGTAGCACAGTTCACTGACCCTGGCTTGCTGCGGTATGGAAAATAAAAAATTGTAATGGCGGTAATGCTGCCCATGGTTTGTGTCATCTAGTAAAGATTAAAATGTTAACTACAACACAGTTAATTTTTAGACTAGTTGGCATTTTAGTTACATACAATGACAAACAAGCTGTAGTTTAGTTACGTGGTGGGAGTCAATGTTCATTGGGATCCACACTGCCTAAAACATATTAAAACCTTATAAATAATCCAAAGACAAGCTGCCATCATTTGTACACAAAACTATTCTAGAGAGCCAGGAACAGTAACCCAACTTTTTAAAGACTTCCAGTGGGACACACTCCAAACAAGAAGAACAATTAAAAGACAGCATAATATACAAGATGGAACATAACCTTATAGATATCCTGCTAGATCACTATATCCAACACAAAACTAAATCCTCACGTAAACATGACTGTTAATTCTTGCAAATTAGACACTGTGCAAACATATTTGGAAACAGCTTCTTTCCAACCACAATTAAAGGATGGAATTCTCTGCCCCGAAACACTCGAGTAAATCACTAAACTCGTTTCAAAATAATTTAATCCAACATTTTAAGAATTAAGACTCATGACCCACCATGCGCACTGGTGTGATGTGTCCCCAGGACATTTTGCCAGTCACAGATACATTCACTTGTTATGTGTGTTTCAGAAACCAGACCTGGAGGATGATATGTCAGCTGGAAGTGGTGGGTTTTTCTACTGGTTACTGGTTGGCCAACACATGCCTGTGTGTTTGCCCAATAAACTTATTTCTTGTTTGTTGCTGTAGCGACCTTTGTCTGTACAATTTTTGTCTTCAACATTTTCGCTTGCCTGACATTACTATGTTGATAACAAATTCCAGGTTAAGAAATTATCTTTTTATTATTTTGATTGTTTCATGTGATTTGCTAGTGCAACATAATCTGTGCAGAATAAGTCTGCCTGTTGATGAACAAAGTTAATTTTGTTGATAGGTTTGAGCAAAAATGCAACTATAAACTGACTGACCGTCAGCGAACCTGATTTGTGATTGTCTAAGTGAATGACAGGTTGTGACAATGTTGTGTTGTCAACGTGTCACAGATTCAGACGAGGACAGTGAGGACGATGACAGACCCGCAGATAATGTGGCCGATATGTTCAAGAAGACTGAACCAGTGGTGACCAAGAAGCCGGAGCCCAAGGCAGATGATGTAAGCAGCTTCTTTTTACTTCCATACAATGTTTGCATTCATTTATAAATAATAATACAGTTTTTATATAGCGCTAATTCCCGCATGGCTGAACAAGAAATATACTAAATGTATATTAATAAATAGAAATGTAAATTATATAAATTAATATAAATCATTAAATGCCATGGTTTGGTTGTCAGCAAGATTGATTTAAATGATGCCATGTTTCTGTTGCTGTATGAGAAGTCATTTATATAAATGATTTAGCCCTCTATGTACGTTTTTGCACACACATGCATTTTAAATTTCTGCCAACCTTATAAACACCCATGAATGGACCTAGGATTTGATGGTGTATAAATAAAAACAAAAATTAATCGGACTTGCCCTGTGTGCGTTGCTGTGGTAAAAAAAATCAGACTAACTGCATGTTTATGTTGTCAAGGTCGCATGTCGCAATCTGATGCTCTGTGTACGTTGCCATGGTGACACTTACACTCCATATTAATGTCGCTATGGCGACAGATCACACTCCTGATTCTGCTCCTGTTGCCATGGTGACAGGCCAGACTTGTAACTCTGTGTTTGCGTTGCTAGGCTGGCTCGGACTCTGACGACATGTGGTACATGAGTTCAAGTGACTCGGACGGTTCGGACGACAACTACAACAAGAACACGGGTCCAATGACCGCTGACCACTTCCTCAAGAAGTATGTCCACCCCCTTCCTCATTTCTCCTGGCTCTCTCATACAGTTACCACTCCCCTTGTCCTTCTGTTCAAAACAACAAGTGTAACATCTCAACATTATCAGAAGCTGGGTAGAGTAACAGATCAGAATTTGCACAGTCTTGGTTGCTGCTCATGTGGTAAATGGATCAAGGCTATATTTACATTTCTCTAATGTAAATATAGAATGAAATTGATGACATCTGACTTAGTGTTGTATACATTAGTCATGTTTTTTTGCACACTGGCATGTACTGTTTCATGTATATTGTCATGAAAGTTGTGAGTCAAGCATGCATGTAACAGTCTTGTTGCTTTACACTTGTTTGTCTGAAAATAGCTCAAATGAGCGAATGTTATAAAATTCACATGGTAACCATGGTAATGTTTTTTTAAATAAAGCTTGTATCTTGTATGTCACATTTTGCCTTGTGCGTAGATGTCACATATTGTCGTGTGTAAAAAAGGCATAATCTGTCATATTACAAATTGTCGTAATTCTTCACCATGTGGCACACATGTTTGTCATATTGCTACAATTCACAAATGTCTCGTGTGTCACATGTTTTCATGTATACCTTGAGTTGTGTCCATGTCATGTGTTACTCCTTGTCATGTGTGACGTGGTGTCATGTGTATCATACCATGTCGCATGTGTACCTCCTTATCGTATGTGTCACCCTGTGATGTGTGTGTCATGTGTGTCACCCTGTGATGTGTGTATCATGTGTGTCACCCTGTGATGTGTGTGTCACCCTGTGTCATATGTGTCACCCTGTGTCATGTGTGTCACCCTGTGATGTGTGTGTCATACCATGTGTTACTCTGTGTCATGTGTGTCACCATGTGATGTGTGTGTCATACCATGTGTTACTCTGTGTCATGTGCGTCATATTGTGTCGCACTGTTGTGTGCGTCATACCATGTCACGTGTTACACTGTGTTGTGTGTGTCATACCATGTCACATATGTCACACTGTCGTGTGTGTCATACCGTGTGTCACCATGTTTTGTATATGTCACACCATGTCACATGTGTCACCCTGTGTTGTGTGCGTCATGCCATGTGTCGCCCTGTGTTGTGTGTGTCGTACCGTGTCACACTTTGTCGTGTGTGTCATAAGGTGTCACCCTGTGTCATGTGTGTCATAATATGTCACACTGTGTCGTGTGTATCATAAGACGTCACATGTGTCATGTGTGTCACGCTGTATCGTGTGCGTCATGTGTCATGTTGTGTCATCTGCGTCAGGACGACGGCGGAGGCGGATGAGAAGAAGAAGAAGAAGAAGGAAGACAAACGGGCGGCGCCAAAGGTTGTGCGTACGGAGCAGGTGGAGGATGAGGAGGAGGGAGACTGGGAGGAGGTGAAGGGAGGAGCCGCCGCTCCCATGGTAAGACGTCTTTCCCACATCTCCAACGCACATTGCCTTCCTTAAGGAGTCAATCTGGGCTCCATCGCAGTTATTGAAATTGATCAGTTGTGTTACGTTTATTTTTGAACACGGATACATTTAAGGTTTGTTCCACGATGGCGTGTGAGATGATGTGTATAGATGATGTTCAGTTGTCCATTGGTGATGTCCAGTTGTCCACTGAAGCAAACGCAGCAAGTTTGTAGTTTATTTTCTATGCTTGGAATAGTTTTGCAATGAAAAGCAAAACAAAATGTGCGCAACTAGAAAAGATAAACCAGGAAATCCAGGTGAAATTGTTATAGTTTTTGCAGACAATTTACCATCCACTATGACCGTTCAGAAATGAGATAAATTCAAACTCTGAAAGACTTATTCAGTTAAAACGACCGGCTTGGTAAACTTCTTCAACCGTAAGACATGCTCAGTTCAACAGTCAGTTGTCATCCTGGTTGAGAGATAGCACGATTACCTTGATTGTTGTCCAGAAGTGCAGAGAATGTAACTATTGATGGGGTGTACATGTACTTCAATTATAACGAATTTATTTTATCTAATTATAGTTTTGCATTTTTTAAGTTACTTTATTATTAATTAAGTTATTAATATTTTTTATTATTTGTTTATTATTTTATTTTATCTATTTATTGCTGATAAGTTTAGCTTATGAACGAGGACTTTTAGAAGCTTTATTTAACATTTCGTCTTTACGTGCTAGTTTAACTGATTATGAATATTTTAAATATGTATGTGTTATAATGTATTTTATGCGCCTCTGAGCGGGGAAAAATTCCGGATATACGCCGCTTTACAACTAAAAATTATTATTATTTCTTGCAGGAAAAGCCGAAAATGTTCAGCAAAGATGCAGAGATCACCCACGAGAACGTGCTGAAGAAGCTGTCTGAGATCATCTCGGTGCGAGGCAAGAAGGGAACAGACCGCTCCGCTCAGCTGAACCTACTCGAGGAGCTGCGCAGCATCGCGAAGGCGAAGAGTCTCGGCACGGCGATGGACATCAAGATCCTCTTCCACATCGTCGCGTCCATCTTCGACTACAACCCCAACATCGCCACCTGCATGAAGCCGGAGATGTGGGAAAAGTAAGACATGGAACTGGGATGTTATGCTAGGCTTACTGTGCTAATATAGAATGCAGTGGCTGGTAGCCTTTCGGACTCGATTGAGAGTACCCAGGTGTGTCAAACCTTTGTTGAGCTACAGTGAGAAGTGGTAGAGTGCCAGACTGTCAATCGAGGGGACGGTGGTTCAATCCCACCTGCCGCTGTTTCAAAACAATTTCATTCGCGTCATATTGCCTGCGTCTTTTGGAAGAGAAACTAAATACCAGTGGTCCCTTCTATCTGGGGCCTACACCAGGGGAAGTAAAAGATCCCTGTAGTAGACTCACTAATTCTAGAGGAAGACAACTCTGAAAACCAGGCTCAACAGTGGCTAGCATAGAGTGATGAGCTAACCATAAGAAGTTTGTTCATGCTATGTTGCTCCAGTTCACTCAATGTATAAAGGTACCTGGCTATATAAAGTGGTGGATATTTCTGAACATATGGTCTTCATGCAATAATTGCAGTGAGACTGAATGCTTCCTAGGGAAGCCAATATGGTGTTCGATTGAATAGGTCTGCTGGGGAAGGTGTAAACTGCTTCGAGCAATCCTGGATAGTTATGACAGAATTATGTGCTATATAACAGTTTACGTGTTACTTTTACTAAGCTTTTGTTATGAGTAATGTTTATTTTATATCACAAGGATTAGTTGTGCAATATATAGTGGTCCACACAAGTTTTGGACCAGTTCAAAATGTTGTCTAACGTGTACAATATCCTGAGGAGTTTGGCACAATACTTGTTCACTAAATGAAACTTTATGGCAACAACAGGTGAAACACACAGTTCGATGCAGCTGTTGCCGCTATTCCAATTAACTACAGAGTTCTCAATTGTGTTTTGATCCGTTCAAGTAGTTCATGGAACTATTGCTATTTGTACAGATGCACAACTCAAATTGAGCAGTGTATAGTATATGTATACCTTGCTTTATCTGTGCAGATTCATGATTTGACAACTGTAATGGGAGATTTTGAAAAACGGCATTAATTGTCTGTTTCACTGTCTGTGTTTCTGTTTCTTTGTGGTATATGTCTGTGTGAACTAGTGCCAAGTTTGTGTTTTGCACTCACCAGGTGCGTTGAATGTGTCTCGGAGCTACTCGCCATCCTGGCTGCATCAGGAGACGAGATCATCTGTGGACCAAACATCAGTGAAGATTCTGAGAGCTTCACAGGTGTAAGTTCATGTTTCTATGTCAGTCTAGGTTTGATAGCTTGCATAGTCAACTATAGATAACACTAGACAAGTGAAGTGTTTTTTTGCAAAACGTAGATTTTGCGATTAATCTTGTTTCCTACATCGTAGTTTCTGTTAAGATAATAGATAGTTATTTAATAATTTTAGACAGCATTCTAATGAATGTTATTGTATATTTGGTGCATGGAAAATTTGGTATATGTTTGTTTTTGTATTGAGGTAGTTGTGTTGTCAATGGTGATAAGTAATCCACAAGATTATTGAACATATAACTAGTATACAATAACACTTGTACAACAAACGTGTAAAGATTTCATGTATTGAGCCCATGATGTTGTCTGTGACAGGTAGCTTCGTACTGTACAGTTGTACATGTGTGCCTGTATTGAGTCCGTGATGTTGTCTGTGACAGGTAGCTTCGTACTGTACAGTTGTACATGTGTGCCTGTATTGAGTCCGTGATGTTGTCTGTGACAGGTAGCTTCGTACTGTACAGTTGTACATGTGTGCCTGTATTGAGTCCGTGATGTTGTCTGTGACAGGTAGCTTCGTACTGTACAGTTGTACATGTGTGCCTGTATTGAGTCCGTGATGTTGTCTGTGACAGGTAGCTTCGTACTGTACAGTTGTACATGTGTGCCTGTATTGAGTCCGTGATGTTGTCTGTGACAGGCCGCTCCATACTGTATCCGTGGCTGCATCCTCACAATGGTAGAGCGCATGGATGATGAGTTTGTGAAGATGCTGCAGGCCTGTGACGCCCACAGCACCGAGTACATTGACAGGTGGGTCCATGTCCCTCCCTACTTACAGATATTGCTATTCTTTACATAACAGACTTTATATTTTGACTCACTTTTTATTATTGTTAATGTTATTTATTGTATTAATACTGTAGTTTAGTTGGTATTAGTGTTGTGTTTTTAATTTCATATATTTAATAATCCTTTTAAAGAATATAATTTAATGTGTAAATATATACTTAATGCAATTTGTACAGAGTATATTTTATGCAGTTTTTTTTGTTTAATAGTATCATTAATATTGATTAAATACTGTATTACTATTATTGTTTAATCAGTACACTCAAGAGTTATTATTTATTATCACGTTTAGCTATTTTTAATTATCATGCCTGTACACATCCACAGATGGGCAGCCATCTTCAATTTGATGGTGTTAAAATTAAGGTTTATTATATATTACTCTACTCATTGTTCATGTGAGACATGATATCCATAAAGTAATAATAATAATAATCACTTCTTTTGCGCCAGTATCCTCGAAGATCAAGCTCAGTAGCGTGACAAAACTCGCAAACTCGTAATCGAAAACAATGTACAGTTGAACATGTGCAGTTAGTCAAATTAGTCGGCTCAAATGTGCTGATGATCCGTCTGTGACAGGTTGAAGGACGAGACAAAGGTGTGCGAGATCATCAACGATCTACAGAAGTACCTGGAGAGTCAACTTCTTGCTGACGAGGAACTCAGCCCAATCACCGTGGAGGAGATATGTCGGGTCTACCTTCGACGCATCGGCCACCTCTACTACAAGGTGGGTGGCAACTGTCTCACTAACTCAGGGTCCATAGGGGGTTTTGAAAGTCTTGAAAAGCCTTGAATTTTGTTGGACCTAATTCAAGGCCTTGAAGTCCTTGAATTTTATCAAGTAGTCTTGAAAAGTCTTGAATTTAATTGTGGTCAACATAAAAAAAGTTTTTACTAAATTGTGAAGAATAACAGTCAGAAAGGGATAAGCCTATGCACAAAAATAACTCGTGCACATTGGGCAGTCAGCATTTAATTGTGGTCGGTGTAAAAAGTTTAATGTTAATTTACTGCGTTTAAAAGTACATATGTTGTTAAAACAGTCTTGAATTTCTCTTTCAAATAGCCTTGAAAAGTCTTGAATAGCCCTGAATTTCAAATGTCCAGATGTGTACGGACCCTGCTAACTCTACATACTTCAGTAGATACAGTTTTGTTTTTGTTGGCTCGATTCTTTCACAGTGTACATATCATTAGAAATGTGTTGATTATAATTTTCAGATATGGCTAATGAAGCGAGTTCGTTGAAACGGTGGTGAAATATAGTGACAAATTCAGAAATAAAGTCTTCTCAAAAAATGAAATGGCATCAACGAAATGGTGCAAGTTTTTAAACATCTCTAGGTGGGCTCAAAGACTCGGTATCATTAGCTGGTTTATAAAAGTTTTTTGGTTTCCACAGGAGCTGTCCCCTCCCCCACGGAGTGATGTGTAACAATTGTCTTGTTGCAGTTTGACTACACCGCTGTACAGAGGGACCCAAAAGAACCGGTCAGTATTTCAGGGTCTACAGCCCAAATCAAAACTTCAAATACATTCCATTTACCCCAGTTATTAAGCCGGCCATACTTTTTGTCTGTTGAGTTATGGTGCGCAAAGACTGGGTAAATAGACTTCTGGGTGTGTGTAGGGCCACAGATTGTGTGTCTGCAGGCCCAAGAAATCCCAGACACATTTGTTTATGTTCCTTTTATGGAGGTCACTGAATGTTTATCATAAACCTTGCAATTATCAACTGCAGATGTGTAAATGTTTCAGTATGTGTAATGGCGAGTTTGTGAAATGCATTTAGGAAACTTGTATCAGCTTTATTATAAATATGTAATAGTATAGAGACTAGAAAATAAAAGATTTTCCATGCACAGCAATAAGAAAATAATCCCAGTTATTAAGCCGGCCATACTTTTTGTCTGTTGAGTTATGGTGCGCAAAGATTGGGTAAATAGACTTCTGGGTGTGTGTAGGGCCACAGATTGTGTGTCTGCAGGCTCAAGAAATCCCAGACACATTTGTTTGTGTTTTGTAAATCATAATCCTGCATTGCTAATTCAGTCTGTGTATAGTGTCTGATAGGCCTCGCTTGTTATATAGAGTTTGATAGAGTTGGTCCCAGCCTGTCAGGCCTCGCTCTGTATATGCAGAATCTGATAGAGTCGGTCCCAGCCTGCCAGGCCTCGCTCTGTGTATGTAGAGTTGTGGTGTGAAAGGCTGGACAGACGGAACTCTGGGCATGTGTAGGGCCCCTGACCATGTGTCTGAAGGCCCTAGGAATCCCAGAGACAGTAGACTCATAATTCAATGTATGTTGGTCGTAAACCTTCTCATTATCATAAGTGCATACTTTACAACTGTTACAATTCAAAATAACTGTTCTGATTAGTTTATCAGTTGACATTTTAGACATACAACACCAACCAGCATGGTTGATGTTTATAACTAATTGAGCTAGTGTGCAAGTGAAGAACTTTGTCAACATATTCGTCCTAGAAATCTTGTGTCTCAGTGCTAGATTTGGGTAGTGGGGATTAGTGAAATGTAATGCTTTTATTTATTTATAAAAATTCACCCAAGTAAGTTGTTCTTGTAGAGTCCTAAGCAGATCATTAATTATTCCCAGTTATTAAGCCGGCCGTACTTTTTGTCTGTAGAATTATGGTGCGCAAAGACTGGGTAAATAGACTTCTGGGTGTGTGTAGGGCCACAGATTGTGTGTCTGCAGGCCCAAGAAATCTCAGATATATAATTTTTAAAGTTTCCAGTTCACGCATGTTGACTATAAACTTTGTCATTATCAAATGCATAAACAAATTTTTAAACTAAAAGTGCATTTTCTGTTTAGTTTATGAAATGAAATTTCACTAAATATCAGTTTTATTATAATACCTAAGATAACAGAAAGTAATGTCGATATTTTTGAGACAAATAATTAATTATTCCCAGTTATTAAGCCGGCCATACTTTTTGTCTGTTGAGTTATGGTGCGCAAAAACTGGGTAAATAGACTTCTGGGTGTGTGTAGGGCCACAGATTGTGTGTCTGCAGGCCCAAGAAATCCCAGACACATTTATTTGTTTCTTTGATGGAGGTCACTGAATGTTTATCATAAACCTTGCAATTATCAACTGCAAATGTGTTAATGTTTCAGTATGTGGTGTTATGGCACGTTTGTAAAATGCTTTTAGGAAACTTACATCAGTTTTATTGTAATAATATAGACTAGAAGAAAAAAAAATTTCCATGCACAGCAATAAGAAAATAATCCCAGTTATTAAGCCGGCTGTACTTTTTGTCTGTTGAGTTATGGTGTGCAAAGACTGGGTAAATAGACTTCTGGGTGTGTGTAGGGCCACAGATTGTGTGTCTGAAAGGCCCAAGAAATCTCAGACACATTAAACACTTGCTGATATATAAATATTACTTGTCAGAATAGCTTCTAAAAATGTCTTCAGTATTAATTTCTCTGTGTCAATAAAGTTTTCTCAAAAAGAAGTTTGGATCAGTTGACTTTTAAGATGACAGTGTTTCCCCTGAGTAAAATGATGTGTGAGGGAGTAGGATGGGCTGAGGGAGCACTGATGGAATGATACCACAATGTGGGTCGGGGAGCATGGCCCCATAGAATTGTTTTTAAACTACTTTTAATATGTAGCATTGTGAAGATTTTTAGCCTATTTTCTGACATACAGAGGGGAAACAAATACATAACTACAGAGTAGCAGCAGGCAGGCTAATTTACGTCAGGTTGTTGCTACGAGGTGGGAATATCGGCATACTTTGGGCGAGGTGGCTTAGAAAAACAGTCCTGAGGGGAAACAGTGTGATCACTAAGATATGATAACTTGAGTTATACTCTAAAATCCGAAGTACCGGGGTAGTCATCTGTTCACAAGTGTTTACAGTACAATATTCGATAAATATAACACATAACTTAGATATAAAAGTAAAATATTTAAATATAAATAAATACATGTAACTTATTCATTGTTGTAGAGATCTGAACTAGGACTAAACGTTTATTAAAAGTAATATTAATGTAAAGTATATTATATATCAATGTAGTACAGATTATTCGTTAAGTAAATACAGCTACAAACAAATGTATAGTAGTTACTTAATAATTTCTTTTATAATGAGTAGTATGCGACTACAATAATACATTATTAATTTCTTTTATAATGAGTAGTATGTGACTATACATTATTAGTTTTGATTTAAACTTTCAAATAATAAATACGTGTGCGATATAACGATGACGACTTGTGTGTGTGTTTAGGAGGACAAGGAGAATGACAGTCGCTTTGTGATGGACCGTCTGTGCAAGTACATCTACGCCAAGGACAGCACGGACCGCATTCGCACACGCGCCATGCTGTCACACGTGTACCACCACGCCCTGCACGACCGCTGGTTCGAAGCGAGAGACCTCATGTTGATGTCTCACCTCCAGGACACCATCCAGTACTCCGACATCCCCACACAGGTGAGTGTCACAACTGGACAGGTGTGTCTGGACAGGTAGAGGTCACGGATGAGGAGGGGTCTACTTGCTTGTGGAGGGGATGAGATAATTGGAGGCTAGATCACTTAATCTGTTCCCCCTGCTCAATAGTTGGTTACATATGTCGCAGGTACATTTGTCTTCTGCTGTCATTGTCTTTGTTCCAGGCTTTCTGTAAATATCTCCTAAATATATTATGTAAATATTCGCTCTCTGCACACATATGACTCGGGTTGCCCCCTGTCCCTGCAAATGTACAGAATTGTCCCTGCAAATGTACAGAATTGTCCCAGAACCATGAAATAACTATTGCACTGTTTGTAAATGGGGATGGGGGTCCGTCCCTCATTTTACCATTTTGAAGGTTGCTACCCAATGTAGTGAAATTCTGTTACATTTCTTTATAAAACAACATCTCTGTAGACACCTAATAATGTTCAACATTGCAACAAACTGTTGCCTGCCGTGTTCTGTAGGGATGTCTCTCACACTATAAACAATTGTGGGAGAGTGTTCCCAGAACAAGTGTCGGGTTTAGACCTCTCACAAACCCATCAGTGAAACAGCTGTAAGATGTTAGACTAAGAAGGGCTGGGAGTGAAACACACATGGTTGGTGGCGAGAGAGCGATTTTGAAACCCTCATCGGCCTGAGATTCTGGAATAAAGATGAGAATAACAACTTTGCGGTGTGCGGTGAACTGAGTTGTGTTTGTTTCAGATCATGTACAACCGGGCCATGGTCCAGCTGGGTCTGTGTGCCTTCCGCCAGGGAACCATCAAGGACTCGCACAACTGTCTCGTCGACATCCAGAGCTCTGGACGCGCCAAGGAACTCCTAGCCCAGGTGAGTGTGTGTCTGAGTGTGTGGGGTTTGACAGTGTTTTAGTAGCGATAATCTTAAAATCTGGTTTCATAGGTTTTTCACAGTTTTAGTGCTGCACTGTATATTCTGCAACTGTTATTTTCTCATCATTGTACATAAAGGTACAACTTTGGAGTGGTTTTGTGTTGAGTCAGAGCATGCATCGTAGAGAATGGAGTATTGATCACAATCAGTGTGTTGCTACGTAGTGTTCCAGCGTTCCAGCAAAGTTGCATGTTAAAGCTTGCAAAACAAACTATGTTACAGAGTTGCAAAATTATCTTGTACATATTCAGTCACATATTCTGAGTGCACTGTTTAACCCATTTTATCCTGAAGCTACTGCAGACGAGTTGCAGCCAGTTCCTGATCATTTCCTCAAATCAATCTGTCAGCATTAAAAAATGACAGGCCTTCATTTAAAATGGACATAACTTTATTATTTCTCAATCAATTTTAAAATGTGATATACCTTTAGAAAGCAGATAAAGTAAACTATCAAGTCGCATTGACAAAGTCATAGTTTTATCATATATATTTTATGTGGCATATAACAAAACATGCCCAATAAATTCAAACCTATGTTGAGGGTTATCACATTACTTTTCACCTGACATTTTCGCCAAGAAGGATGCAACATGTCAATGAGCAAGTTGAGTTTATTTTATGCATTACTCTCTGCTGAAAACAAAGGTATACAACTCGTCCACATATCTTGGATAATAATCTCATTATGTAAAATTGTTTGTAATACCCCCATGTCAGTCGATTGAATCGCCAACGTGTGGCGCCACTGAGCGGAATTATGCAAATTTGTGAAATATTTTGTCAACGATGTATAATTTTGTGGCTAATTTCTTATAACTAATAAAGAAGTACTCTAAAGTAACAACGTTGGTCAACATTTCAACGTCACTTTATTGATGTTACCGTCGTTGGAAATAATAAACTTTGGCGCCAAAAAACGGCGTGGTGCGTGGTGGGCGAAAATGGATGCCGTTGTCGGTCGACCCCACTTCGATGGCTTCAAAGTATGTCTTCACGGACAAATATCGCATCAAATACCATAACCGTCCATCTTATATCGTCTATCCACTTGTTAGCCTTCTTGTCATCAACAATATGAAGTAAATTAATGGAGTTATCCTTCGAAATACGTCAACATTTAACGATCTTTGCGACTCGACGCCATCTTTGATTTCACTTTGGCTTGGGGGTGCTCACTTTGTACTGCAAATACCCAAAGAACGGCACTGATTGGTTGAAAATATGGGTTCCCTAGTGATCCCGATATACTGACGTCATTCGGTGTTAACCAGCCAATGGGATTCCAAAACGTCAGAGTGCGGGGAAGCCGTGCCAAGTGCAAACTACGACTAGAATCGTATTCCGGATAAAAAGGGTAACTACGACTAGAATCGTATTCCGGATAAAATGGGTTAATACATGATTAAAAATTTCTCATAAGCATGAAATGAATTACCAATATCAACGGGTAGTTTAATACTACGATCGGCTGTTTTTTTTTTATGGAAAACATTTGTGTGTGTGTGTGTCCATCCTTGCAAATATATGACCCTCCAGAGTAAACCCAAATCTAAGCCAAAGGGGGTGCCTAGTTCATGTCTGATAAATTGTTTGATTGTATAACTTATAATCTAATATTTTTTATGTTCAGTTTATTCCACACAATGCCCCATTTCTCAGTTTTGCAACTTACCCACTCTGCTGTGGTGAGAAACGTTTAATTACACAAACACTGACACTCAATATTGTGAATTCAATAAAAGAGATTGTACACACAGTCGAGGAGAATTGTTCATAGTCTCGACAGGAGGGTGAAGCATTATTGTTAACCCCAGTCCACTAGATGTCACTACTTATTTATTCGCTGGCCAGACGAATTACACCATATCATGTGTATATGTTTCTTTGTTCATACATAATTTTCACAACCATCATTACCTCTGTTACCCCTGTGACCTCCGTTACCCCTGTGACCTCTGTTGCCCCTGTGACCTCCATTGCCCCTGTGACCTCCGTTACCCCTGTGACCTCCGTTACCCCTGTGACCTCCGTTACCCCTGTGACCTCTGTTGCCCCTGTGACCTCCATTGCCCCTGTGACCTCCGTTACCCCTGTGACCTCTGTTGCCCCTGTGACCTCCATTGCCCCTGTGACCTCCGTTACCCCTGTGACCTCCGTTACCCCTGTGGCCTCCATTGCCCCTGTGACCTCCATTGCCCCTGTGACCTCCGTTACCCCTGTGACCTCTGTTGCCCCTGTGACCTCCATTGCCCCTGTGACCTCCGTTGCCCCTGTGACCTCCGTTACCCCTGTGACCTCTGTTGCCCCTGTGACCTCCGTTGCCCCTGTGACCTCCGTTGCCCCTGTGACCTCTGTAACCTCTGTTACCCCTGTGACCTCCATTACACCTGTGATCTCTGTTACCCCTGTGACCTCTGTTACCCCCTGTGACCTCTGTTGCCCCTGTGACCTCCATTACACCTGTGATCTCTGTTACCCCTGTGACCTCTGTTACCCCCTGTGACCTCTGTTGCCCCTGTGACCTCCATTACACCTGTGATCTCTGTTACCCCTGTGACCTCTGTTACCCCTGTGACCTCCGTTACACCTGTGACCTTTGTTACCCCTGTGACCTCCGTTACCCCTGTGACCTCCATTACACCTGTGACCTCCGTTACACCTGTGACCTTTGTTACCCCTGTGACCTCCGTTACATTGATAAAAACTAATTTAGACACTAACTTGGGCCCATGTGCGCTTACGCATAGCAATCCCAGCCAGTGTCTCCTGAAACATTCTCCCTTGTTAATAGCGAGGGTTGCACTAACAGCGATATTAACTTCGCGTTTTGCCACCAGGGGCTGCTGCTGCAGCGTCAGCACGAGCGGACTCCGGAGCAGGAGAAGATAGAGAAGAGACGTCAGATGCCGTACCACATGCACATCAACCTGGAGCTGTTGGAGTGTGTGTACCTCGTGTCTGCCATGCTCATTGAGATCCCCTACATGGCCGGTGGGTAGCTCACGTCAGGTCTAGTGTGTGCTACAGCGTGTGCTGTTTCTGTTCGATCTGCGATTTCTGGAACACAACACTGAACAAACATTGCCTGTTATGTAATCTTCATCAGATTCCCAGCATGAATACAATAACAAAAGTATTCTCACAAAGAGAGCATTCTGTACAAATATATGTAAAAATAAAGAAAGCAAAAAGTATTAAAAATAAATACTTCATGAAATTGTCCCTGTGTTTACAGAACACTTGAAATAAGGCATTGGTTGTTTTTTAATCTGATAACGCTGACCTGTAATCAACGAGTAGACTCATGTGACGATGGAGAGTTGACTCATGTGACGATGGAGAGTTGACTCATGTGACGATGGAGAGTTGACTCATGTGACGATGGAGAGTAGACTCATGTGACGATGGAGAGTAGAGTCATGTGACGATGGAGAGTTGACTCATGTGACGATGGAGAGTTGACTCATGTGACGATGGAGAGTTGACTCATGTGACGATGGAGAGTAGAGTCATGTGACGATGGAGAGTTGACTCATGTGACGATGGAGAGTAGACTAGTGTGATGATGGAGAGTAGACTCATGTGACGATGGAGAGTATACTCATGTGACGACGGAGAGTAGGCTCATGTGACGATGGAGAGTAGACTCATGTGACGATGGAGAGTTGATTCATGTGACGATGGAGAGTTGATTCGTGTGACGATGGAGAGTTGACTCGTGTGACGATGGAGATTTGATTCATGTGACGATGGAGAGTAGACTTGTGTGACGACGGAGAGTAGACTCGTGTGACGACGGAGGGTAGGCTCATGTGACGACGGAGAGTAGATTCATGTGACGATGGAGAGTAGATTCGTGTGACGATGGAGAGTAGACTCGTGTGACGATGGAGAGTAGAGTCGTGTGACGATGGAGAGTAGAGTAGAGTCGTGTGACGACGGAGAGTAGACTCATGTGTAACTCGTTTGCCGATGTCCTCTCTCAGCTCATGAGTTTGACGCGCGTCGTCGCATGATCAGCAAGAACTTCCACCACGTGATGCGCATGAGTGACAAGCAGCCCCTGGTGGGGCCGCCAGAGAGCATGCGGGAGCACGTTGTGGCCGCCTCGAAGGCCATGAAGATAGGAGACTGGAACGCCTGTCACAACTTTGTCATCAACGACAAGATGAATACTAAGGTGAATTGATTTGTGTGTGCATGGCTCCCTGGGTGTGTGAACTTATATGACTGCTGATAGCAACTCTGCAAAGAATTTCAATGACTCTCTTTACTCAGTTATACTTCACGATGACTGAGCTAACTAATGCCAAGTAACACTTAATTAATTTATGTGTCTGATGGCGTGGCAGATATTTTGTTTTAACCCATTAGCACTTAAGTCAGCCATTGATGGTCAGCTCATACAGCACTGCGGTGTCTTAGTGTCAAGCAAGAAGTGGTCAACATATTTTTAAGATAAAACAGCCGTTTTGTTACCACTGTGTAGGTAGGTGTATTTTCTACAAAATGCAACACGCAATTGTGAGATTTGAATAATAAAGGCGCTAGAGCAAACAAAGACGGCACAAACAATATGTTTTCAAAATCAAATATCTGTGGAGGCATAATCTTCACATTAAAGTCGTGTCAGTGGTAAAGGGTTAAAGACATTTTATTTTTATTTATTATAACAGCCAAGTGTAAATAATCTATCCTGGGTACATTATCTCCCTAGCCAATAACGTGTGGAAAATTAAAACTATCTTATGAGACTTTGTATTCAGTTCCATTCAACGTTTGCCCGGGAAATGGCACTAATCGACAAAACAAGAGCCAACAGAGAGGCTAACTTGCTCAAATAATTAACCACCTAGCATGAGGGTACAACTAGGTAAACTCCTTTACCCCAGTTATTAAGCCGGCCATACTTTTTGTCTGTTGAGTTATGGTGCGCAAAGACTGGGTAAATAGACTTCTGGGTGTGTGTAGGGCCACAGATTGTGTGTCTGCAGGCCCAAGAAATCCCAGACACATTTGTTTATGTTCCTTTTATGGAGGTCACTGAATGTTTATCATAAACCTTGCAATTATCAACTGCAGATGTGTAAATGTTTCAGTATGTGTAATGGCGAGTTTGTGAAATGCATTTAGGAAACTTGTATCAGCTTTATTATAAATATGTAATAGTATAGAGACTAGAAAATAAAAGATTTTCCATGCACAGCAATAAGAAAATAATCCCAGTTATTAAGCCGGCCATACTTTTTGTCTGTTGAGTTATGGTGCGCAAAGACTGGGTAAATAGACTTCTGGGTGTGTGTAGGGCCACAGATTGTGTGTCTGCAGGCCCAAGAAATCCCAGAAACATCTTTATCTTTTTAAAAACGTATTAGTAGTGCAAATTTTGTCAACATTGTATAATGTGACTGACTGTTTGCTGGCAAATTTTGAAATTATTTGTGTACTATGTGAATGTTTGCTGTGGCAAAGATCTTTCTTTTGACAGTTGCTGTGACAAAGTTTGTTGTGGTGATAGTTGCTATAAACTCAAATAGTGTTGAGTGTTGCCATAACAAAATATTTTTTTTCAATGCTCACTGAAAAAAGTTCTATATACTGATGGCTGCTATGACAAAGTTTGTTTCATTGATCTTTACCAAGGCAAACTGTTCAGTTGCTAGTTACCATGACAACATTTCTTGTATTGGGGTCATTCCATGTCAAATCAATTACTCAAAACATCACCCGACTCCAATTTTAATAAAATTTTGTACAGTTTTTGGTTCATGACAGCAAGGGTTATGAGACCTTTTTTTGGGTATCTGAGGTCAAAGGTCAAATTTCTATAAAAAAAAATACAACATTCTTATTTATACTATTGTTTTAATTTTATGGTAGTTATATGCGCATGTTTATTGGCTTTCCAATGATACAGTGTTTATTTCTCTAACTTTATCAATAGCAGAGTTACATGCATTACTGTAGTGGTCAGTATGCAAATCGGGTCAAAGTTCAGTGACCTATATCTTCAACGATACTTGACCTAAAAAAAAATTATGTACTCATGGGAACCAACAACTGTACTAAATTTCATTAAATTTGGAGTCAGGTGATGCCAAAATGGCCAAAAAGTGATTGATTTGACATGGAATGACCCACTGGTTTCTGCCATAGGAAAGTTCTTTTGTGTTTACGCTTACTGTGACGACACACTTTGTGTTGATGGTTGCCGTGACGACTGTTGCCATGTGACAGGTGTGGGACCTGTTCTACAACGGTGTGGCCGTGAAGACGCTGCTGACGCAGAAGATCAAAGAGGAGAGTCTGCGCACCTACCTCTTCACCTACAGCGCCATCTACGACTCACTCAGCCTCATCACCCTCGCCGACATGTTTGAGCTGCAGCTGCCGGTGGTCCACGCCATCATCAACAAGATGATTATCAACGAGGAACTCATGGTGAGTGAACACGTCAACACCATTCAGCATCACTTGATGCCTCGCTGTCGTCTCCTCAATTTTGACTGGTCCGTTTGTGCATTTTGACAGGGTCCATACGGGGCCTTGAAAGTCTTGAAAAGCCTTGAATTTGATTGGAACTAATTCAATGCCTTGAAATCCTTGAATTTTAAAAAGTAGTCTTGAAAAGTATTGAATTTAATTGTGGTCAGTAAAATATTGTTTTGACTTAATTGTTGTGATGAATAACAGCCAGAAAAGGAAAAGCCTATGCACAAAAATAACTTGTGCACATTGGGCAATGGGCATTTCATTGTGGTTGGTGCCATTGTTTTCTTAGTCGAATAACAATTTTAATGTTAACTTAATTTACTGTGCTTAAAAGTACATATATCGTTAAAACAGTCTTTGAATGTTTTTCAAATATCCTTGACAAGTCTTGAATATTCTTGAATTTCAAATGTCCAGATGTATATGGACCCTGGTAGCGGCTACATTTTTCCGACCGTTATAAACTTTCCGATTGACGTTTCTGCACATGCGCGATAAATGTAAAATCATCAGTGTGCAGCGAAACGACAAAGCATTTTTTGTATAAATGCCACGGGTTGTTCGTTAATTGTCCTGTGATGATTACTGTGAAGAGTTGCATTAAATGTCGCTCAATACAATAACATATTTCGTTTATTTAAATCACTGTCACGGATTATGGCAATCTACAGTCACGTGATTTGCGCTTGCTATCAAAACATGCCTCAGAACTTGTTTGCCTCATGCTAATTTACGACAAATATCTTTGCTGAGAGGTTATATGCATCCTAACGAACAACCCGTAGTATTTATACCATAAATGCGTTGTCCTTTCGCTGCACTTTGATGATTTTATAATTATCGCGCATGCGCAGAACTACCAATCGGAATGTTTATAACGCCGGGAAAATGTAAGCGTTACAACGTCAACACCATTCAGCATCCACTTGATGTAGTCTCCTCAATCTTATCTGGTCCGTTTATGCATTTTTAGTTCCTTGATGCTTCTCTCTGTCGTCTTCTCAATTCAAATACAGGGTCTGATTCCATTAACCCCAGTTATTAAGCCGGCCATACTTTTTGTCTGTTGAGTTATGGTGTGCAAAGACTGGGTAAATAGACGTCTGGGTGTGTGTAGGGCCACAGATTGTGTGTCTGCAGGCCCAAGAAATCCCAGACACATTTGTTCATGTCTAAGTACAAAGTGCATTCTGAATACCAAGCTATCTGCTACCTAAAACACTAAGTGTAAAATTATAACATTCCCAGATGTGAGGGTATTTCATACCATGTTTCCTTTACCCCTGTGTCCCAGGCGTCCATGGATGAGCCGACTCACACGGTGGTGATGCATCGTACGGAGCCGACTCACCTCCAGGCTCTGGCTCTACAGCTGTCGGAGAAGGTCTCCTTCCTCGTCGACTACAACGAGCGCACCATGGAGACCAAGTCGGGCATCTTCTTCTTCCAGAAACAGGGTAAGTGTGCCTGGCGTACCACGTCACATATTGTCAGCTGTGGGGGTGTGCAGTTGATGTAAGACCACAATAAGGTGTTCGTTCCTCATTACCCGACAAAAGAGTACCTAATAGAAATGGTGTTGTTTGGGTTGTTTGAATTTGTATGAGGATTTGTTTAGTGTTGAGCATAGCTTTATGCAGAGACCCGTCCACCCGTCATTTGGACTGGTAAAACCTGTTGTGAACGGGTAGGAATATGGATGGACGCCTGGACGGGTAAAAAACAATGGAGCAATAAAGTCTCCCAAATCCACAGATATTGTCGGTTATGCCTTTAAAATGAGTGTCGGTGATGTCACGTGTGTGTTTGTAGTCCATTTCCAGTCATAAGACACATTTCAAGTTTCTCAAATTATAGCTTAACAGTTAATATCCACGTATACCCTAAACATTGTGTGACTTGCCCAAATTTGATCTGGCGAGTTATCCAGGCAAATCAGTGTCTGGTTTTAGTGTAAATTAAGGGGTGTCAGGTTAGAGATTGGATTGTTGGAAAATAAAGCATCAGAATTTCCCGAGTTTTGTTCAGCACATGTGTGAATGAAGGCTAATTAATGTATGAAAGTGTGAATGCCCTAGCAGGAAAATCTGGCAGGCAATGGAGGAAACGTTATAATGGCCGCCTATGGGGAACTCATATGTGCTCTTACGTCCGCTGTTTGCAGTGACCATTAGTTGGTGCTGCATAAGTTTGTAAAATCTCTTTGCAGCCGAGTTTTGTTCTGGGATGTAATGTGGCAGTGTAAGAGGTATTACTACTGGCTTTGGTTTGAAGTAACAAGGCTAAGGACATCTTTGCTGTTGTAATGTGCCAGTTCCAGTTATTAAGCCGGCCATACTTTTTGTCTGTTGAGTTATGGTGCGCAAAGACTGGGTAAATAGAATTCTGGGTGTGTGTAGGGCCACAGATTGTGTGTCTGCAGGCCCAAGAAATCCCAGATATATAATTGTTTTAAAGTTTCCACTTCAAACATGTTGACCATAAATCTTGTTGTTATTAATATCAAATGCATAACAATTGTTTTTAAAGTAAAAGTTCATTTTCTGTTTAGTTCATGAATGAAATTTCACTAAATATCAGTTTTATTATAATACCTAAGACAACAGAAAGTAAAGTCGATATTTCTGAGAGAAAAATCATTAATTATTCCCAGTTATTAAGCCGGCCATACTTTTTGTCTGTTGAGTTATGGTGCGCAAAGACTGGGTAAATAGACTTCTGGGTGTGTGTAGGGCCACAGATTGTGTGTCTGCAGGCCCAAGAAATCCCAGAAACATTTGTTCATGTTTACTTGAGGGAATTAAGACTATATGACTCATAGTCATGCAGTGCTAACTCAGTCTGTGTGTGTAGGGTCTGATAGGCGTCACTCTTTATATAGAGTCTGATAGAGTTGGCTCCAGCCTGCTAGGCTTAGCTCTTTATATAGAGTCTGATTGAGTCGGTCCCAACATGCCAGGCTTAGCTCTTTATGTAGAATCTGAAAGAGTCGGTCCCAGCCTGCCAGGCCTCACCCTGTGTATGTAGAGTCTGATAGAGTTGGCCTCAGCCTGCCAGGCTTAGCTCTTTATGTGGAGTCTGATTGAGTCGGTCTCAGCCTGCCGGGCCTCGCTCTGTGTATGTAGAGTTGTGGTGTGAAAGGCTGGACAGACGGAACTCTGGGCATGTGTAGGGCCCCTGACCATGTGTCTGAGGCCCTAGGAATCCCAGAGACAGTAGAATCATAAATATTTATCCTCATATCTTAAGTTGTATGAAGTTTCACAGAAAGGTATCGAATGTTACTCCTCTAAACTCGACCTGAATTGACTGGTTATAGTAGTGTTTAGGTTGGGAATGTTCAAGATTTCTTTCACATATTTGTCTGGCTCTTGTATTCTTCTTTCCAAATCAATGGTTTAGGTAGAATAAACATTTAAAGATTGGTATTAATAAGAAATTTTTCTAATGTTCCAAGATATGTCTTCATAAATAAATAAATAATAAAAATATATCTATTTGGTATAGCGACACGTCCATAATCGTTCGTGGCGCTTCACAACATATTACAATTTAAAAGACATAAAAAGGTATATGTATACAATAAGACAAATACTAGTGTTTTAAAATAAATGTAAAATAAATATATATATGGGCATATAAATAAATAAAATTAGTATGTTATTAAATAGAGTAGCACTTTTAAATAAAAAAAATATTTATTAGTCATAAAAATACATAATAATTGGTCTAGTGTAGACAATGATACTGATAAATGATGGTATAGGTATAATTATTATTAGAGTTCGCTGTTTGAAACAATGATACTGATTATTATTTTATTCTGTATTGTTTTCAGGTCAACAGGGTGGTTACCAAGGTTACCAGAATCGAGACCAGCAAGGTTACAGGGGTAAAGACCGTGACCAGCAAGGGGGCTACCAGTACAGGAATAAAGACCGTGATCAGCAAGGGGGCGGCTACCAGTACAGGAATAAAGACCGTGATCAGCAAGGGGGCGGCTACCAGTACAGGAATAAAGACCGTGATCAGCAAGGGGGCGGCTACCAGTACAGGAATAAAGACCGTGATCAGCAGGGAGGTTACCAAGGATACGGGGGTGAGTGTTGAAGTGTCCAGATGGGGGCAAATTTGTGGGTGCACGCTGACATGCCACTGGATTGTAGCATTCTTGGTACGTTAACTTAACGTTAAGATTCTGTGCAGTTTTGTTCACTCAATCTTGTGTCGTTCGGAAGAGTTACTAAAAGCACTAGGTTCCTTGGGGATGTTGTACACTGGGCGAAGTACACATGAGGAGCGGTGGTCATGCGGTAGAGCCCTGGACTGTCAATCGGGGGGACGTGGTTCAATCCCACCTGTCGCCGTTTCAAAACTTAGGCAGTTTCATTCACCTCACATTGCCCGTGTCTTTCGGAAGAGACACAAAAAGCCGGTGGTCCCTTCTGTCTGGTGTCTATGCCAGGGGAAGTAAAAGATCCCACACAGGGGGTAAATGTGTAACCTGTAGTGGACTCACTAATTCTAGAGAAGGACAACTTAGTAAACCAAGCTCAACAATACTATAGTCACAAACATGTGGCTAACATAGAGTGATGAGCTAACCATAAGAAGAAGAAGAACTAACAGAAAGAGATCCCACAGGGAATCAGGGGAAATATGGACTTGCAAGTCCAGTAATCTACGTCAACTAAAACACATATGGATACTGCTAGAACTGCTGGCAGGGAAGCTTGCTTTGTTATCTTCTTCTGCTTCCTCTTCGATCTCTTCTTGTTCCTCCTTCTTTCTCTTCTTTCTGTTCTTCCTCTTCTTCTTCCTCTTCCTTCTCTTCCTTCTCTTCTTCCCCTTGTGGGCAGTGTCCTTGTCACTTGTTTTTTTAATCTCTGTGTCAGTCCTTTCCACATCCTTCTCCCTCTGGCAATGGCCATTCATCTGCGGGTGTTCACGTCAGCCCTCTCTGGGTGTCATTTCAAACTGTCTTCCCATCTCACCCTTGGTCCACTTCGTCATTGGCCTCCCTCTTCTGCTACTAGACTCTTTTGGCAGTCTGTTATCATCCATTCTTTGTACTTGAACTTACTGTGATGGGGTAATATACACCTTGACCACCCTCCCCTGTCTGTAAAAGTTGTGGTATACCAAAGCCCACGCATTATTTAGTTTTACTTGCGTGTTAGATAACATTTGGCAATAAAATTAAACTAAAATCGTCTGTTTTCAGGCCGACGACCCCAGCGACAGAACCGATACTAAGTTGACTCAGCGGCACCGCGTTATTGGCTAGTTCCCTGCTGAGGCAGTGCAGCTGGTCCCGTTGCCATGGCGATAAACACTTGGCCAAATGTGGCGAAGGAAGTTCCGACGGTCGGTGTCGGAGAAACATGTAACAATTGTGTGACGATGTTGAGCGTCTCGCTCGTCAAAGTGAAGTACTTTCACCTGCAGAAGAAGTGTCGGATGAAGGGACATTGTTCATTGTACCTGTTCACTTGTAGAATATTCTAGGCCCAAGCATTCAACATGGATTACACTGGATAATGGCCGAACGAAGCACCAGACTTTCAATAAAGCTGGTGATCCCGGTTTATGAACTAATAAAAGGTGATGGCTACCTAACAGTCACTGTTGCAGTTTGTAGTTAACTGGTTTTTGATTTAGATATATATTGTGAAATACTAGTTACATGTATTCAAGTTAAAAATAGATGGCCTGATTGTTTTTTCGTGGAATAATTTTGTTTGATGTGCATCATTTATTCTAACCATCCAATTGCAAATAAATTACGTCCACTGTTACAATATGATTTCACCATTATATATTTATGAATAAACAGAATATATTTGTGGTTAAGACATTACAGTAGATGTGCCATAACAAAAAATAAAATTATTTTATGATAAAACAATCAGATTGTACTTTTAAATTAACAAAAGGTGACGTTGCATGTTGAAGCAATTTCCTGTGCGTAGGAGAAACTTTCACAGCAGGAAGTAGCTGTTTATGTATCTCCTCTATGCAAGAGTTCTTTTCACTGATACATGGCTTAAGTAGCATGCCATATGTGCGGGTGTGAAACATTGTTTATGCAATACATAAAGCTAATGCAGTGCTGGATTGGAAATGTATATTTCCAAACAACGTCAGATGTGTTAATGACAAGAAATTATTATATACATCAAAGCAAAAAAATACCTGCATCCTTGTTTGGATACAGTATGTTTTACATGCTTAACACCTGAAACAAACGTTCCACAATGTATGTGACCCTGTAACGTGATTCTGTACCACATTGTTGTGGATGCTTTTGCTTGGGAAACATCTAGTGATTACTCAGATGTAACTATGTGTATACACAAATACATGCAGGGTATGTAGCAAAGTGCTGTCCTTTGTAAGGTGCCAAATCCCAGCCTGTCTACAAAGGATACATTATTTTCCTTCAGGGGACCTGGCTTGGGTGTCTATGGGATGGTTCTTGTTTCCATGGGTTTAAAACGATGCAAGCCAGTACCAGGAAGTAGAACCTGTTGCTTGTATGTGAGTATTCCTCACAGCAGTCCTTATGTAACAGTCCACTCACTGTCCGTATGAGTGAAACATTGTGTAGAATAAAACACTGTCTGGCTGATGGCCTGACACAACTTGCAGTTTGGGTAGACAAAATATTAACTGGCATGTCATGTAAATAACTAGACGTGACTATGTTCTGTTTAGACTTCAGTTGGAATGTTTGCCACACTCTACACGCAGTACTAGGATGGGTGTAGGTGGTACAGAATTCCTGGAAGGAGATCTTAAATACAAAATACTTACATAAATGGCATAACACAAACATGATTAAAAGTGAAATAAATTACATCTTGTGTATTCTGTGCCCATTGCAAAATGTTCTAAATTTATTAAGATTATTCAGATGCTATTATATAAATTGTTTCTGTTGGTGATAACACTTGATAATGCTTATATTATAATTGGACTTGGAGCTACTGTGTAATGATGGTGCATATATAAAGTGGCAATTGCCAGCGGGCTTGCAGTTCTGAACTGTCACAACTCACGACACTGATGAAATAAGATATTCGGTTGATAAAATAAGCCATTACATCCACTGGTGGTTGTCGTCATGTATGTATATATGCATGTGACAAGGCTAGTTTGATTAATTAAACCTTCTGGTAGGTGGAAATGAGAATAATTGTAAAATATTAGGGGGGGCTGGGGTTACCAATACAGGTGTTTTGGGTAAAATGTTAGCAGAGGATGAAACTGATATCGGGGTTATCAATACAGGTGTGTTGTTCACGGGATGTTTATTTCAACAACAATTACAACACATACAGACATACAGTGATAAACGTCGTATCGATGTTTATAAGGGCAATAAGTCTCACTTGCCAAATTACTCATGTCTGGTCGTGACACTTGCCCGTGATGGCAGATTTTACCCAATCATTCTGTAATTGTAATATTGATACTTTGACAGAGTTGAATTATTGCGTCAATAGGCTTACTTAATGCATATGCATGTTGTTATTTCTTGCGCGACTCTGCAGCAATTTGGTAATATCTATTCTTAAATAAATTAATATTGAACATTATCGTGTCTTATTTGTAATATACTTTATAATGATGGCCAGCTACCATCTTACTTTATGAAGTAGTTTTCTAAAAAAAAATTATTGTACATTACAATTAGATACAATTATTCACCCTAAGTCCAAAATATCAGTAAATTATTTATGTACGACAGGCTAGTCAGTGTGAAGTTTATATAGATTCCCATATAACGTAATTATCAATAACTATAATTTTAGGTTGAGTAAAATGCCGATGGCGATGCTCGTTTCGAATCCCTATTGCAAATAACATAGTCATAGTGTGTATCTAATTCAGAACTGGCAAATATAAAATGTCCACTCACTTGCAGGGAATTGTACGGTAAAGTAACACACACGCGTGGTTGTACCTTTGCGCTTCTGACCGTAAGCGCTATGGAGATACTATGACGTCATAACGCCCGAAATGCTTGCTAGCGTAGAAGCGTCATTTCCGGTAACGTGGTGACGTGACGTCATATGTAAAATAGTGGTGTTATGAATCTAATCGAATAGACCGATCAGAGCTAGCGTAATCTCCTCTGTGATTATCCACGCCAGTAGTCATTTTGTAGTATAAGCATCGCATTCTAGTTAAGCGTCTTCTCTCGATAATCCACTACACTGTATTATCAAAAACATCTTGCTGGTTTCATGGATGGTACTACGGTGTGCGCGCTCGCAAGTAATATGCGGCGCTTGTTTAAAATTGTTAGAATTTTGTAATAAAAACGTGCAACTGCGAGTTAAAAATAACAGGAGTCACAATCTCTTGAACACTCCATGGCAACCAACAAGAATACATTCACGGCTTCAGTTGACTTCAAGGAAGCCTTTGACACAGTGTTGCATATCGCAGTCTGGGCCTCAATGAAGAATTTCAACGTTGGACAAAGGTTGTTCAATACATCGAACAGCTAGCTCTACACCCAGTGTAGTGTGTATTTGTGCAAGGCTATATATATATATATATATATATATATATATATATATATATATATATATATATATTGCTTGGATGACAAATGGCCCCATCCAATACAAGATTCTGTCTACGCCACTGTTTACAGACTGACTGGGATGTGAAACCATTAACCTGCCGTGCATAGCGCAACCGCCAGCACGACTCCGGTGTCGCGCTGTCGGATCATGACAATGGGAAACAGGGATGTGGTATGGAAACATTTGCGCCTCAGCGCCGTCGTAATGTAACCTTCTACGAGACGCATTCCAAAGGTGTTTACGGGCGCGATGTGTTGGCCACATCCAAAACGACGAAGAAGGCACGCCAAATTACAAAGGTTTAGGGGACACATGTCACCTAGCCCCCTGTATCTGCCTATGTAAGTCACCTTCCATTCTCTGATGGTATCAGTCACATAAGATATTCAATGTCCTCCTCTTCACCTCCAGCAAAATAGAAATTAGCGCAGAAAACACCAGCCAAAGCCCAAAGACAACCAACAACAATGCAATCAGTTCACACATAACCGCGAAATGGACAGTAACAATTACTGAACACAGTAATATACATTGGATGGAGTCATCATCAGCGATGAGAGGTGGATAAGTTGTCTGCAAGATCAGTACAAACATCAGCAGTATTTGCGAAATTGAAACCAATTTAGAGAGACAAAACATCTGAAATTCTTTCCGTCTTCCTGTATGCAATGAAGTCACCGAGGTGTTAGCGCCAGGGAGCAAAACAATTTGGTGGCCAAACACGTACGTACGCACATACATAATAATTATATTCTGCAAATGTCCTCTTCATGCACACATAACTGGTTATGCTATAGTGCAATTCATTTACAATTACTTGTATGTAGACTGAATTACTTCAATTATAGCAAATTTTGTAATTATACACAGTAAAATAAACCCAAGTAGATACTCCATATAATGTTATTAAAAGCGATATATTTTTCGAAATCTGTAACATCAGATAACCGACAATCATACTAGTAATGCTCAAATTGATTAGGGACCGACTCCAAACCGTCTGGCAACAACAATTTGGCTCGTTCCTACCACCAGCTTGCCAATGTTCTGGCCCTCCAAGACAGCAATACCGGTAGTAGACAATGACACCCGTGATGCCCAAGATAACCCAGAGGTCCTGATGCCACGGGAGACGCGGTAACGTCGGTGATCCATATTCGACAAGGACAATTGTAATGGTCCTATAAATACACCCCGAAAGGATATGCCGAACGTAGATTCCAAAGGAGCCAAATGTATGACGTTTATTTGCCACACTACCCCATACATCAATCAAACACATCCGGCAAGTTCAGAGTGGTGTTCAACTGCGCTGCAAAATGTCATATAAGTGGGCGAAGTCCTTTGTGGACACCACGTGACGGTTCTGACAAGAACCGGTGGCGCTGACTACGCACATCGACATTACGTTGCATCAAGTGCGAGTTGCTAAGAGCCACAGCGATGGATTGTGCGATATTATCTGTGGCTGGCTGGTGGCGATACTAGCAAGTCCAGAAGTATACAGGATGGTGGCTCTCCTGATTGGTGTAACGTGCATTCATAGACGCCGGAACTTCGACCTATACAAAGACCGGCCATAAACAGTGAAGCGACATACCAGCCTAAGGCAACCAGCAGTGTTTTGGGAAGTTTTATGTTGAAGTTGCCCATAATCGACCAAACTCCTCGTAGGCGATTTTATTGGCTGATGTTAAAAGAAGAGTTTCTCATAGGGATGGGATGTTCCAGGGGTAGTGAAAGCTGGTCCTGACGTAATCAGCCGCAACGAGGGGGGATGGGTGGATTCCGATTGACCAGATGGATGAGTAACATTCGAACGCTAACTGAAAGCGTACCGGAAGAAGCCAGAGCGAAGCAAGTTCGAGGCGAGAACCTCATTGTCGAGAGTGCTATGCACCTTGCTTGTGGTCAAGTCGACAATGATTCCATCAGAACGATGACAACTTCAAACCTCGAACTGTCAGCTGCAGCCTTGTCGGGCAAGCTGAACAAGTTGTTACACAGAGAGCCTGGCCTGAAACCGGAAGAGACAGTCTTGTAGACAAGGAGACAGACGCAAAGCCAAGCCGTGTGAGTTATATATGGCGGACCTGCCGAGGTGTAGAGAAACAGAAGCCGAGCCCTCCTTCACACATACAGGCGTCGTCTACTTTTGCCCACTTCTCATCACGTTAATCGCTACGGCCAGGTGTTCGCATGTTTTGGACGTTCGAGCAGTACTCATGGAGATTGCACACTCGTTCGGCATTCTCTCGTTCGTAGATGTCTTGCAATGGTTTGTCTGCAAAAGGTTTATGAGCGTAGCGCTCGTGCAGCGCGCATGTGCGGCGGCGACGGTGGCGACATGCTAAAGGCATATGTAATGCGATATACCTCGTTGGCAGAGAGCGTGAGCTTCGTGAAGCGATCATAATAATCATAGTCGTGAAACTTGCACAGCGCTGTTCCAACATCCGTTGCTCACAGCGCTGTACAAAAAGTACTTACAAATAGATAGGTCTTTAGTCTAACTTTTAAAGCGGCAGTGGTAATAGTTAGTGTCAGATGCTGCGGTAGCGCTTTCCACAGATATGGGGTTGTCACGCTGAAAGCTCTGTCACCCCATTAACACCTTGTGCGTAGCACAAACAATAAATAGTGTTCGCTGGAGCGCAGCGACCTAACCGGCTGGCGTCGGCTTACATATTGTTCAACGTATGCAGGTGCACGGCCAGTCAGTGCTCAATGAATGAGTAGCAGGATCTTGAATTCCACTCGCACTGCTATCGGCAGCCAGTGCATGGATGGATGGATGGATGGATGGATGGATGGATGGATGGATGGATGGATGGATGGATGGATGGATGGATGGATGGATGGACGGATAAAACAAATATGTAGCTAACTAATTATAAGACTGTGTTTCTAATCACACCACCATTTGGCAGATCAAGTGCCAATGGTCCAAATAGAATAAACATAATAAAGACGAGTTGACATCAGCGCCTTGGAGCAGGTACTGTCTGGTTGTACCCAAGGTAAATACATTAATGTGCAGATGATTTGATACAATCAGGCGTGTTTGCACTGTGGCTATCTTATCTGAGTCAACCTGAGATTGCCGTGCGCTGCAAAAGTGATATTTATCAACTGGTATTTACCACGCTCTTGTGTGTGGCCGATAGGACCTAACAAGGAGCGAAATGAGTTGTACTTTGTAAATCGAAGTATTCTTTCATATGCAGGCATAAATGCCACAGTAGAAACCTCCGTTGTAAGTTTTATAGGTTTCTACCCAACAAAAAATCATCTAGAAAGTGGGAACTATCACGCAGATAATTTTTTTTCTTCAAATTGTTTGCATACTGCAGTAATTGTGACATTTGAATATGTTACGGACAACAAGACGAGGTCGAATTGAATGCGATCTCGGTACGTATCGCTCAAAATGGACCGGAAACGGGCCCTATAGTTGTATAGCCTATAGCCATAGGTATAATATATACATCCTACGATAATTACGAATATACGTTTATTTAGTAAAAACCATCACAATAAAACCCCGTTTTACGGGCTTAACATGTCATATATAGACGTATAGCATCTTTCAGATTACTGAATGATAGTGTGCGTTTTTCGAGACTAGGCGATTTTTGTGAAATGCGGTAGTTCATAAAGCGAGGCGTTATAATCCCTGAGCCAGGCGTTGCCCGGATGTACCCCTCCCCTCAGTTCGTCTCTCCATTTGCCCGCCGGCAGATACACGTCCCTGGATGCCATCCCTTCCCACACGACGGGGGCCACTAGGAGGTCGCTCCCGACGAGGAACTCAGAGTCGATGGTCTGGGCCGTGTCGTCGAGTGGTGCGATCCACCACAATGGCCGTACAATCGGCGCGCCTGTCATTGTCGCCTCCTCGGCCAACGCAGCCATCTTGCCAGCGTAGCGCTCGTGCAGCGCGCACATGCGCAGTGCGGCGGCGACGGTGGCGTCGTCGTAGTGCCACGGCGGCACGGAGAACTGCATGGCTGGCATGAGCGCCGTGAGCGCCATCCAACGGATAAAGAGTTCGCGCTGCGGTGGCACGGACAGCCAGATGAGGGCGCCATTGTAGGCGTTTCCGCCGATCATGTCTGCGAGGATAAACGGGTACCCTGCGAGGCCGATTGTGAGAACGTGTGGGATGACGGAACGCAGGCCATTGTCGCTACCCCAATGCGACGCCTTGTCCATGAGGCGCACAAACATGGGCAGGTGCTGGACGCCGACTGCTACCCTCACCTCTTGCGACCGGTTAACGGGGTCGGTGTCGAAGGCGAGCTCGGCAAAGCGACGTGTGTATTCATTGGGGTTGTCGAGGGGCAGGTGGGTGCGCCCTGCTGACGGTATCCAGGACGTTTCGCCGGCGTCGAACTTGAACGAATGAATCCCATAGCTGGTCTTCAACCGGGCGAGTCGACCCGTGAAGCGAGCCACGGCTGCCGGGTTTGTGACATCGAGCAGTGCGCCGAGTCCGTCCCACCAAACGACCGACAGCGGCATTCCGAGCAGGTTGTCGCTGATGTACAGACTCTCACCGGTCGAGTCGGTCTCGTGGTAGGCCGCCGAGAAGACGCTGGCGAACGGGTGCACCCAGAGCGTAACCCGGAAGTCCTTCAGGCGCAGCTCGGCGACCATTGCGGCGGGGTCAGGGAAGGTCGTCGGGTCGAACTCGAGGTCTCCGTAGTGCGTCGACCATCCGTCGTCGATCTCCAACTGCGCGCTCCTGAAGCCGTGTGCGCGGATCTCAGCGGCGAACTGCGGCGGCGCGACCGGAAGTAAACGTATAGAGTGACGTCACGTCGTTTTGGCGTAACTTTATATATATATATATATATATATATATATATATATATATATATATAGATATATATAAAATGTATGTATGTACGTATGAATACACATGTGTCTGTATATATACACACACGTGTATATATACATACAGAATTGTATATAATTATATATACATGTATATATATATATATATATATATATATACATATATATATGTATACATGTATATATATATATATATATATATATATATATATATATATATATATATTCACACTAAATTATTAATATTCAAATATATTGACCTTCTTCCAGATGTGTTTATAGAGAGTTACGATGTTTAGTATATAACTTGAATCACAGCTGTTGGCTTACATACTTAATGCTTCCGCGATAGCGTTTTCGTTCCTGGCGTTAGATCGATGTCGCCCATACATATATTGGCGCAAGCTCTTCACAAAGTTGAGTTAAAAGTACATTTTTAGTAGACTATATAATGATATGTATGTATATAATATATATATATATATATATATATATATATATATATATATATATAAATATATATATATAATTATATATAAATATGTTATAATATATATATATATATACATATATATATACATATATAAATAATTATATATATAAATATATGTTATAATATATATATATATATATATATATAATATATATATATATATAATATATATATCACATATAGTTACCACTATATATATATATGTACGTGTGTACATTTATTGGTAAATATATTTGATTGTTGTCGAGCGTGTTAAGTCAAATCTATTGTGCAGTGCAGCATACAGTATCGATTTAAAGTGAAAATGGTGTTTAATGTAAGTGCCACCGGCTACGTAGGACCTCGTACAAACCTGGAGCACTTGTCGCTGGTTGATTCTTCTCTTATACTGGGCCCAGGTCGACCACAGTGGGTAGCGGAACATACGTTCATCCGGAACGCCGGTGGGACGCTGGAAGAAATGCCCGGACGCCGCAAACAGGTGCATGGCGGTCACGTGTACCGCGTGACACACGCGATATGACAGTCGAAGTGGTCGCTGTCGTTGGTTGTCATACGGATGTCGGTAATGGGAGACGAAGGACAAGCGTTGGTTGCCGCTACTGTTGACGGCGACAAATAGAGGGATGTCTTGGTCGATATGCAGCGCCACACCGCGGGAGGTCAACCAGTAGCGTTCCAGCACGCCGCCATATTGGTCCTTGTACGAGTCGCCGGCGACGAAGGCAGACGACTTCCGGTCCCACAATTCCGCGGGCCAGAGCTGTTCGTAGATTGGCGCGGCGCCGTACCAGTGTGCGCCGGACATGATCAATTCGTCCTGCAGTGTTCTTCGAGCGTACGGAGTGTGCCATTGCACATTGTAACAATGGACGACATCGGTGTTGTTATTGACAGTGCTGTTGAACTGACTGTGAGTGACGGTTAATGTGGTTGACTCCCTGAAGATAATTTGCATAACATTACCTTGAATCGACACGGCACGCGGAAGTGACGTCGAAATCGTCATCCCGATGTCGGCTTCAACGAGACTGCCGCCGCTGGCTGGGTCAGTCACCACGAGTCTGAGTCGGTCAGTTATCGTTACCCGCAGGTTGACCAGAACCAGCTCTCGCCGCATCCCGGACAGAGGCCTACAGCCGATACGTTGTTCATCTGCGGGTATGGCCACCAATTCAAGCAGGAAGTTAGTCGCCAGCACAAACACAATCGACAACAACAGGAGTCCGACAAACCACAGCACTAACGCCACTGGACGATTCATAGCGAGCACGGGTAGCGACCTACGCCTGGTCCAGTTTCGGTTGCTCGCCCAGGCCGCACGCGAACGGAAGCTCAGGTCTGTGACTGCCCACGTGCCCCACCTGTCGTGCTGTCCGCTCTCGCACAAGTGGGTAAATACGACGACAACGCGGTGCTGAATCATCTCGATCACCGGGCAAACACAACCACCAACACCGCCCCGAGCGCTACGGTTGGCCGGACGTGTCATTACTGTACACACAGAGCGCTTTCCATTTACCACGGCTTTTTACCCAGAGCAAACGGTCCACTCTTTTTGTTCAATTATACGTGCACCTACCGTAAACGGGAAGTTTAAAACGCGGCCCGCATATATTTTTTACTGAACCAGATCGTCAGTCAATAAAAGTAGGTCGTTAAAATATGCACACCAGAATGATTGTAACAGCTGGTCTTTCCCTCATCACGTGACCGGTTGCCTGGCAATATGTTCGTTAAACCATTGCAAATGGATACACATAAAAGTGATTTAAAGCAACAACTGCACGTAGGAATGTTTGAGCTGGCAAATGTCATTCCGCCTTAGCAGTATAATGAGATTAATTATAATAGTTATGATCTTGGTCAGCAATGTTGCAAAATGTGATAGTTGAGGGATATCACGCGCATTGGTGGGGTTGTGACTTGGGGAAACAGCAACGCAAGGTCATGCACTGAATCTCTCAATCGTGACGCACGTTATACGGCTAATACTAAAGCGAAACGAAACTAAGTTATCAAAGGGTTGGTGTTTGTCCCTGTCCCCAGACAGACCTAGCGCGGTTATTTATACGAGGAAGCCTGCTGTGTTGAACGTGGGTAAACGGAACCTGTTCGAACATCAAATGGAGTTGCATTCAATTCCGCCTGACTGCGACATTACCAATACAACTTGTTTGGAAACAGGTTACATTGTTTGGCTTAGAGCGGCCTCTCGTCATTGTGTCATATACATTTCGAATATTATGTCATTGTTTATTCAAGTCACTGAACACAAATTGGCAGATACACGGACGCACATACACAAACACATATACCCACACACGCGCGCGCGTATATACACACACACAGACACGCACGCACGCACGTACGCACGCACGCACGCACGCACACACAAACACAAGCACAAGAAGGCTAGAGCCATTTTAGCAATACAGTAATTAATGCACTGTAAACCTATAAAAAAAAATAACGAAACGAACCAGGTTTTCCATTTGGCATGACCATTGTTCGGCATGAGCAAACAGTACACTGACCTTTCAAACACACGCAACAACGTTCCCACTCACCAGCGCGTACACACACAGGCTTACACACATGCGCGACCGAGCGTAACCTATCTTTTTATGAATTCGAATTATCACGCACCATAAAGACACTTAGGTAAGCGACATGAAACGAACCATTTGACATTCATGGGCTGTTGCCGACCAAATGCACACCGAATTAATCTACACAAGCGAACAGGACGTTGTCAGTTATCCACTGTGTTCCTTCGTGTCCGACGCAATTTAATCATTCACTCCTATTCACAAACGACGTTTGCCACTAGCGGTAGTTTCGCAATACACAAAACGGTGATATTTCACACAATGATTGCTCTCTGGAGAGCCGGTCTCGTTCCGCGTGCAAACGGAATAATAACAATAATCATTTATAACATCCAGTTAAATGCGCATAACAACTAAGATTGCCAACGGCCGAGAATAGTCAACCACGGCGCAGCCGGTGTCATATAGAATATAGACCCCCATGGAAAATGGACCCCGGGTCCATATTCCCCAAAGAATATGGACCACTCATATAATTTGGACCCGGGGGGGTCTATATTCTATGGGGGGGGGGGGTCCATATCCTATATGTGCCATAGAATATGGACCCCATGGAAAATGGACCCGGATCCATAATCTACAGGGGTCCGTTTTTTATATGTGTTATATGTAATAAGAAACCCCATATAAATTGGACCCGGCTCCATATTCTATGGGGTCCATATTCTAAATGTGCCATAGAATATGGACCCCATATAGAAAATGGACCCGGGTCCATTTTCTATATGTGATATTAATATGGACCCCGTATAGAAAATGGACCCCGGGTTGTATTGTTGATATAATTAATTTTGTTCCTGATGTAACTAAGAAACTGAGCCAGACGTTTGATCCCAATGGAGTTGAACTCTAGCATACCTTAAAGCTCTTAGTAACTTGTGTGAGCACTGTTGAAAGAGAGACTGGTCCATTCAAAGTTTCACATTTCACACTGAAAAAATACTATCCCTTGTTTAAATTATTTTATTTTACAGTTTACTGTAAAGATATATTTTATGAGCAGAAATCAGCGAAGATACCAATATATTTAATTACTACTCGTCAATTTCACGAAGTGATACCTCAATCACGGTTCACGATGTTGCATCTGATCACGAAGCATATTGATAAAAAGAGCTTTAACGTTTCACGAGGAAATCATTTTGCAAATCACGAGTCACGAAAATAACCGCTGCACCCCGACACAGGGTGATTCGAACGCGACATATACCATCGTGTCCCGACCATTGCACCTGATACGGCCTACCATAGATCGAACGTTGGCCGCAGTACTCCACGGCAGCGATAGTGCACGCGCAGAACAAACAACAAATATAACTTTATCGTCGACGCACGGTTCGATAACACGGTGTTTGCACTTGGCGTATTTGGCGTCACGAAGTTATTTGCATCAACCGGCCAGCACGAAAACAACGCCAATGGCGACCACGTCATGTAACAACCGTATGATGCTTCTTGACCAGCATAATAATAGTTAAATCACGGGGCCTATTAATTTTGTCGCAGAGTATCTGAACTCATTTAACTGCATATTTTTTTGCGTTTGATTGATTTTTTGTGATGGTGACGCCAAAATTCTGTGAAGTGTTTTCGTTGTTTCCATTTTACATCTCTGTTTGACATATGACTGCATGCGTTGTTTATCTGCGTGTAACAACATCATTTGCTACAGGATCGCGTAGAAAAAAAATCTTTTGTATTCAAATTAAAACACTGTGAAGTTATGTTTTAAACATTTTGCTTTGTAATAACATAACTTATGTGAGCGATGAAAGCATTAAAATATGACAGTATGTGTCTAAACATTAATTAGCACAAAACACGGATAAAATGTATACCTTGAAATTAACCACGATGAAACGAATGGTAGGTACATCTGCAAGATGCTAAGTTGTGTCATAGCGATGTTACTCATGTCCTTAAATAGTTCCCTGTCACAGGTCTCGGTGTGTCGCGAGATTACAAGTAAACACAGCTAGGGCCGTTATGGATACAGCGCAGCCGTAATCTAAGTGCTTGAAAGCATTCAAACAAATACACAGGCATACATAAATTGCATTACCCACGCATGCACTACCTGTAAAATTGCTCTATACACAATTTAAGTATACTATATAAGCATGTACAGGTGCGGTTAAACAAATACGTAATCGAATGTTACATTCGCGCGAATACACGGATATATCTGGAATTCATTTTGTTGTGACCATCCCACATATTGTAGATCATGAGTTGTACAATGCATATCCTTTTTAAGGACAATAAAGTGATTGATTGATTGATCATTATCCTGTTTTATTTGTTATTATTATTATTATTTATCGTCGCGTAACTGTCACTCGATATTGATTCAAAAAATATAATAGCACCGAATGTAGGGATGTTAGATAAGTTAAAACACTTACTTTCAACCTCAATTATGACAACCATTTACTCTGCTCTAATTCCCACACATTTACAATATTGTATTCTATCATGGGCAAATCCTTATAAAACACACTTAAGCAAACAAGAAGTACTATGTAAATAGGGTATTCGAATAATCACATTATCTCACTTTATGAACACTTAGATCCTCTTTTTGCAAAGCTAAACATTCTAAAATTGAGTGATTTATGCTATCATCACTTAGGTATGTTTATGCATAAAGCATCAAATGATCAATTACCAGAGAATATGGCATCGATTTTCATGCGAACAGAAAATTACCATAAAAACAAATTGAAAAATCAAAATACATATTTTATAGAAGTAAGAACATACATAAGGAAATTCACAATAAATTATTCAGGGCCTATATTATGGAATGCACTAACTCTAAGTTTACAACTTATATCCATTAATCATTTAAAAAACAGAAACGCAAAGAACTTTTATTGATGAAGTATCTTTATACTGGTGGATTATTTATTATTTGTGCACATCACCTTATGAATTAATCATAACGTACCGTCACTCTACCATGGTACACACAAGTTGTACTGTTCACAAGTTTGGAAACTTAGCCTTATAATTTATTCAAAAAACAGTATTATGTTCTTATGTGCAAAAACAAATTAGTCCCAAACGCTAACTTGTTTTGTGTATTTAGTAATGTGTATGCATGTGTATTATGTATAATTAATTTCTCATGTGCAACGATTTATTCTATTACATTTTTATTGCAAAGAATCATACTTTCTTACTTTTACATTTACACTACTTAAAAATGAAACTTGATTGTTTTGTTGTTGTTTTGGTGGTCATTGATGTAATTATAGTCACTACAGGGTTTGCGGTGGATCTCCACGGTTCAATGCTTGTGTGGTACCCATTTTCCACCGGACGTGGTTATAAAATCACGCGAGGTTAATTTACTAAAATAGCTAGAAAAAACTAACGGAAACTTCTGAAGAGAAAGAGAACAGTTTTTAGTTCGCATGTCTACTGACCACATTTATGTTGTTGCTTCTTCAGACCTTTCTATGTTTATTGTTCTGATCCTAAAATGCCATGGCAACAACCATAGTAATCGATTAAAATTCATGATTTCCGCGAGCATTGTCACCGGCAAAGTGTTCCATTGCTTCTGTTTGTAATAATCCATCGGACAGTATAACTGAAATAGTTAGACTGGAACAGTTCGATTATTACAACCAAAAACAAAACGAAGTCCTATACGTTAACATGGAGAATATGGACTTTCTGCCCCCAACTGCCCCCAGCCTCGTTTTTGCGCGCGAGACTTGCACGCCCTATAGCTCTGTCCAAACAGATCACCACCCAATTGGATTGGGTCTCCAGGTATAGCCAAAAACCATAACAATCATTGAGGAGAACGTGTTTTGGTAGTGACCAGTGTACAACGCTGCCAAAATGTATATCGTATTTATATACGTAGTAAACATGTGCTACGATTTATTAATTGGCCTAAAGTATCAGTTTTACCCCAGTGTCGCCGCTCTGTCCGACAACACGCGAGGTGTTGATTGGGTGCACTGCTGCAGAAACTCTTGCTCCGCTCCCAGTGTTCATTTCCGATGCCTGTAATTCGGCATAACACTGTGGGCTTTGTGTGGCTGGTCGCAAAGTTTCTAAACACGTTAAACATAAAATTAATACTTCCGACGAGAGTTCGTGTCTTGCGACGTACGTTGCATTTGGTATGACGTCAGCTTGAACAGTATTTTGCGTTAACACAAATGATATATAACGTTCAGTAAGTAAACGAATGTAGGGTAACCTGGGGCAAAACGGCTCTGGTGGTAATACGGCCCCCCGTCAAACTAACGTTGGACAGTGGAACATGATACTGCTACCAAAGACAATTAAAGGAAGACCAATCACATGCGCTGTTTCCCATTGGGCGCCATTTTTAAAACATAGACCGCAGCGAACCTAGCGGCTGGGTTTCAAAAGTCAGATCAACATGGCGTACGCCAGGCACGGCGGTTCGTTTTGCTCAGCCTTTGGCTGCAGCAACAACAAAAGCGTCAACGCAGAGCTTTCATTCTTCAGATTCCAGAAAGATGGTGGTGGTGGTGGTTATCAATGACAATAAATTAACAGTATGTCCCAGCGGATCTTGTGGTGGGCTGAACTAAGAGTAAATATCACTGACACTGTATCATGTATCCAGACTGGCCTACTTGTCCTTGTACATGTACATGGTGTATCTAAATTCTAGATAATAGAATAGGTGCCTTGGCAAAATATTAGCAATAAATGTGTAATACTGGCTGCAATTCAATGTTTTTGCAATTCCTATTTCAGGAGTAAGCGATGGGTTATAAACTCTAGAAGGGAAGATCTGTTGAAAAGAGACTGCGGGTATCTCTATAACAACTGCCGGATGTGCGCTAAACACTTCACCGAGTCACAGTTTATGAATGCCAACATCCGTGACAAGCTGGTATGGGATGCAGTTCCCACGTTATTCAGCTGCAATCAATCAGATCGCTAGAAAGAACGCAAGCCCCCCAAGGACAGAACTTCATCTTCTGAGCATGTAGTTGAGCAAAATACTTCAGTCCTGGTAAAATCAATGTTCTTGATTATATTCATGTCAGACCAGATGATTGTATTGTTGTAAATTGTTTGAGACAGTTGACTAGATATACAGTACATCACCATACAGTATACATATAGCCCTGGCTGGACTAAGGTATACGAGGGGTGGCGCCGGTAGGCCTACTGGTGGCACCCCCCCCCCCCCCCTATACCTTAGTCCAGCAAGGGCTATACATGTGTTTTACATAATCAACTGATAACATTAGTATGTTTCAATAATTGTAACGTTTTTGTGAGAACACCGAAATAATTATGTATGTCATTTGGACACTAAATGTTGTAAATGGCAACCAACATGTTGGCTATATTTTGCAGTTACACGATATGAATTGCAAACTATGCCAATTCAATGAAACTGAAGACTAACTATAATGAATATTGTGAACAAATGTACATGTAGCTGACAATGTATTGACATTTTAATACTGGCACATATTCTTTTACTTTTTGTGTGGCGCATGATGATTATCATGTATCAATATACAGCATAGGTTGTATGTATCATATGCATCTTTCATCTGCGAAATTACATTAATTCTAAACATAGATGGACATGTGCAGACATTATTTATTTGTAGACGTGTGTGTCAAAAATAAAAATAAACTCATTTGAAGTGGCTTGATTACAAAATGATATGTATTTGATAAATGAAAGATGATGTTGAATACTTTCTGCAAATGTTGGCAAATCAAACCAAATTGGCATGTTTTTGGGCTCATTTGAAGTGTATACTAACTTTAATATCTGTACCCATGCTATTAATGCCTACAATAAATGTTTTATTATACCCATGTCTTTTTTGTTCATGTTTTTGATCTGTTTAAGAATAGGAATGAAATATTTCTAAAAATTGGGATTGGACAGTAACTGTCTGAACTGAATTATATTGATTGATTGATTTATTAAGGAATCCACGTTCAGTAATAAAACTGTTGAGGTGGAGCCTTCAGACATTAAAAATACAAAAGTATGCAATGGTGTAAACAAAATCAATTTAAACATATCATGAAAACAAGTTATGAATATGACTAGGAATAGACACATAATTTAACGCACACACAACTGTATGACAAAGTATTAAAATAGATGAACACATAAACCACAGGGAGGCATATATGATGGTATTGGCAATTGGGGCGGGTGTAGGTTTAGCATGTTTAGGTGAGATGTTAAACATCATGTGTACCAAAACAAGAAGTAAATATGACTAGAATACAAAGATTGAAAGTAGTAGAAAAAGACACTTAGGGCTACATCATAATTTACTGTACATACATCCTTTCAATTTTACAATGGACCAGTTGTGTGTCCATAGGCAGTACATGTATCAAGATGTATAATTATAAAAAAATTCAAACAAATTTTAAATGCACTTTCAGGCTATGTACATAATTATTGTCTGCAGCATATCTTCAGCTGACAGGGAGAGGTTGTCTGGGGACATGGTAAAGAAAGAACCAGGCATAATGATCATATCTGAGATTTCATGAATCCTATCATAATGTAGCCGTGAAATGACCATCAAATATTATATATTTTTGAAAATCAATATATTTGGCGCATAAAAATATCAAATTTTTATCTTTACAAGTCCACCCCCACCCCCCACCCCCCACACACACACACCCCAAGTCAACGTACGAGCAGTCGATCGCTTTTTAACCAAAAGAATGAAAGCACACCGGTTTGCTTATGAACTCGCATGACACCCAGCCGCTTGGTGCGCCACCAGTTCAAAATCCAAAATGCCACCGGCTGAGTGACATCTCTCCCCTTTACGCTCTCTGCTGCTACCTAGCGAATACGCTTAGCGACTGCAAGGCTAAACGCTACGAAAAGTAAGTTCACAAACCTTTTGTAAAGGTTTGCATACCCTGTGATCTAATAATCACTCTTCAGTCAAATCGATGTTAACATGTTCACTGTGTGATGATAAGCCAGCGACTGGTACTAATGCACTCGCATCTATACACGTTTTCAATGACTTTCATCAAAATGGGAGCGATATTAAAAGATTACATGTGAAGGTGAAAAAGACAGCACTGTTGTGTATGGGGTAAGACGGCCCTGTTAGAATGGGGCAAAACGGTCCCGGGAGCCGTCTTGCCCCGCCATGCTGTACGAATATGGTATGTATACGCAATATAGCTGTGATGAATTTATAGCGTACACAATATTTTAAATAAAAAAAACATCAGTGTTCCCATTGTCATTTCTCTTGGGTTTTCCCAAGTCTATGAATCTAATTGCCATATCCTCGTGTCCTTCCAGTTTCTTCTCAACTAACGCAGGGCAAACATCCCATCCGTTGTTCCTCTTCCTTTTCTAATCTCCAGCTGTTCTTCAACGATTCCCCTTACACTACTGCTCTTATTCTGCCATCCACGATTCTTTCCAGAAACTTCAACACATGCCTTAGCAACGTAGTGCTTCTATTTTTCGTGGGCCATGCACATCTCCGTTTCGTTTCTATATTCAGACTATCAGCCCCAGTATGCATTCCTCTGTGAACTTCCCCTCTCTCTTGCAGGTGTTCAGCAATTTTTGTTGTCGATCATATTCCAACTCGCTCAGCCACTGCCAGCATCTCTACTCGCACTTCATCAATGCCTGTTTATCTTTCCGACTAGGCCTACACGATAAACAGTAAGAATTGCTCAGGCTGTGACAAGTTTCATAAAGCTTGCATTACCTCCCACCACTGTAAACCATTTACTGCGAAGCATGTCCCTTGGGAAGATGTAATTTATTTTATTTTAGTTTGGTTATGAATTACACATCACAGTATTGGTGGAAAGGGATATGTTTCAACATACACACTCATACACGCTAGCACACACGCACGCACGCACGCACGCACGCACGCACGCACACACGAACACACGCACGCACGCACACACACACACACACACACACACACACACACACACACACACACACACACACAGAATATCACTGTGATTGTTATTTAAATTTATTTTCAACCACAACAGTTATGAATTACACATCACAGTATTGGTGGAAAGGGATATGTTTCAACATACACACTCATATACGCTAGCACACATGTACGCACGCACGCACGCACGCACGCACGAACGAACGAACGCACGCATACACACACACAGAGACACAGTCACACGCACACACACACACACACACACACACACACACACACACACACACACACACACACACACACACACACACACACACAGAATACTGTGATTGTTATTTACATTTATTTTCAACCACAACAGTTATGAATTACATATCACAGTATTGGTGGAAAGGGATATGTTTCAACACACACACGCTAGCACGACGCACACGCGCACGCACGCGCACGCACGCACGCACGCACACACACACGCACGCACACACACACGCGCGCGCGCGCGCACACACACACACACACACACAGAATACCATTGTGATTATTATTTAAACCGTTCCTTTTGCATTTTAGCAAATAGATGAAAGAAATATATAATACTAAATGAATGGCGTTGCAATCCCTTATCGTTCTCATGCGCAATGTGTCAGAGTGAACAAGTTGGTTGTTTGTCTCTCTTTGTCTGTCTCCCTGCTAATTTACCTCCCTTGTTTTAAACATACTAAACCCTTTATCTCTCCCTTCCTCCCTGCCTGGCCGCTCCGCTCCCTGTCCCTGCCCCTACCCCTACCCCTCCCCCTGCCCCGGCCCCTGCCCCTGCCCCTTCCCCTGCCCCTGCCCCTGCCCCTGCCCCTGCCCCTGCCCCTGCCCCTGCCCCTGCCCCTCTCCCTCTCCCTCTCCCTCTCCCTCTACACCCCTCTTCCTCCATATTTTCATCCACCAATCCTTTTCACCCCTCTCATCGTTCTAATTAACCCGCAATTCAGTACGGTCATGGGTATTTGCACATTCGACAAGAAGAATGAAACTACTTGTGCAAGGCAACCGGGTTTTGTCCGTCGGTAATACCTGACATGTTTCATTGTCAATTAGCACACACAATGCAAAGCTTCACTGCCGTGGACATTCTTAGCCTGACGTGCGGCCTCCGACAATGGTATGTTCTTGGTCCCGCGCAAGAACGCACACATTGACAACATATGATTAGAAACCTGTGTCGCGTTGCACCTGAGAGTTGCTACAAACAAATGACTTAAGCGTTCGATCGAAAGCATGGATTCGTCGAAGTGCAGTTGTATTCGAAATGCAGTTCTTCTGGTTTTCAGTACAATACCAACTTTGACGTGTTTATGGATGGTTCGTGTTGGGTCGGGTGCAGCGTATTATGTGGTATTCAGCAAACGATACACATTTGACGCTTTGACAGTTGTTCTCGAATGAGCTGCACATGTTGCAGTTTGGGAGTTGTCAAACATTGGGATATACAACCCGACGCCAAAAAAGAGAACGACGACTGCTGCAGACAATTGCTTTAAGGTAGGTAGACTATGTGTGTAATGTTATTATTGTATTTAGAACGGCAATATGCAACTGTGGGTAGAACATCACCTATATTGCCATGTGATACAGTGTCGACATTCTATATTGCTAACTTGCATAGTCAAACCAGCACGCATACTTAAGACTACATTTTTTATCATTATGCATAAATGTTAGCGTCACTCTACTGTGTATATACTTACGCAGATAACCCATTTCTCGGTAATCAAAGCATTACTTGGGAACATATTTGATATGTAATGAATAGATACACTTACTGATTTGCGTCGATATAAATCGTAGGTTAGCATTGTATTTATTAATTATATAAAATAACAAATAAGTAATAGGTTTTAATCCGCCTCGGTTTATTATCTTAAATTTTGAATTCTCATATACCAATGCGAGTTATATTATTCACTGTAGGATGTACTGTATTATGTATCTGCGTTTAAAAATAATGCCTTATTTAATTTTATAAAGGAGAAAACGTCGGCAATGTGTGCGCCATATTGTTGCCCAACTTCCGCTATAAAACCATGAATCTGCATAAGTCAACATTAATAATTATATTTAAGCATGTTAACATGTTTGATGTATCATATGATATTGTGTGCCATATAAGCCAAGTTATAAAGTAATGCTGCAACATAAATAACGTCAGATGTATGAGCTTACGTGTTTTACAAGTTGACACCACAATTTCACCAGCTAAGGCTCGACATGGGTTTATAAGCAAACAAAATGGCTACCTTCATTGCAACTGAGTGTTCCGACCGCACGTGGCGGAAGGGGTTACCAGTGACGCTCATCCTATGGAGGTCACAACCGATCTGGCGAATCGGGGTTTGGGCTAGGTAATTTCCCTCCCATAGGAACACTTCCGGCGGAAGTCGGTCAGTTGAGAGGGAGTAAGGATTGTGACCAACCGTGCCAGGGAACGTTATGAGGAGCAACCGATGAGGTATCTCTGGCTGAACTAGTTACATTAGATTGTACTACAGGCTATGTACCCTGTGTCTCCCACTTCCTCATTCCCTCTTTTTTTTCTTTTTCAAAGTTTTTCTTTAAAACAGTAAATGTGTGACATTGACTGTTATTTTTAAGGTATTAAGAAAAATATTAATTTAATTCAAGGCTGTTAATGTTTAACTTTAAAACACATTTTGTTTTGTTTGAATCGTACACAAAATCTCAACTTCACGATAAGCTTTAGTTAATTTGTTGCACGTACGTAAATAGTAAATAGCTAAGATACAATAATTGTTACTATTTACATATACTACTACATCTTTAATCGTCACTAAATAAATAAATCGAACTATAATATATTAATAATAATACATTCAATGTATTAATAAATAATTGCGATCATTCAATGTTAAGATACTTGTTAAAATTTGGTTACGTTTATTTATACATGCATATGTTATCTAGGATAACCTTTGGTTATAATCTTTTCAATGAGATATTCATTAATGTTAAATTAATATTTATTTACTTTCATACGTGTACACAACGTGACAAAGTACCTGCATTGATCAGTAAAACAACTAACACTATGACACATAACGAAAATGTCGAAGATATCTTATACCTACATATTTTCATTTTCATTATAAAAGAAGAAGTAATTGTTTTTATTTGACCATTATTTCAAAACAATGCTAAAAAAAAATTGAACAATGCAAACATAAAAATACTGTTTTAACACTAAAGCCCTGTCAAGTGTTTCTTTAAATCATTTTGTTCACTTGCATAGTTTAGGGTAATGTCGGTTCAGTGTTGTGTGTGGCAGGTTCATACCCTGCTGGTGTTCCTTATGCAAACACTACATGTTGTGTGCACACACATTGATTCCATTTAATAAGTTTAGCTGGTTTTGTGGTATTTTAGAAATGCAATGAACTACTTGTATACATAAGCAGGAATATGAATTGTTTCTTTGTAAATGTTGTGCATCTTGATTGCCAAACAAAGAGCGATTAATATCCAACTCACACAAGTACAACGTAAGACCTACATGTGGGCTGTAGAAGAAGGCAGACAACATGTTTCTCGCTGGCAGCATCATATGGCCAGCGTCAGAGTTCTGCCAGGTTATCAAGTTACACAACAATCATAACTCTTGTAAAGGTTAGCGTAGAATATGTTGAGGACTGCAGTAGCCATATCAAAGTATGGTAGTTACAAGAAGTCAAGGATGTAAGTAAAGCCCATATCCCAGTGGTGGACCATGTGCTGAAGAAACCTCATCTTTCAGACTGCTGCTATAAGAAAAATGGAGACTTCAATCCGACATATCATGAGAGAGAGACAGAGAGAGAGAGAGAGAGAGAGAGAGAGATAGAGAGAGACAGAGAGAGAGAGAGAGAGAGAGAGGTGGTGTCCACAACAGAAGAGAGTAAAGTGGGTGAGAGTGGCTGATGAGAGTGAGAGAGAGAGAGAGAGAGAGAGAGAGAGAGAGAGACACACACACACACACACACACAGACAGACAGACAGACAGCCAGAGACAGCGAGAGAGAGAGAGAGAGAGACAGAGACAGAGACAGAGACAGAGACAGAGACAGAGACAGAGACAGAGACATACAGAGAGAGAGAGAGAGAGAGAGAGAGAGAGAGGTAGAGAGGCAGAGAGGCAGGCAGAGAGGCAGGCAGAGAGGCAGGCAGAGAGGCAGGCAGAGAGGCAGGCAGAGAGGCAGGCAGAGAGGCAGGCAGAGAGGCAGGCAGAGAGGCAGGCAGGCAGAGGCAGAGGCAGAGGCAGAGGCAGAGGCAGAGGCAGAGGCAGAGGCAGAGGCAGAGGCAGAGGCAGAGGCAGAGGCAGAGGCAGAGGCAGAGGCAGAGGCAGAGGCAGAGGCAGAGGCAGAGGCAGAGGCAGAGGCAGAGGCAGAGGCAGAGGCAGAGGCAGAGGCAGAGGCAGAGGCAGAGGCAGAGGCAGAGGCAGAGGCAGAGGCAGAGGCAGAGGCAGAGGCAGAGGCAGAGGCAGAGGCAGAGGCAGAGGCAGAGGCAGAGGCAGAGGCAGAATGAGAGATCGAAAGAAAGACAGGATAGTGTACATGTCTGAATAGTGACAGTGAACGTGGCTGAAGAGAGAGAGGGAGAGAGATGAAGAGTGAGAGAGCCAGACAATGAGGTAGAGAGATAGATATTAGTAGGGAATGAATGTTGGTGAAGAGAAAGAGTTGAAGAATGTACCTGAAAAGAAATACATGGTGAACACATCTAAAGTGAAAGATGTTGTGAACGTGACAGTGATTGCACAGATTAAGAATATGGATTGTATTAACTTGGCTTAAACCATCTGCTGACAAATTAGTGAACTCGTGCATATGCTCAAAACTGTTAGTATGTATCGTTTTCTCAGTGTGTATGTACACTGCTTTGTGCTACTAAGGCTTTATAACAGTATGGCACTGTTGTATGCATTAATTCATCTTTTTTGTATCTATAAAGTACTTAACTTACCATTTATGAAATGTTTTGACAATTATGTTCCATTCAATTTCAAACTTTCTTCCAAGGGAATGGAAATATTGGTGTAAATAGCAATCAACATTCACCGCGGAGTTTAGAGAATAAATATAAAACTACATGGTAATATGTTACTGTTGATCTAATTTCTTAGTTACTCTATGTTACATATAAAATAACAAATATCCATATAAATGAAACCATGATCTTGCATTCTTAAATCCCCTCCACCTTTATATGTAACTCACCTGTTTATAATTCTAACTTCACTACACCCGCGAACACTTCTAGCTGTTCAGATATGCATTTATTTATGGGATCTAGACTGCTTGGGAATGAATGTAACATAGCAACAGGATGTCATGTTTATGAAATAGTCGTTTTTATGGGTTCAACACACGTTAATGTTGTTCTTTTACACACAAACCTATATTATTACAGTCACTACTCAACAGCTGGGGCATATTGCACACAGATGGTAAATAGTATGTAATAGGTACATTAGGTGTTACATGGTTATAACAGCATTCTAAGTACAGTGAAATGCGTGCACATCCATGGTATGAAACAGCCACCACACATATTTTATTCACATGTCAAAAGTTCAAAAGAGAGGAAGGGAGAGAGAGGGAGTGAGAGACAATCCCTGAAAGCAGATAACCAGCATCAATAGATAAGGAATATAACTTAAGTTGACCGCAAGTCAAAATGTTATAATTAAGTTAACACATTGAATTTTATTATTATATTTGCATGGAAAATAAGTTTTATTTGTTCACGTCAAATTTATGTTCACCTAGGTATCAGCTTACATGGATGTTGGGTTGTTAACGATTATTACATAAACACATATCAAACTGTTAATTTTATGATCTCAGTCCATAGCAATAAATATAAACAGAAAATGTGCTCACATGTGACATGCATAAAACACTGGACATAGTTTAACAACGTACACTATTGTTGCTACCATCTTGTCACATCAACTGCAGTAAGCAATGGATGACCTGTGGCAGGTCATATTATGTAGAGTTGACAAGATAACTCAATAAAAGAAATGTTTTGAAATTTGCTGTGCAAAGAGTGGACAAACAATTTGCAACCAGTCACAAAAATAGTCATCTATTTCAGTCGACAGTTCAGCAGAATACAGACATGTCTTCAAAATAAAGACACCCCAACAAAATCAAGATAACCCACCAGAATATAGATAGCCCACCAGAATACAGATGACCCACCAGAATAAAGATAACCCACCAAAATATACAGCCCACCAGAACAAAGATAGCCTAATCAGGGAGTAAACCTTCAACATGCATGTTGTAGTCATAAGGAGAAAATAGTAAATTAAAAAAACCTAGGAGCTGGTAACCTCCCTAGTACTTGGACTGGCAAATGTTAAAGAATTCATAATTTCAAAGAATGGTTGTAGCATGAAGCCCATTACACAAAAATATAATAGGACAATATATATATTTTGCATTCAGACTTCAACGTTACTTAATAACATGGGAGATGTGCAACTAATCAACAGAACTAATCAGGAATAGGAATATATTATACATATACCAGTTTTGTGACAGCCATGGAAATGTGTGCAAACATAGTTAATCACCATGGCAACATGTCAGCATAGCAGACCTTGCATAGCAAGCCTTGATAGAAGTGGGTCCAGCATCGATGACCACATCACCATGGCAACAGGTCAGAGTTGTCATCCTGTTAGAACCTACCCCATGTTGACACTGTTTATGCCTGCAACACACTGACAAATGTTAATGTGTGCAACACAGTGACACTGTTAGAGCTTGCAACACACTGATATTGTGACAGCCTGCAACACACTTACAAATGTTAATGCATGCAATACACTGACACTGTTAGAGCTTGCAACACACTGATATTGTGACAGCCTGCAACACACTTACAAATGTTAATGCATGCAACACACTGACATTGTGAGAGCTTGCAACACACTGACATTGTGACAGCCTGCAACACACTTACAAATGTTAATGTGAGCAACACACTGACACTGTTTGAGCTTGCAACACACTGACATTGTGACAGCCTGCAAAACACTGACACTTTTAAAGCGTCAACGTGCTGACATTGTTTGAGCCTGTAACACTGACACATAGAGCCTACATGACACTGACACTGTTAGAGCCTGAAACACATTGACACCTTCATCGCCTGTAAGACAGAGACTCCTCTAAGACAGTGGTAGGTGTTACTGAGGAGCGAGAGTTAGAAATTTACCAGGTAGCTGAATCTGTACATCACCACAATCAAATTATTCAAAAAAAAACATAATGCAAACAACTGGTTATGTCTACATTTACTTGTTTTTGTTTGTGTATTAATTTCCATTTGTGTGCACGTACTTGCCTTATGTGCTTGTGTGTATGTATGTGTACATGTCTATGTGCTGTGTGTGTGTTTGTGTACATGTGTGTACCTGCATGCCTTCATGTGTGTATGCACATGCATGTGTTTGTTAATAACTGAGAATATCCTACTGAATACATCCATCACTTTTGCTATGACATTTAAACAGTTTCCTCACAATAATATTTCTGGTGTCATAAAAAAGAAAGTGGAGTTAAAATGGGAAAACAAAATTATGACGGAAGTAATGTGCTTTTAGAGCTCTGACACAGGAGGATAAAAAGCTGGTAAGAGCTGCCAACTGACCGGTGACGTTGCCAGTTGATCAGCTGACACAAACAAGGAACAGACTTATTATACTGAAAACGTCATGACATTTAAAAATAATTAGTTATATTGTATGTGTCAGGAAATTGTAAACAATGCACTGACAATGGTTAGGTCATTAATGCCACTAGGATCTGCAATATATGAGCTACCCGTTATACCATGTATGCTTATTTTTACTATCATGGCCACTATCAAAGTCACATATGGGATTGGTCAAAAGAGAATACATTAGCAAGCTGATCAGAATCTGCTTCCTTTAGTATTGTGTTTTGTAGATTAATTGGCACTAGAACATTATTCTGTCATTGGATGAGTAACAATATGTCTAGAACGTTTATCACCATAGCAACATTCTATCATGCAGGCAGGCAGGCAGGCAGGCAGGGAGGCAGGCAGGCAGGCAGGCAGGCAGGCAGGCAGGCAGGCAGGCAGGCAGGCAGGCAGGCAGGCAGGCAGGCAGGCAGGCAGGCAGGCAGGCAGGCAGGCAGGCAGGCAGGCAGGCAGGCAGGCAGGCAGGCAGGCAGGCAGGCAGGCAGGCAGGCAGGCAGGCAGGCAGGCAGGCAGGCAGGCAGGCAGGCAGGCAGGGAGGCAGGCAGGCAGGCAGGCAGGCAGGCAGGCAGGCAGGCAGGCAGGCAGGCAGGCAGGTGGTAGGACAATTCTGAGAGAGAGAGAGAGACAGAGACAGAGAGAGAGAGAGAGAGAGAGAGAGAGAGAGAGAGAGAGAGAGAGAGAGAGAGTGAGACACACACACACACACACACACACACACACACACACACACACACACACACACACACACAGATAGACCGACAGACAGACAGACAGACAGACAGACAGACAGACAGACAGACAGACAGACAGACAGACAGACAGACAGACAGACAGACAGACAGACAGACAGACAGACAGACAGACAGACAGACAGACATACAGACAGACAGAGACAGAGAGAG
>OZ024865.1:33494782-33574782 GCA_964017155.1 Oasisia sp. SBJ-2009
TCGGCGTGTTTGTAACCACGATCCGTTTGAATGAGTGTGGTGTGAATAGATGCGGCCGGCCGAAACAACAGACAACTTGCTGCGCCGATCGAAGCGACATCGGTCGCCGGCGCTCCAGTACATGTTGCGTAATTTTGTACCCGGCGACGGTCATGGGGCGTGGCAGAGACTTGCTGTCCACGCACGTGTGACTGTCTGTCGAACGATCATGGGATGTGCCGATTATGTTGCGGGGAGCAAGTCAAACTCGAAAGAAGCGCATTTAACATGTTCTAAGCTGATAAAGTTCTAAGCAATGGCTTAATTTGACAGAAATGAAATTACTAATAACATTGAAAGTTTTCGAAAAGGCATCGATTGACGGCTTGTCTCTCCGACTAGATTACCCGGACGTGAACCAGCACCATGACATTTAAGGTGGGTAAAGGCGGTGCAGAACTACAAACTCTTTAAAGGGGAAGTGAAACACAGCTGTAACATTCCATATACCTAAATGTACACTATATAAGTATACATTAATGGTGGCAGAAGCACATTCACTTATCAGACAAACTGGAAAAAAATATTTTTCAATGCCTAAATCGTCGTCATAGAACACTGCGTATCGCCATCTTTATTCCAAGCCGAGTGGTTTGATTACCTCCTATCTAGCCCATGTAAAATTTTGGTTTTTTCCGGTTTTCTTCATAATTAGACATTTCTACGCAAAAACAAAAATATGGTGCCTTATTGTACACGATAGGTGTCCTATGTATCCACAAATAATATTTATTTGCATTCGAAATAAAAAGGTGAAATTAAATACCGACGATTTTGAACCAATGAAACATTTTCATTTTTACGCTCTCTGTGTTGACAGCCTTCAAGGGGCGGGGCTTACGACCGGAAGGTCTATCGGGACTATTTCTTATTTTGTTTACACAGATATCGGAAGTGTTTTGCGTTAGACTTAGCCTTAGAAGAGTCAAGAGGCGCTAGTTGTTAGTGGTTTTGGATAAATCACAATAGAAAATGGATCCGACAGAGGAATAATTTGTAGCACAAGTGAGAGAAGCATCTGTTGCACAAGTGACACACGTAAAGCCATTTTTGCTTCACCCAGCGTGCGAGCCGAGGTGTGAGATGGCGAGAGAAGATCGCCATGTGATGTGGCATGTTTATGGTCATCTTTGATTTTGGGATCAACGTGCTATAAAACAATGTGAATGTTGCATGGTGTTTGTGTGGATACTGCGTCCCGATGTCGACGCACATCGTTGTATGTTGTCTGGAGATAGCTGACGACCGAGCCAGACCGTGCTGACAGATGCCTGGATGAACCATGACTGACCACGATCGAGTGGCACGACAGCTGTCAGTGACAATGTTGGGAGTATCGGTCTGTTGTCTAAGTGCGATTTGCGTGCAGACTCGTTCGTTCGACCAATAGCTACCCTCGGGGTAGTAGGTAAGTAATACGTAGTTCAACAGGTATCGAAAAGTAATTTAGCACTTCAAACCTAAACAAAACAATTATACTTGTATGGCCACACAATGTCAATGACATATGTATAATTTAAATAATAAAGTCATTCTATCTTCGAATTCGTAACGTAAATCTATTACAAACTTATTTTTTATTTCTGACAAGATGTTATATGATGTGTGCATCCTTTTAATATAATTAATTAATTTCTAATTTAAAATGCTAATACAATTTGTTTAATTTATGTAAATAATGTTATTTACATATGCATGCTGCCATGCAATTTATAATAGTCTGAATAATAAATATATGTGTAATAAGGACATTGTGCAATTCACATGGGAATATTGAAGTGGAGTTTTAATGTATTGTGTACTATGTATTGTATATGTGCGTGTGTGTGTGTGTGTATGTTATCAAGACCACATCATGACAATGAATCATAAATTCATGTGTTTGCAAAATGCTGTAACAATTTTACATACAAATCATTTGTTTGTAAAATACTGTGATAATTTTATTAAAGTATTTCACAAACAAATCAACCAATGCGCTGACTTTGTGATGTGATATTGATAAATTACACAGTTTTGCCAATTACTAATACATGGTGTAATTATAAGATAATGATTGTTTACTATAAATCAAATGTCAGAATGTATCGGTTAGCTGCATATCATCACTGCACATGTTCAATGGGATGCTTCCATGCAGGCAGCAGGCATGTTATAACAACCAGGGTGTTTTGCAGGTGCAGAAAAGAGAAATACATTTTTTCTCATTAGTGGCAGAACTGCTTCAGTCATCATCAGTGATATTGCTGTCATCCGCTAACACATATTCTGCATAACTCTTTTCAGTGTTTTCCGTCTGTCTGTTCCAGACAGAATGATCTGAAGATGGCGACAGTGAGACTGGGACATCCAATGTGTCATCCACATTGACATGACTGCCATGGTCAGTCGAAGAAGGCATGCAGGACTGCGACGACAACTTCGCATACCCATGGTCATGATGAATATTCAATGGAACAACAATATTATCTGTAATAATTGCTGCATCGATAAAGTATCGCATTGGCGACATGATCACTGGCTCTGTTTGAGTTTGACACTACGAGTTAATGGCGTTGCAATGTGACACCCGTACTGCCATGAGGGACAATATCATCTGGTGCACTGGATCCTTTGAAAGTTGTGTTCAGTATTTGTGAATTGTTCATCTGAAAGAATGATACATATGTATGAGAGTATGTATCTTCTGTGATATACATATAAATAACAATGTTTTGACATCTTTTGTTTTCTCATTGCAGTACCTATACATCATAAAAATTAAAACTGATTAAATCAACTTATAATTAGCATTTCGGAAAGTGTTCAGGATCTAATTTTGTGTAGATGCATAGATCTGTGGATATTGTAACTATGCATGAGAAATCTAAATTTGATTGAATTATTTCGCAGGCCCCATATGGTCCTCCATGGTCCCCCAGACTATTTTTCCACAATTGTTAAACAAATCTACTTTTGCATGGTTGTTGCATGTGGTGGTGCTGATATACACAACAAATCTGTATTTTATTACATCATTCTATGGGCCTCAAAACACAAAGTAATGCTGGTGATTTGGTTTTTGAGAAGGTCCCTTGAAATGACCCCCAGATCAGTTTGATGTATTAGGTATCTGCTTTCTGGCTTGTCTGCTGCTGCTAGCCAAGTTCATTGGTCAGCTCTTGTCTCAATGAAACTAGTAGACAGTGGGCTGAGCAAGGTGTTGTGTTTCAATCAGGGAACATTCATGCAATAAATAGAACATTACCTTTTCAATGGTGCATTCTGTGTAGATTCCATTATATTATGACTAACCTTCCTGGCATATTTTAATATGTGTGTATCCCGAGTCATTCAGACATCATTACAAACAAGCAAACCCACTCCTACATAAGCAACACATAAATTACATGGTAAACCAATTATACAAGCCTACTTGCACATATAAGAAAATAAAATGTTTAAGTTAGTTACGTGCAATCAGTGTCCTCCTTGGTCCAATCAGAGACAACTACTTGGCCATAGTCAAAGTCATACTTGTATTTTCAAAAAGTACAAATGTCAATTTAAGACTAAATTTGTTTACATTGGGTTTTATACGTAAGTTTCATTTGTGGGTGGGGTTTTGTCCAACCGAGTCTTTTTCGAGATATGTAAGTTTTTTTTATTGCAATGTATAAGGTTTTCTAAATAGACTTCTTAGCCATTTTCCTAATAAATAATTTTGGGAAGTGATTACGGACACCTTACAGTTATCAAACACTAACTGCACAAACTGCAACTAACTGAACAATGCTGATGTCTGCGGTACTATTGAAAGCAAAATACATGCCTTATCAAAATATAATTTTCGTACTTTATATTCTTATTTTAGTCTTATTTTGTTATACGCAATAATACTATTCATTTCAGATTCAATATACTAGTCGTGTTAGTCGATAATCATTCTACAACAGCCATGAACCCCAAACATTTTGAAGTTTTATTTAAACGCTCAATTTAAAGCTGACCTCTGTTGCACTGGTTTGTCTTTTCATCATGCTCTAGCACATGACTGTGAACTGGTAAGAAATGCAAGTGCACTAGAGAGATAGTGGGGCTTTGTCCAGGCAGTGATGTTTGTATTGGGTATGGGTAGTCTTTTCACTCTTGCTGGGAAACACAGGACACTGGTAAGATTGTGATCTTATTGCCTAATTTGCACTAGGCTATTAATGGCAATTAGTAACAGCAGTCCTCTGTTGTACTTTGATCATGATGTTTGCAACCCTTTCCAGTAACAATGGAGGCTATGGGCTAATGTAAGGTTCCAAATGTTTTTTCACCCATGTAACTATTAATTTTAGTCATGGGATCAGTGATCTTACTACCTGCTGTCAGGAGACTATTCAGATCCCCACCTAAAAAATGTGTGCTTGTTTATCACTTGGAAAGCAAAACTGCAGATTCTTAAAGGTGAGATCCACATTTGGGTGCATAATGTTTTGGGCGATAAACAAAACTGTTGTCTTAGATTATTTAGAAATGTATTAATCTGTCAGTGTTTAAATATCGGATACTACCCCTGGAGGGTAGTGACTTATTATGTATGTCAAAACAGTTGCTTAAAAAAAATTGAAATAAGTTCCATGTGTTTTGTGTATTTTGACCACAGTCATGCATTCTACAGCAATAACAGAATGTGCATACATGAAATTATAAAATATTCTACGGATATTTTATGAATTAAAATATTAAATGTGTTCCCAGGTAATATTGCCAACTGACTTGGGTTATGATGGGTAGTGTCATTGGATAGACACATTAACATACTTAATAGTGACACTATGTTAAGTGTGATTGATTCTGTAGCATGTTTTATTGTTGTTATACTAATTTTATAGAAAGTTGTGCGATGCACACATGTACATATGTTACCAGAAACAAATACAATGATACCATAATCATAATGATAATAATATTTTACTGACCTGCATGGCTGCCGCTCACCGTTTCCTACTTGTCGTTCTGGTATCTTGCTTTGATGATATAATGCATATAAACAGTACATCCTCAGCTTGCATAATGTCAAAAACAGTGTCCTCGTGTAATGGCCAAGATTAAATTGTATGCAAACTAGTGATCAACAGACAGTATTCATAAGTCAACAGCTATGTCTGCAATTCTTTGCTGTGATGTTAAAAGCTTGGGGATTTTTTTTCACTCTACATTTTTCCAGTTCACTCAGCTGTATAAATGAGTACCTGCATGGCTATAGACAGTGGTGGATATGTGTATGAGTAGCTTTTGCGAATTAATTGTAGCATATTGCTGGATGCTTCCCAGAGAAGTTGAGATGGTATATGATTGAACAGGTCTGTCAGGGAAATAAAGTGTAAAGCGCTTTCAGCAATCCTGAGGATTGGTTACTACGCTCTTTAAGATCTTACCTTTATAAATCAGCAATTAATAAAAAAAATCTTTAGTGATTTTAATCAGTTGATTTATGGGGTAACATTTTTTTATACACACTAGTGTTTTATTGAATGCAGTTAACAGTCTAATTTAAATAATAACATAAATTAGTATTTTGCTGTTTCTGTTAATTCATTATAAATAATGCCTGTTATATATCTGTGTCTGTGATTCGTGACTGTTCAACAGTTGTTGACTAATTAGCGAGTCACCCTAATTTAAGTAATTAGCATATGACGACGCTAACAAACACGTCATACGCCTGATACGGTCGTAGCTGGCATTTCTTTTTATGTCACTATCTTGAAGAAAATTATTCCACCACTGTCTATGTCAAAAACATTTTTTTACTTGTATACCTAGAAACTCGAGCTGGTTCTAGCAACCAACGCACCGCTAGATCTGGCGATCTGTTGACCTAAACAAATTCAGTGGATTTTAAACATTTTTATTTCAAATTAAATACTTGTATCTACACATAGATTTATTTTATTACATTCACATTTCTTACTACATTTAAACTTTTCTTAGGTCACATTCGTGTATTATGCAGACAGTGAAATACAACTGTGGGATTAAATTGTAGTCGTAACGATACATGACGGAACTCGTGAGTGCCGAGTCGCCGGCTTGTCACTTCCTACGCGCCGAATCACATTCCAAATAAGGAAATCATGTCCGGTTTTCCTGTCGAGTTCGACGAACTTTACTTCGTCGCTGCGTACTTATATGCAAGCCAATCAATCAAACACGGACCTGTAGCTCTGGTCGAAGCTTATGTTTTGAGGTTCAGCGCCTCGTTGTGCTCGTCACATTCGAAATTAGGCTTACAATCGGCGTTCGAAAGTGACCACCGCCGACTCCGCTGAACTCGCCGCCGGCGGACACGTAAACTTCATCATCTCAAACCTGCTTTTTCTACAGGAATCCTTTGTGGAAGTATGTGAAATAATGCTTACTAACAATTATGGTATATCTATTAGGCATACAGTGCATTAATGTGTTTAATTATATTTGGTTTGAGTGCGTTTCGTCCGTTTTTGCGAGAGCTATGCTGCGCCGCCTATCGACACGTGCTTCCGGTGATTGTAAACAAACCCGAGTACAACCAGCAATATGGCCAGGCGGAATGGCGGCGCCCTGTGTCGAAAGTAGCTCACTTTGAAAATTTATTTAAAATATACCGTGACACTGGGCTTGTCAAATTATGGTCACTAGTGCTGTAAATTATGCTGTAAATTATATGTTCTTATGTTTGGGCTGTGGTTGTTCGGCCGCTTCAGTCCCCCTTTAAGGTGTATACCCAGCCAATACACTGCTAAGAAGGTCCACTTGGCTCTATGCTCTTTAATTAATTGCAGAACTTGTTTGACAGATAGAGATTATATTTTAGTTCTAATATCTACAATGTTAAGACCTCCGTCAGCAAATGTGTTTAATAGTGATTCTCTTTTCAAAGCCACGGGTTTACTGTTCCCAAGAAATGGATATGCCATTGTTTTCACTTTTTCAACCTTTTTTAATTGTTTGGTAGTGAGGTAAGACTCCCGGTGTACCAAATGAAGCCGCACAGCACAGTATGCATTCCTCATAGGCCTTTTCCAGGTCTATGAATCTAATTGCCATATCCTCGTGTCCTTCCAGTTTCTTCTCAACTAGCTAACTCAGGGCAAACATCCCATCCGTTGTTCCTCTTCCTTTTCTAATCTCCAGCTGTTCTTCAACGATTCCCCTTACACTACTGCTCTTATTCTGCCATCCACGATTCTTTCCAGAATATGCAACACATGCCTTAGCAACGTAGTGCTTCTATTTTTCATGGGCCATGCACATCTCCGTTTCGTTTCTATATTCAGACTATCAGCCCCAGTATGCATTCCTCTGTGAACTTCCCCTCTCTCTTGCAGGTGTTCAGGAATTTTTGTTGTCGATCATATTCCAACTCGCTCAGCCACCGCCAGCATCTCTACTCGCACTTCATCAATGCCTGTTTATCTTTCCGACTAAGCCTACACGATAAACAGTAAGAATGGCTCAGGTTGTGACAAGTTTCATAAAGCTTGCATTACCTCACAACACTGTAAACCATTTACTGCGAAGCATGTCCCTTGGGAAGATGTAATTCTTTTTATTTTCAACCACAACAGTTATGAATTACACATCACAGTATTGGTGGAAAGGGCACACACACACAAACACACGCACGCACGCACGCACGCACGCACGCACGCACGCACACACACACACACACACACACACATCACCACATACACGCACACACGCACACGCACACCCCCACACACACACCCACACCCCCCCCCCCACACACACACATCACCACAGACACGCACACGCACACGCACACGCACACACACACACACACACAAACACACACACACACACACACACATACACACACACACACACACACACACACACACACACATATCACCACAGACACGCACACGCACACGCACACCTACCCACACACGCACGCACACACACCACTGTGATTGTTATTTAAATTTATTTTCAACCACAATGTTACGAATTACACATCACAGTATTGGTGGAAAGGGATATGCTTCAACACACACACGCATACACGCTAGCACGACGCACACGCGCACGCACGCACGCACGCACACACACACACACACACACACAGAATACCATTGTTATTATTATTATTTAAACCGTTCCTTTTGCATTTTAGCAAATAGATGAAAGAAATATATAATAGTAAATGAGTGGCGTTGCAATCTCTTATCGTTTTCATGCGCAATGTGTCAGAGTGAACAAGTTGGTTGTTTGTCTCTCTTTGTCTGTCTCCATGCTAATTTACCTCCCTTCTTTTAAACATACTAAACATTTTCTCTCTCCCTTCCTCCCTGCCTGCCCCTGCCCCTGCCCCTGCCCCTGCCCCTGCCCCTGCCCCTGCCCCTGCCCCTGCCCCTGCCCCTGCCCCTGCCCCTGCCCCTGCCCCTGCCCCTGCCCCTGCCCCTGCCCCTGCCCCTGCCCCTGCCCCTGCCCCTGCCCCTGCCCCTGCCCCTGCCCCTGCCCCTGCCCCTGCCCCTGCCCCTGCCCCTGCCCCTGCCCCTGCCCCTGCCCCTGCCCCTGCCCCTGCCCCTGCCCCTGCCCCTGCCCCTGCCCCTGCCCCTGCCCCTGCCCCTGCCCCTGCCCCTGCCCCTGCCCCTGCCCCTGCCCCTGCCCCTGCCCCTGCCCCTGCCCCTGCCCCTGCCCCTGCCCCTGCCCCTGCCCCTGCCCCTGCCCCTGTCCCTGTCCCTCTCCCTCTCCCTCTCCCTGTCCCTCTCCCTCTCCCTGTCCCTCTCCCTGTCCCTCTCCCTGTCCCTGTCCCTGTCCCTCTCCCTGTCCCTCTCCCTGTCCCTCTCCCTGTCCCTCTCCCTGTCCCTCTCCCTGTCCCTGTCCCTCTCCCTGTCCCTCTCCCTGTCCCTCTCCCTGTCCCTCTCCCTGTCCCTCTCCCTGTCCCTCTCCCTGTCCCTCTCCCTGTCCCTCTCCCTGTCCCTGTCCCTCTCCCTCTCCCTGTCCCTGTCCCTGTCCCTCTCCCTGTCCCTCTCCCTGTCCCTCTCCCTGTCCCTCTCCCTGTCCCTCTCCCTGTCCCTGTCCCTGTCCCTGTCCCTGTCCCTGTCCCTGTCCCTGTCCCTGTCCCTGTCCCTGTCCCTGTCCCTGTCCCTGTCCCTGTCCCTGTCCCTGTCCCTGTCCCTGTCCCTGTCCCTGTCCCTGTCCCTGTCCCTGTCCCTGTCCCTGTCCCTGTCCCTCTCCCTCTCCCTCTCCCTCTCCCTCTCCCTCTCCCTCTCCCTCTCCCTCTCCCTCTCCCTCTCCCTCTCCCTCTCCCTCTCCCTCTCCCTCTCCCTCTCCCTCTCCCTCTCCCTCTCCCTCTCCCTCTCCCTCACTTTCTTTAATCTCTACTATTTCCCGTATCACTTCCCCTCTACACCCCTCTTCCTCCATATTTTCATCCACCAATCCTTTTCACCCCTCTCATCGTTCTAATTAAGCCGCAATTCAATACGGGCATGGGTATTTGCACATTCGACAAGAAGAATGAAACTACTTGTGCAAGGCAACCGGGTTTTGTCCGTCGGTAATACCTGACATGTTTCAATGTCAATTAGCACAGACAATGCAAAGCTTCACTGCCGTGGACATTCTTAGCCTGACGTGCGGCCTCCGACAATGGTATGTTCTTGGTCCCGCGCAAGAACGCCCACATTGACAACGTATGATTAGTAACCTGTGTCGCGTTGCACCCGAGAGTTGCTACAAACAAATGACTTAAGCGTTCGATCGAAAGCATGGATTCGTCGAAGTGCAGTTGTATTCGAAATGCAGTTCTTCTGGTTTTCAGTACAAGACCAACTCTGACGTGTTTATGGATGGTTCGTGTTGGGTGGGGTGCAGCAGCGTATTATATGGTATTCAGCAAACGGTACACATTTGACGCTTTGACAATTGTTCTCGAATGAGCTGCACATATTGCAGTTTCGGAGTCGTCAAACATTGGGATATACAACCAGACGCCAAAAAAGAGAACGATGACTGCTACAGACAATTGCTTTAAGGTAGGTAGACTATGTTTGTAATGTTGTTATTGTATTTAGAACGGCAATATGCAACTGTGGCTAGAACATCACATATATTGCCATGTGGTACAGTATCGACATTCTATATTGCTAACTTGCATAGTCAAACCAGCACGCATACTTAAGACTAAATTTTTTATCATTATGCATAAATGTTAGCGTCACTTTACTCGTTAATCAAAGCATTACTTGAGAACATATTTGATATGTAATGAATATATACCCTTGCTGATTTGCGTCGATATAAATCGTAGGTAAGCATTGTATTTATGAATTATATAAACTAACAAATAACTAATAGGTTTTAATCCACCTTGGTTTATTATCTTAAATTATGAATTCTCATATACCAATGCGAGTTATATTATTCACTGTAGGATGTACTGTATTATGTATCTGCGTTTTAAAATAATGCCTTATTTAATTTTATGAAGGAGAAAACGTCGGCAATGTGTGCGCCATATTGTTGCCCAACTTCCGCTATAGAACCATGAATCTGCATAAGTCAACAGTAATAATTATATTTATGCATGTTAACATGTTTGATGTGTCATATGATATTGTATGCCATATAGGCCAAGTTATAAAGTAATGCTGCAACATAAATAACGTCAGATGTATCAGCTTACGTGTTTTACAAGTTGACACCACAATTTCACCAGCTAAGGCTCGACATGGGTTTATAAGCAAACAAAATGGCTACCTTCATTGCAACTGAGTGTTCCGACCGCACGTGGCGGAAGGGGTTACCAGTGACGCTCATCCTATGGAGGTCACAACCGATCTGGCGAATCGGGGTTTGGGCTAGGTAATTTCCCTCCCATAGGAACACTTCCGGCAGAAGTCGGTCAGTTGAGAGGGAGTAAGGATTGTGACCAACCGTGCCAGGGAACGTTATGAGGAGCAACCGATGAGGTATCTCTGGCTGAACTAGTTACATTAGATTGTACTACAGGCTATGTACCCTGTGTCTCCCACTTCCTCATTCCCTCTTTTTTTCTTTTTCAAAGTTTTTCTTTAAAACAGTAAATGTGTGATATTGACTGTTATTTTTAAGGTATTAAGAAAAATATTAATTTAATTTAATTAAGGGCTGTTAATATTTAACTTTAAAAACACATTTTGTTTTGTTTTAATCGTACACAACATCTGAACTTCACGATAAGCTTCAGTTAATTTGTTGCACGTACGTAAATAGTAAATAGCTAAGATACAATCATTGTTACTATTTACATATACTACTACATCTTTAATCGTCACTAAATAAATAAATCGAACTATAATATATTAATAATAATACATTCAATGTATGAATAAATAATTGCGATCATTCAATGTTAAGATACTTGTTAAAATTTTGTTACGTTGATTTATACATGTATATATATATATATATATATATATATATATATATATATATATATATAAAATTAGAACAATGCAAACATAACAATACTGTTTTAACACTAAAGCCCTGTCAAGTGTTTCTCTAAATCATTTTGTTCACTTGCATAGTTTAGGGTAATGTCGGTTCAGTGTTGTGTGTGGCAGGTTCATACCCTGCTGGTGTTCCTTATGCAAACACTACATGTTGTGTGCACACACATTGATTCCATTTAATAAGTTTAGCTGGTTTTGTGGTATTTAAAAAATGCAATGAACTACTTGTATACATACGCAGGAATATGAATTGTATCTTTGTAAATGTTGTGCATCTTGATTGCCAAACAAAGAGCGATTAATATCCAACTCACACAAGTACAACGTAAGACGTACATGTGGGCTGTAGAAGAAGGCAGATAACATGTTTCTCGCTGGCAGCATCATATGGCCAGCGTCAGAGTTCTGCCAGGTTATCAAGTTACACAACAATCATAACTCTTGTAAAGGTTAGCGTAGAATATGTTGAGCACTGCAGTAGCCATATCAAAGTATGGTAGTTACAAGAAGTCAAGGATGTAAGTAAAGCCCATATCCCAGTGGTGGACCATGTGCTGAAGAAACCTCATCTTTCAGACTGCTGCTATAAGAAAAATGGAGACTTCAATCCGACATATCATGAGAGAGAGACACACAGAGAGAGATAGAGAGAGACAGACAGACAGAGAGAGAGAGAGAGAGAGGTGGTGTCCACAACAGAAGAGAGTAAAGTGGGTGAGAGTGGCTGATGAGAGTGAGAGAGAGAGACACACAGACAGACAGACAGACAGACAGAGACAGCGAGAGAGAGAGAGAGACAGAGACAGAGAGAGAATGAGAGATCGAAAGAAAGACAGGATAGTGTACATGTCTGAATAGTGACAGTGAACGTGGCTGAAGAGTGAGAGAGGGAGAGAAATGAAGAGTGAGAGAGCCAGATAATGAGGTAAAGAGATAGATACCGGTAGGGAATGAATGTTGGTGAAGAGAAAGAGTTGAAGAATGTACCAGAAAAGAAATAGATGGTGAACACATCTAAAGAAAAAATGCGAGGCATGTAGCCTGACTCAACACGCCTCTCTCTTAAAAGCCGCTACATAGGACTAGCTAGACAATAAACTCGCGATATGAAGTTCAGCAAAGTTATTTATCGCAAATTAACACGAGGCAAACAAGTTTTCAGGCATGTTTTGCTGTTAGTGCGCCATAATCCGTGACAGTTATTTAAACAAACGTAATATATTAATATATTGAATGAACTTTTTGACAATTCTTAACAGTAGACATCACAGGAGAGTTATCGAACATCCCGTGGCATTTATACGAAAAATGCTTTGTTATTTTGCTGCACATTGATGATGTTAAATTTGTCGCGCAATCGGAAAGTTGATAACTACCGGAAAAATGTAAGCCACTGCCGGACTCTACCAGTTAGCAACCTTGTGTTGATATTATTAATAGGCTCTAGCCATCAAGCACATTTTCAATGATGAAACTTGTGTTGCACTTTCACCCCTCGGCTGCTTGATGCTTATCGCCTATGGCAGAAGCGGTGGATTCCTGCACTTCGTGCAACTTATTCCCATATGGGTGATGAAAAATTTCTTTGCCAAAAATGGCCAAATGTTGGATTGGGAAGTTCTACACAGGCACACCATAGGCGTTGATCAGTGGCGGACGAGGGGGGACACTTGACCACCCCGCGGCCTGAGGGGGTAAGCATAGGAAATGTCCTCATACTTTTTTAGTTCATAAAACAAATTTATACGCATATATAGCGAGACTGATCACTCCCCTCTCTTAAAATCCCTACATCGGTCTAGTAGTAAAATTAATAATAAGAACTATACTTCCGACTACCTAGTGGAAAATCACTAGATAAATTGCTTGCTGGGCCGCAGCCCGCAACTTGATCTTAGTACAGTAAATATTCATCATGCCGGGCTCTGTAATTGTGCACCCTTGTGTTGATATATTAATAGGCATTAACCATCAAGCACATAATAGATTATTAATTTTTGTTTGCCCTGTCACCCCTTTGATTGCAGCCTGGTCGTCCTGGTGGATATTTATATTGCCTATGGGGAAACCAGCAGATTTATGTCACTTTGTGTAATTTGATCTCATTTTAGTGTTGACAAATTTCTTTGCCAAAAGGTGGGATTAGGAAGTCCTACACAGGCACCCCTGTAAGCTCTGCATCTTATCACTCTATGAATCAGGCAAACAGTGTTGGGGCCAAAATCTACCCCAAATGTTCAGTGATTGGGGTGGGCCATAGCCCCTCTTCAAATATACGTTGCCAACACAACAATTATAAGTAGCATAATATAAAGGCTTTTTTAGTTTAGAATTAGCACCAGACCAACAATGTAAATTATTGTTTATATTTAAAATATATTTACGTGTATTTCAGGTCATACATATATATATATAATATATATATTATGCATACATATATGTGTATATAATTGCTCCCCGTCCCCCCCACTTTTAAAACCGGATCGACGCCCCTGCCTATTATTGCACTATAATTCTTTCGTTGACGTTTCGCCACTATTGTGCGTGATGTTCGTGACACTCTTCAAGAACAGTCAGTGAAATTCAAGAACATTCCTGCCTGGGTACTCAACGAAAAGCTCGAGAACATTTCGGCAACTTGGTGAAAGTCCACTTCAAAACATGTCCCAAAGACAAAGTCAGTCTATCTGACTGAATTGGTATAATAACTCTATCCTTGGCTACTGTAAGGCATTTTGGCGATATGTTGACGCTGAAACTTAAAATAAGTTCGACTTATATCATCGAAGCGATACATAAATCATAACAAAAAACAGCTTGACCGTGTCCGCGGGAAACCCGCGACAACATTGGCTTGTCATGACGTAATATATATTGGATAGACAAGATCCGTGTGTTTTCCACCGGTACGACACTTTCCCGATTCCGACAGTATGAATGAGAATGTAAATTTCTGACGCAGAGCGTAGTAAAATCTGTCTTACTTGGTCATATAGTATAACGACATGCAGCTTTCCTATGGTACGCGTGCGCAAATTGTAACCTGTGACCTGATTCGCAGTTCCTAGCTACCCGGGTAATTAAAATGCAGCTTTCTTTTAAAAGGACGACGGTCGCGAAGGGTTCCCCTCGCGAATGCTATCTACGGCACGCCAGGAATCAACACAAAAGTTTAATTTTGTATCAATTTCTGACCAGTTTTACCACACCCATAACAAAAAAGAAAATCGGATTTGAACGAATCACAGAAACGGCCAAATCGGGTTGACGATTCTCATGCCTGTTAAGAAGGCAATATGTACGTATGGTTTCGAAACAGAACGACAGCATGTTCAATGTTTCAAACCACAAGTACAAATTGTCAACAAATCCAATTTACACCATTTTATTTAGCTACAGACCTTATGCAAATGGCACATGAACCGGCTGGGTCATGTTTCACGACTTTCCCCACAACATTTACCAGCAATACCTCAGACGGAAGGAGAACAGGCTGGTTCAAACTGGCCTGGCACCAATGAGACCTTCAACGATGGAACAGGAGCTGGAGTGAAGTCAGGATGCGGACAACTTAGACAGCATTGGCTGCCTCGTGTGTCGAACGACGCGGGGGCTGCTAAGTCTAAATAAGCAAGTGGGTTACAAGCACAATTAAATCTGGCGGACCTAATTGGATAAATAAAAAAAAACGCCTTCATAGTTGGAGCAAGATAGAATGATAAAATAGCTGTTGATGCAAGTACTGAATATAGCCAGTTGGACTGTAATATTACGTCATTGGTTCAATTAAAATGCATTGTGCATACATTGTTTAGCGATCTTGTCTCATCACAATACTATGGTAGGCTCAATGATGAACGATACCCCATATAATGGTTAAGTGCAACGTAATTTGGTGCAGATGTTGATTTGAGATTACACTGTTATGCTTCAAGAAAATAAATAAGAAACTCATAACAATAATCATTTTATTCTCATATAAACACATATACGTATAAAATATTAATTAATTCACTACTAAACGCAGTCTTGAACTTGGGCAACCGTCACATCAATATGACTTTCCAAAGTACTGCCGTGATTGAACCATTGTCCGGGTACTAATAACGATATCAAAAATAACTTAGGAAATACTTCACTGTGTCATGGTGTGGTGTATATACTCCCACATAAACTATCCGTGAAGTGCTCATAGATGTTCTGCGCTGTGTACCACACATGCTGTGTCACTCTCTGGTGAAACAACCCATGGATCCTACATAGGAGCAGCACCCTAATACTCTCTGGACGTTGTACCAGTTTTAGTTTTGATCTGCGACGAACTGACACACGGACACACGCAGGAGTGACGTCGCAATGTCCCGCACACTGTGTCGCAGTCACAACTTCAATGGATGAAGGGTGGACTGATGGAAACCGTTCAGCAGTAAAACGTCATCTCTGACAGACATCAGAGCGGCATGTCGATGACTAGGTCAGCCTCCTCCTCCTCCTCCTCCTTCACCTTTGGGTGATGCTCACTATGTCAGAGAAAGCAAAAGGTCAAAGGGTCATCAACACAAACCAAGCTTTCTTACACACCTGTCACTTTTCCAGTCTAAATTGTTTTATTGATAATGACTGATGAGTTTGATTGAGACTTGTATTTGTTACGTTATACTTGCATTCAGAGTTAAACTACCAGGCCTAAGACCACATTTGCATTTTCCATAGGCGACCATTATAACGTTTCCTTCATTTCCTATTAATCTTGATCAGCTCTCTTATTGACAATTTCACAGCATATTTACCCTCCACAGACAGAGGTTCAGTGGAAAATTCGTGAACTTTTAATACCTCAGGCTCCCACAAAGTTCATTCAAACCTTACACCCCTCCATTTCTGCTTGAGCCACCCACGGATTGCCCCTGATTACATCACCAAGCAAAATGACAAATGTATTAATACCCAGAAATGCACCGAATGACAGCTGTCGTAATTTGACAGCTCTGATGTCACGCTGCACAAAAACGTCATTTATAATCACTCCACACTACATATGTGCTCACAGAAATCCAGACAACGTGCATAATGCTGCTTTTGTAAGGTACTCTGCGGTCGGGCAATGGCGGATGTGCACATTTTGGTGGTCTTACGCCACCATCTTGACTGTTTCTAAGAGAATCCATGTACAACCAACATGAACAATGTTTGCATATTTTCACCATAGTCGTGAATATGTAAGCATGTAAGTACAGTCTGTATTCCACATTGGCATTTCAACTGATGTTATTCGATAAATTATTCTTTTGCAAAATTACTGATATCCAGGACTGGCCAGGACAATAGGAGGTATTGCAAATATAATTTGTTGTCTTTTGCACTGTAATTGTACAACTGCGTGTTATGTGAATACAATATATGTATATATGTATGTACATGTATATATATATATATAAAGGAAATTAAAATAATATATATATATATATATAAAGGAAATTAAAATAATTGAACATGTGGTATGTTCATGCATTATTCTGTACATTTTGTTGAAATCCCTTGTGACCTCCATTAGACTGCCTTTGCCAACACTGTCGATAACAACCACATATCTGTAAGTTACATCATCTTGCAGTATGACCTCTGACAGAACAAAACATTCCCACATCTACTCGTCACTTCAAACAACTTGCTTTACATTTTTGTTAAAAAGAAAAACTTTTTGAACCAGATACACAAAATACACAACAGAATGCGCCATGCATTTGGCATCTATTTTTCATGACTTCAATTACTTTTTGCTAGGAAACATGTCAGACAATATATAGGCCAATTACGTTATTTGAGTGTCGTTTGGTGCAACATAGACGTCGTACAGACCTGTCGTGGTTCGAGCTTTCGTTGCTGAATATGTCGTCAGGCAGACTGTGGGGAGCACTCTCAATGCTCATGAACTGTGACTTAGAGCTCTGCTTCATGTCCAGATGACGCTCCAGTTCCTCTCGTGTCATGTGACCCGGTGGACGCATCGACTCCATCCCATGTGGCATCACAAGATGACCTCGGTTCATGGTCAGCCCTGATGCTTTTAGCTGTCCTGTGTGAGAATTTGGTAAGAAAGTTAATCTAACATCAGCCTACACCAACCAATCCATGAAGCAATAAACCATGGCCAACTGTTATTAGTATTACAATACTTGGAACATAAACTTGTAAAATAAATATCATTTAATTCAGAGCTCTACAGTAACTCATGGAACTCATGGCACTTGTGTCACCAGAAAGCTACTTGTCCCACCCACACACAGAATGAGGCATTTCGACCGCGGAACCTCAGAGGAGACACTTACATTGACCCAAAGTTAGTAAACTGATGTACAGATAAAAATGTGCCTGCATTTGTGTAAATAAAAAACAACTTGGGTATGCATATTTTATTTATTTCTTCTCATGTTTACCATGCTTTTGAAAAAGTCAAAGCTGTCGAGAGAACAAACTAAATAAAATACAACATAATATTGTCTCTCAAATATAACATCATAATAAAAATCATGATGTAATGAAAAGGATATGATGAGATAACTGCGATTTGATTCTCTTTAGAGATGTACACAGGTGTTCAATGATAAATAGCTGCCAACCAATGTTGTGTTACTTGTGGAGTTATCTACGTCATGTTTTGAGACTCTCCCTTACCAAGTTTGGTGGCTGCTGTTTTCTTGGACACTTTCGCTTTCTTCTTTGGTGGTTCCAGTGATTGTGAAGCAGCCTACAAGACCACGCAGCGTCATTTTACACACTTTGTTACACTCTTGTCAAATCATCACATAAGCTTTTCTGATATAATTTTAACATTCAAATTTGTTTGCCTATTACAAGATATATATATATATAATTATATATATATATATATAAATATATATATATATATACACACACACACATACATATACACATAAACAATTCTTTTACTCCAACATTTTTCTTCTGTGAAAATGATTGAAGAAAATATCTAAGTATCTACACAGATGTGTGATATTAACATTAACACACATACACATGTGCACGGAGTAACCAAACCTATATATATATAATATTATATATATATATATATACACATATATATATATACGTTTTATATATATATATATATATATATATATATATATATATATATATATATATATATATACACACACATATATATATAATTATAGCTTAATGACTGCATATGAAATGAACTCTACCATGGCTAGTTGAGATGGTCCCATAGCTGCATATCCCAAGTTAGGTGGAAGTCCTCCAGCAATCCCAAACATTCCCATCTGTCCCGCATGCTGTGCCTTCTTCCTGGGGATAAAATATTCCATGGTATGACGGTAAGACATATGTCTTACAAACCTCTACACCTGTATTTCAAATCACATTTTTACATTTGGAAGATACAACATAAACACGATGATAAATATTACTACACAAAGTGGATACAAACAAAAGTTTGACCCTTAAAGTTGAGTCCAAAAGAAGAATCACTGCATTTGATTTTGGGATGAATTGTTTAAAATTCTGTACATTTCTTGCATAGGACACAGATTGCCCATAACAAATACATCAGTAATGCAGGCCATTGCAGAATCCACAGAACGTCACACACAGATTCTCACCACTGTAAAATTATGAACATTCCAACAACACCCCACCAAAGAAATATTACAAGGCGCCAACATATCTACATAGACTACATCCAATACTGAATAGGTCAGTTTACAGCCAAGGATACATGAGCTGCTCACAACTCTTACGGATGGAAAATGATCAACAAAGTCATGAATGAGTGAGTGTGATGGTGAGTGTGTGTGTGTGTGTGTGTGTGTGTGTGTGTGTGAGAGTGTGTGCGTGCGTGTGTGCGCGCGCACGTGTGTGCGTGTGGTAGCGTGTGAGTGAGTGAGTGAGTGAGTGTGTGTGTGTGTGTGTGTGTGTGTGTGTGTGTGTGTGTGTGTGTGTGTGTGTGTGTGTGTGTGTGTGTGTGTGTGTGTGTGTGTGTGTACATGCGTGAGTGTATGTGTGATTGGGTATATGAATGAGTGAGCGTGTGCAGAGAGTGAGTGAGTGAGTGAGTGAGTGAGTGAGTGTGAGTGAGTGAGTGAGTGAGTGAGTGAGTGAGTGAGTGAGTGAGTGAGTGAGTGAGTGAGTGAGTGAGTGAGTGAGTGAGTTGACTAACTTTTTCCCTGAGCTGCCCTCCTTTCCGCCTTCTGTTTCACTGTCACTTGATGCTGTGGCGTCTGAATCACTTGACAACTCGTCCACTTTCTCATACTGTAGAAGCTGATCCAGCAGGAAACTGTAACACCCACAGTCAAGATTATACTATAACATGTATGACAAAACATCAAGTCTTCAGTCCAAAACTATACAATAATGTAACAAATTATGGTTATGTGAGTTATGCGGTGGATTCAGAATTATTCATTGACCTATTGCAATGTTTTTCCATGTTGAACCTTTCCCTGCTTTAATTCACACAGACTGTGTTGTGTCTCCTGTAAGACAGAATCAATCAATATAACATGTTGCCTGAGCCAGTCTAGAATTTTATCATGCATATTTTCATTGACATTCTGATTAAATCTGTATAATTGTGTTCAAACAGTTCTATTGACAAAGAAAGTATGTTGGTATGAGGTATGCAAGGAATTTAAAACCCACATCATGCCTTGAAATTCTACAGTAATTTATTCTGATTTATATGTCACCAATACACTGTGAAAGACACCTTCAGTAAATAATATGTTTTGACAGAAATCTGTCTAGCATTTTCTGTACACATGAATCAGTTTTGAAGATGTTCACTCACCTCTTGTCTCTGGATACTCTCACCAGTTTCCTCTGCGATTTCCTCAGTTCCTCCAGAAAACATTCTTGTTCCTGAAAATTAATATCAACCTTTCTTTAAATTTGTTCTACATCTGAATGAAAACAAAGTTGCAAACAACATTAAATGCATGTCATCTATTTCTAAGAAAATTTTGGGCAAAGGACAAAGGTACTTACATAAATGAGAAAACGTAACTTCCGTTTCAGGGCCTTGTATTTTTTCTTGTAGTTTGTAGGCTCCGAGTGAGTGTCTGTAATTAAAGTCACCATTATCAATTCATTTTTTAACCTCACAAGTCACAATTCTCTTGCTGTTCATCAATGCTTAATCACATTATCAAAATAAAATATAATCTCTAGCATAAGACAATATGCTACTACAATAACTGGTGTTATTGATAGATATTTTGAAACATTGGTGCATGAGTATGACATTGACACTAAATAAACCAGTACATTTAATAAAATAATCCTTGTCATTCTCTTGTGAAAGTGCTCAGAATTGCTAGAGCTCACTATTTAGGATAGCTCAGTAAGATGTGTAAATACTGAACTATTGAATTCAGATTTTTAAATTGAAATGTTTTTAGGTGATATATAGTTAATTATTATTTTTTTATTTCAGTATTTTCGTGATAGAATCTAATTATACATCCAACCTACCTGAGACAGGCATCATTATGGTTTCACAAAGGACAAAACATTTGCCTGAAACAAAACAGAAAACAAACCTAGAATAATGTGACGTGAAACCATGCAGTTACAGATTCAGTGTACATTTTTATTTAAATCAATGATAAGGATTATATTTGTATCAAGAAGAATATGTGTCTGTGTCATTCATGTCGAATTTTCTGGTCATGAGTTTTTGGTAGTGAGTATACTTTTACAGTTATTGTTCTAACTTAAAAGCTTAGCAGTGCATTCATTCACCATTACACCAAGACTACACATGAATCACTTTAGATTTTGCCAATAAATATGTACAGCGTCTTCCAAATGCAAATACTGAGATGTGACTTCCATCCAAGGGCAGCTGTGGTAAATTAATAACTATATTTTCATTGTTCTAATTTTGGCTGGTACCCAATGATTATAAATACACGTACATCGATAACAAAGTTTTTTCTTATGGAAATTCCAACTACTTCACAATTTAATCAACTGATACCACAACTTGGTTGTTTGGCATAAAATACACAAGTACGCAAGTTTCTTCAGATTATTTTGTTAACGAAAAGTCACGGCGGTCGGGGACATGACAACTATCCCTTGTGTTGTCAGAGTTCTGTCTTGTCTGTTAGTTGTCTAACAGTCTTGCTCTTACAAGCTTGGTCGGTGCAGAGCCTGCCTTAGCAGTTATTAGAAATAACTCAAATAAGGCAGATCAATTTAAATGCATGCATCATGTACATGTAGCGCGCAATTTTATATTATTCACAATGCCAATCATCATTTGTAGTTGTAAGTTAGCAGTCAGAAAATTTTATTTTTGTAGTTTAGATCTGCACCTCGGAAAAACCAAACAGTTTACACTTATAGTTATAGTACAGGGGCCAGTTTCATAGCGGCTACTTACAACATCATAGCAGGCGATAATTCGTCGAAATTCTAAGACGTCGTAAAGTTCCACTAGTTGCGTTTCATGAGTCAACTTAAGATCAACTAGCATCTCTAGTTGCTGTTAGCGCTGCGCCTTGAAATCAGTAGTCGTAACTTTTACGTTAGTCAAAATATTTACGGTATGCTCCCCAATTTCGCCGATGCTCCCAGCACGGCCCACTAACAACATAAATGTTTACACTAGATACCATTGAAGTTCGTAATGGCTTGGCGACTAGTCCACGATATGTAGAGGCGTCAGTTAAGGAGAGAGAGGGTTTTCAGAGACCGAACAAACCCGCAAGATTCCCTTAATGACCAGGAACTCCGTGAGCGACATCGTGTCCGGCAAAACGATATTTTGTGGCTGTCAGACAAGTTTGGTGCTGAGTTGGAGCACCGAAATCAGAGAAAGGGTGTGGTGCCGGCCTACATACAGGTTATGGTGGCTCCACGGGTTTTTGCCACTGGAGCCTTTCAACTGGATGTCGGCGACACATTTGGAATATCCAAGCCGACAGTTTGCCGAATTGTACACAATGTGTCAACTGTTGAACCAGGAACGAATAAGATAAGTTTGACAATGCGGTGGAAGCCAAGACAACCAAACTCGCATTCTACTGAATGGCAGGCTTCCCAAAGGTGATAGGGTGCATTGACTGCACTCACGTGAAGATCATAGCACCAACTGTCAATGAGCATGAGTTCATCAACAGAAAACGTCCAACTAGTTTGCAAAGCTGAGATGACAATCATGAACGCTGTCGTGAAATGGCCTGGTATGTGAATAATAATAATATATAGGTATATAAATAATATTATTACGTAATATTTTTTACATTACTTATATGTAAACATAATGGATTAACTTGTCTTTATTATACTTAGCATGTCAACAGTTATTTATCAGTGTTGGTTGTACAATAATTAAATTAATATGCATGTATGTTACATTATAATTACTATTATTATACTTTAAATTAACTATATTTAAAATTTACTATTCATACCAATTATAAAAGGTATTTTTTTAGGTAAACATATCTTTCAATATGTGTAACTTTTACTAGATTTTTTTAAATAGCATTATGTATGTATGTGTTTTATATATTTATGTGGTATATTGTCTGATTGTAGGGAGTGTTCACGACTGACGCATACTGCGAGAGAATGCTATGTATGTGGACTTTGAGAGGCAGCGTCTAAATAGACTTGGTTTCCTTCTTGGAGATGCTGGGTACATGTTAAATGAATGGCTGATGACACCATATCAACATGCCACGACGGCACCCCAGATGCAATACAACAGTGCCCACTGCTCTATGCGCAGCACCATTGAGCGCTGCAATGGCGTCTTGAAGCGTCGCTGGCACTGCCTTCATGCAGAACTGATGTTTGCATCTGCATTGCATCTCATTTAATATTGTACACTGAATCCATTTTATTGTAATATAAAAAAACTTTATTATTAAATGAATAAATAAAGTTATAATTTTTTTAACATTAATAAATGTAAATATTCATAATTACAATTACTAACTAGAAATACTTATAATAAAAAAAAATCATGGCTCCAATATATAGACATTACTATACAAAACTCTCAACATTACATTGGTAAACAAATCTACCATAATAAAACAAGTTTTTTTCATGTAAATGTAAAGGATCATAATGGCATGCATTGTCCTGCACAACATCGCCAATGACTGCCGCCTGCCACCACCAGGGGAAGCTTCACCTGACGATGAAGACAGCCATCATGAAGGCAGCAAACCTCGACAGACAGTGACAGGCAGAGCGACAAGAGACGCAATTGTGCAGCGATATTTTAGCTGGTATGTATGTAAGAATGATGGCGAATGTTAGTGTTGGAGGGGAAGTCTCGGAATCGTTCAGTGTTACAAATGGGGTCAAGCAAGGTTGTGTACTAGCCCCCACGCTCTTCTCCATCTTCCTATCAGCAATGCTCGACGAGGCTTTCCGAGACATGGGGGATGGCATCTACATAGAGTCCAGACAGAGCGCTGACATATTCAACGTCGCACACTTCAGAGCGAAGACCAAGACTACTCGGATACTGATGAGAGAGCTGCTATTCACAGATGACAGTGCACTGGTTGCACACTCTGCTGAAGAGATGCAGAATATAGTGGATGCTTTCTCCAATGCATCAAAGAAGTTCGGCCTGAAGATTAACATCAAGAAGACCGAGGTGCTGTACCAACCCAACTCTACAAGAACCCGAGAGGAGGATATCATGGTTGATGGAAACAAGCTGAACTCTGTTCTGGAATTCACCTACCTCGGAAGCACTATATCAAGTGATGGATGCATTGATGATGAAATACAGAGGAGGATGGCCAAGGCTAGTGCATCTTTCAGCCGACTACGCCAGAGACTCTGGAACAACCACCATGTGTCCATGCGGGTTAAAGGCAAGATATACCGTGCAATCGTGCTGTCCACCCTCCTATATGGACGGAGCTGAGGCCTGGACAGTGTACAGACGACAGGTGAAAAAGCTGCATGCCTTCATGATGCGACATCTGCGATCGATCATGAGGATAACCTGGATGGTCAAAGTGACAAACAAGGAAATACTTGAACGGACAGGGCTGCCATCTATGGAAGATCTTCTGATCAGAAAGAATCTCCGGTGGACTGGACACCTCATGAGGATGTCACCAGACAGGCTACCGAAGCAGGTTCTCTACTCCCAACTGTCTTCTGGTCACAGAAAGAGAGGGCGCCCTCGTCTCCAATTCAAGGATACCATCAAAAGAAACCTGAAGATGAGAGACATAAAGATCGACTCCTGGACATCACTCTCACAGCAGAGAGACAAATGGAGAGCAACAGTCAAGTGATGGAAGCAGTCTTTGTCGCTTCGTGACCGACAGCATGATGATGATGTATGTAAGCTTACACTTGCCAGTTGGCTGCATAAGGGAAAACACATTTTTTTAAAGATTTATTTAAATCTACTTTTTTAAACATAATATATATTATTTCTACATGTTCTTAAACCTTACATAGAGTATTTATACTATACTGGTATACGTACAACATAATTTAATGATGTAAAAGACAACACTTGCTTGTTTGAAATCAGGCCAAGGCACTGAAAGTGTTAATACTGTGTAAATTATTCACTTGCATACATAAACAGTGTGAAATTAGTATAACGAAATCATGTTTTTGAAGTGTCGTCTCTACAGTATGTTATGAAACATATTAAATGTACAAATGAAATTATAAATCATATAAACAGATTTAAATTGTAGTTTTTTCATACATACATACATACATACATACATACATAATAAAATAATAATAATAAAATACAATATTTATATAGCGCCATAATCATACGGTGCTCTATGGCGCTTTACAGTACAATAATAATAAATCTAAAGAGAAATTAAAACATTACAATATTTAGTTAAATCATTTAAAAGCTAAACCACAATAGTCGTAAATTGAATTAAAAAGTAAAAATACAATTCTATAACGCAATAAATAATTAAGTAATATATTACATAAAAACTATCAAATAATAATAATAATAAACAAATAAATATACAGAATTAAGGGGAATAAAAAAAATAGTAAGATTACGGATAAAATGTACATTCATGGCATTGAAATAAATGAACTAGTAAGAATAAATATCAAGTGGTATTAAAACGGTTGATAAGTCTATTTGTTGTCTATGTATTGCTGCCGGAACAGAAATGTCTTCAGCTGCCTTTGAAAATGTGATGCAGGTATCACTGTTTCTAATGTTCGGGGGCAAACTGTTCCATAACGTCGCCGCTGCTTTCGTAAAAGTTCTGTCTCCATATGTTACCGTTCTGGTTCGTGGCATGGTCAACATGATAGTTGATTCTGACCGTAGATAGCGTGTAGGTCTGTAGACGGATAGTAGATCACTCAGGTAGACTGGCGATTGGTGGTGTATCGCACGATTTTAGGACAGGAGTGATGTGTGAGCGGCGACCGGTTCTTGTGATGACACGCGCGCAAGCATTCTGTAGACGTTGCATCTTCGCAGGATGATTCGCGGGCAAACCGTAAAGTAGCGAGTTACAGTAATCCAATCTTGAGGTCACCAAGGCATGTACCAGTGTCTTTGTTGCATCTTGGGTGAGATACTGTCGAATTCTCCCAATATTCCTCAGGTGGTAGTATCCTGTTCTACATACCGAATGTACATGCTGACTCATATTCAGGTGTTGATCGTAGATAACCCCAAGATCACGGACGGAAGATGATTGTAGTTGTTGTTGTTCCCCGACGGTAACAGTAATGTTAGATAGTATTTAAGTCCATGTTTGGATGTGAACAAGATCACTTCCGTCTTCTCCTCATTCAACTTGAGCATATTTCTCGTTAGCCAGGTATGAACGTCTCTGATGCAATCATTCAACCGGGTAACTGCTGCTGTACGTTCTTGTTCTTCACGGTCACTATTGATGAAGAAGACATATAATTGTGTGTCGTCCGCATAAAAGTGCACGTCTAATTTATGATGCCTTATAATGTTTCCGAGTGGTTGTGTGTAAAGTGAGTAAAGTTTTGGGCCAAGCACCGATCCCTGTGGGACGCCATATCCCAGTGTTACATCAGCCGAAGCATCTTCACCAATGATGACTTGTTGACATCGCTGGCGCAAATACGATGCCATCCATAACAGTGCATCGACAGACATGCCATGTGTTTCTTTCAATCTCTTGAAGAGGATGGTGTGATCAATCGTGTCGAACGCTGCTGACAAATCTAACAAAACGAGCGCTGCAACACGTCCACTGTCCAGTGCCTGGACGATGTCATGTTGTATCTTGATTAAAGCTGTTTCGGTTGAGTGGTGTTTTCTGTAGGCAGACTGCAATGGGTCGTGCAGATTGTTTTCTAGTAGCTGTTGCTCAATTCGAGTATTAACAACTTTCTCTATTATCTTGGAGATGAATGGCAGGTTTGACACTGGTCGGTAGTTACTTAGTAACTCTGGATCAAGAGATGGTTTCTTCAGTCGAGGTCTAATGTGGGCGTACTTCAGCTCTGCAGGCACTTTGGATGTTTCAAAGGATCTATTCACAATAGCCACTATTATCGGTGCTAGTTCACGAGCACATGATTTCAGTAGCCAAGTTGGAATGGGGTCCAGTTTGCAAGACTTATCAGGCAAAGATTTTATGATGCCTGTGATTTATTCATTTGTCGTCGGGACAAACGTATCTAGTGTCACTTGAACGCCATCACCTGTTGGTGTCGTAAGATACGAGGTGTCTTCATGACACAGAGAGTCGCGGTTCATCGACACTTTTGCAGCGAAAAAGTGTGAAAAGTCACTGGCGAGTTGAGCATCTGACGTATGTTTAGGCAATGGGCATCCTCTGTTGTTTCCCATCAGGGTGTTGACCGTTCGAAACATCGCCTTAGTGTCATGCCGACTCTGCTTGATTTGTTTCTCATAGTATTCAGATTTGGCGGCACGTAGTGACTTGTTGACAACGACACAAAAGTCACCGTAGATGTGATGGTGTACCTCCAGTTTTGTTGAGCGCCAGCGACGTTCTATCTGCCGTCGTTTGTGTTTAGCATCACGAAGAGTGTCCGTGTACCATGGGGCGTGTGGTCAGAGCGTTATTGTTCGATTTAACAGTGGTGCCTGGGAATTGATATCGTTCAACGAGCGATTATAGTTCGTTACGAGGTCATGAAGAGGGGCTTCAATGTCACATAGGTTTTTGTCCTGACAAATACATTCTTTGAATGTTGTAGTCTTGATCTCACGTAACTTTCGAAATTTAACAATCGCTCGATTTGTGCGTGGTTTTGACAAGCGAGCAGAGAACGATATTGCGTAGTGATCACCACTGATGTTTCCAGACGTATCACATAACACTGGATCCGTCACTGCTAGGTTCTGTATGATGTTATCGGAATCTTCATTTGTTATTACGACATCCAGCGTATGACCTTTTATGTGCGTTGGTTCGTTGACATGCTGCTTGAGTCCGCAGGTGGAGACTGAATCTTTGAACCTATGTGCGTCTGCGTTGGTGTCCGAGTCAAGATGAAAGTTTAAATCCCCGACGATGATGCTGTCTGCGCATTCAACTGCAACATGCTCAATGAAGGATGACCATTCTTGGAAGAAAATGCTTGTTTTGAATCCGTTCTGAGTGGATGTTGGCGGACGGTACACAACAATAACATGAATTGTTGCACTGTGATGTTCAACACAGCAGTTTATATATTCAAAGTGTGACATAGTAGTGTCAGTGTGAGATGATGACACAGTCGTCACCGACAGTCCTGTTTTAAACATGAGTCCGACGCCGCCTCCGATTCTCCCAGTATTTCGTGGAACGTGATAAACTTCATATCCAGTGGGGACCATCTCACTGATGCAGACTGCATCAATGTCACTGCGAAGCCATGTCTCTGTTAAGCACATAATGTCGTAGTCGTGAGAGGTAACATAGTCCGAAATTGAAAGAGTTTTGTTTTTCACAGAACGAGTGTTCAGGCAGCACACGTTGATATGGCTTGACTCCAAGTACAAAGACGGTGTAGTTGCTCGCGTTATATGTATTAAGTTGTCCTAGCCAGCGGTTGTATGTCAACGTGTACATGTAGTCAGAATTTCATTTATTTGCGGGGATGTGTGCATTTCACTTGTTGTGCACTTGGTGATTGGTCGATGACCGATCACTGTGGATATTCGTTGTTGTTGTTGTTTACGCCCCCCCTCGGCAGCCGCGTTTGGTGGGAAGTCTAGCAGCAATGCCAAGTTCACATAACAATGTCCACGTGGTGGCATTCAACCGTGACTTATTGGAATGTCTACATACATAGTATGTTTACTGATTTTCAAGCAGCTGTAGTTTTCGCTTTAACACTTCAATTTTCAGTTGTCCAATTACAAGTTCTTGTTCCAGAACACTGCACTGAAGTTTCAACTTTTTCTGTTCCAGAAGCACCTTGGATGTCTCGGCTTCAACGAGTCCATCGTATTTATTGCTGGGACGCTTCCGACATTTCTTCACATGTGAGGTGGTTGGAGTGGGGTTGCTGGTAGAAGTTGAAGCCTGTGGCTCGATGTCTTCTTGTGTCTGGACAATGGCATATTCGTCTTTCACTGAACACAAATCGATTGTGTCGCAGTCGACTTCTGTGGAACAATGTGAAGACATAGTATGTAAATTGTCACACATATTTTTTTGTAATGTATCGTTTGCAGTGGCTATGTTAATGGACTTCACCATGACAGTATTTTAGGATGATATGTGATGTTATTCATTTATTCATTTGACATGCATGCATACATATGATGTTGTTGTACACTATAATTTGTTAGTAATATTTTTAAATGGATAGCAAACTGTGTTGGTGTTATAATTGTTACACAGGCAAGGTGTCTGACATATGTGGCACACAAAGGACAGTTTACTTCTCCATAAGTGTATATGAGGTGTGAAGCAATTAAGAGACGTGTATGTATGTGTTTGTATGTAGGAATGAAAAGTTTGTGCTACTAGTACTATTAAAATGTGCAAGAACAATAACATTACACAGAGTGACATATTCAAGTGTGATGTTACATGAAATGCATACATGACATATAAATAACATAACATTACATCAAATGGGTTATATAGTGATTTCACAATGCATATGGGGACATACATTAAATCCGTAACAACACTTGTGAACTCACTGTTGAACACTGAACTGTACACAAAGTAAACATACCTTTAGGAGTAGAAGTATCCTCAGAATCAGACAGTGGCATGACCAGTCCTGAATCTCCACCTCCTGAAATGACAATAACACTATATGATATGATATATGCATTACATTTTAATATAATATGTATTCAACTTACAATAATGTTATATAATTCAGTTTTCAAAAATTTTATATAAACAAATTACTTTATATAAATGGTAAACTTAAAGGGAAAAATAAGGCAATGGTTTGGTGTTATGCACCTAAAAAAGTTTACACAAACTAACCATTTTTACAAACACATTTTTCGCATTAATTAGTAGTTTCCTCAGAAAGTGGTGTTAAAGTGGGTAAAACTAGCTAAATCACCGACTCCATGAACGGGCCCATCTTGGTCCATGCAACCAATCAAAACCCAGCACTTTGGGAAAGTAATACGTCACAGTGTCGTCTGCTGGTTCAGCTGTCATATCAGAGTGAATTTTCTTCGTTAGAGGAATACAAATGATTTTTTTGTAATGTAGTGTATGTATATAATAGTGAGTTTACGGTAGTCGAAGTTGTCGAGTTGCCGTTCGCCAAGATTTGCGTTTCTTTTGTGAATTTTCTTCGTTAGAGGAATACAAATGATTTTTTTGTAATGTAGTGTATGTATATATATGTATGTAAGAAATGTGGGGAGAAGTTTGGCGGCTGTTGGCGGTCGTTTTCGTGGTTAGGTTAGAAAGTAACATATAATAATCGAATAATAATAATACGCATGCACAGTTCACGCCGACCAAGACGACTCTCTGCCGTCATTTTGTTTCTAAAATGGCGTAGTCTGTAGACTTTCTATGTCTATGTGTTCTACAATTTTTTCCTGGTAAACCACTGACGTTAAAAATTTGATTGTTGTTGGAAGTTGTTACTTTTTATTAACTCTGTTAATCCCATATGATCAAAACATTGACTTATATTTCCCTTTAAAGATATTATTTACTTTTACTGACAACATTCAGAGAGTATGAAACATATGAAACAACCACATGAGCACGTATATAATGTAATGGGCACAGGCACGCTATTGCTGTTAGAATGATGTGGTATTCCTACCTTCAGTGCCATCCAGCAGACTTGTGTTATCCCCCAAGACATCGAGGACATTGTCCACAAACCAAGGTCGTGGTGGTGGAGGCCCTCTGCCAGTCTTTGGCTGCTTAGAAGCAGAATTTGCTTTTAAGGCAACACGTTTTAGGTCAATCCACTTTTTGCGGACGTCGGCTGCTGACCTCGCAGCAACACCACACGCTGACACAGCCGTGGCGATACTTTGCCATGCCACAGCCTTCTTCTTCTGTGTCACCACAGACGAAAACTTGCTTTGAAGCAAATTAATGTTCTGCTGGTATAACCCCAGCAGCAATGTCACTTCTGGGTTAGAAAAATTGGCTTTGCGTTCTCGCTTTACACTACATGCCATTCGTATTTCGCGTGAGGTAACTACGGACGCTGGGAAGGGCGTGGTTTGTGCATTTCAGATTATTCAAAAGTTTTTAGTATCTTTGCAAAATGGTCACTGTATAACTACGCCCATTTTATATATACAGTCACACTGACAAATTAATTTTCTGTCCATCCAATATGACAAAATACAACCATTGACATCCTATATTTATTTCCTGCGGTTGCGTGTCTATTAATAAAAGTATTATTTACTGCGATTACAGGGATTCCCTACCGCGACCTAACTAGGTCAATTCTAGGTGTGGTTAGCTACGCGAATGCTAAATCGGTCTCATGAAACAGGCCGTAAGGTACACTGACTAGCTGCTGTTAGCTATGACCAGTACGCAGTAGTTCGTGTAATTGGCATTTGCCGCATTGCCATTGGCATTGCTCTTAAAATTACACGGCTTCATGAAACTGGGCCCAGTTGTAGTAAATGTATGACGTGAAATTTGTAACTGGCTGTTTCGAGTTGCCTACCTAAGCCTAAACTGTAAAACTAAAACTTAATCTTTTAGTAATTTAGACAAATTTACTATTTTAGTACCTCGAAAACTACAACAAAAACAAGAAAGATAATCATAGTCATAGACATCCCGCTTAGCCTTAGATAAAGGTCCGTTAGATAAATAGATTAGTTTGGGATTGATACGCAATGCAATATCTGCGTTTTAAACCAAATTGCTTTATGAATAAATCATGTAGTGTCATATTTACCTGTTAGTTAAACCTCACAATAATATTATAATATAATAATTTATATTGGACTACAAGAAGACAAACCCTCCGGCTCCGGAGACAAAACTAGTTCTTGATGAGCAAAACGTCATGGGTTTTGTGAAGTGCGTGAAACGTCATCAGAAGTGCTGAAAATACCCGGATGGTATCGCTCTTTTGACACTTGGGCGAAAAGTGAGTGTTGTGGGCATGTTGGAACTGTAAATTCTATCTATATTTATCGGGTTTATTTCATAGCATCGAACTATGAAATAGCCATCACTCTTTTTGGAAATGATATAGTAATCACATACCCTCTTTACATTACACTTATTACACTGGTTTTCTCGTAAATAAAATATATGTTACGCGTGTTGTCATCGGATTCTCACGCAACTGGTGTTGTTAGCTCGCTAGATGCTCGTTTCTGTTTGCGTTAACATCAGTGATTTTACTCGTATGCTTCACCTCAATGTATATCACGATATGTATAACATGCAGACGATTTATTTATGCAGCATGCCAAAATGGTGAATTCTTACAAGTAATTGTTTGGCTTGTGTGATCGGGTCACGACAACTCGATTCCTCGAGGCCTGCTTACTTGCCACGATACCATTATAACCATAATGCTAGAAAATAGCGGTGTTGTAAATTACGAATTAAACTTATAAGGTAAAATCATCATACTTCTGCTACCCCTTCGCAAAACACTTATTTATTAAGTTGACACATGTGATTGTGAAGTGTAGAACTCAGACCTACCTCAATTTTGTAGTTACAGCTATAATGGTTGTTAAATTTGATACCTTATTGTAATAATAAAATTATTGCATGTCATCCCAGGCATATACCAGCATAGTTATGTGTTAGTACATTTTAGGCCCCAAATTGCACTGGTTTGTTCCAGTCTGGTCATGTGTTACTGTGTTGAAATGAAAGGTAAATAGCACACTTGATTAAAACTGGACTGACCGACTTTTGGGGCTCAAAAGTTTGATAACGTAATAGTTTTATGTAGACCTGAATTCTACTCAAGTGCTATTTCTTTACTTATAATTACACAACACATAAATTATGGTGTATTTTTATTATACTAAACTAACAGTATACCATTTATTGTTAGAAATAGACTCACTGTAATACTGATGATACAGAAGTTTTGATGTATAATTATTATATATGTCAACAAGTTTGGTGTTGTTTACAGCAATGGCTCCTAAAGGGAAAGCGAAAGCTCCTCCTGCTGTGAAGAAACAGCGGGAGCCAACAAAGAAAAGGCAGAGGCCCAGTCGCATGGTCACCAAACAGATTGGTGGAGATAAAAATGGTGGAGAACGAACAGTCCGCGTCAGTCGCTTGGTGAGTGAAGTTTCTAGGTCATATTTGAATCCGACCACCCGTATTTATTGCACAATGACAAATGTTTGTAATTTTTCATAGGTTAAGTAAGATGTGAATTCATAATTTCCCCTGGTATGTGACAAACAAAGTGGGGCACCTTGTTTTGTTGCAAACCTGTTTACCAGTACATACTAACCGCTAAAGCCTGGGGGCCAGTTTCATAAAATTTACTTATGCCGTCATAGCAGGCGATAACTGGTCAAAAGTGTAAAGTTACTTTTCAAGGGTCTGCTCCATAGTTGAACTTAGCTGCCCCATTAGGCGTAACCTCACGCTATCTGAATTATTTATGGGTTGCTCCCCAAGTTCGTTGATGCTCCCGACACGCCCACTCTCAACATAATTTTTTCAAAATTTACACTGCATATCCTTTACATTGATCGTAGCTTGGCATTAATTAACCCTTTTTATACCAGACGTCCGCCCAGAAATTATACCCATGTTACCAGCACATTTGGGAGAAAAAACGGATATGGAAAAATTGTTTACATGGTGTGTGTCAAATTTGATTTTCTCAGCAACTACATAACATATATACAAGTGTTGTATATCAAATGAAAGCTAAGAAATGCAGCTTTCCATTGATGTGCATCATATAAATAGAACTGTTTATTCAACTATGATATTATAAGTTGAAATCAGAGGAAAGTTTTTTGATTTTTTTTACAAAATGCATGACTGAACTTCAGCACAACTTTTCGACTGTTTCTTGCATGAATAGAAAGCAACTTCAATTACAAGAGTTATAGAAAAATTCAATAGCTACATTTTGCTATAAGAATTATTCCTGTGTGACGGGTAGAAGGAATGTTATGAGCAATATTCATCAGGTATGTCAGTCCGAAAATATTAGTTTTGTAAGATGACAAGTAACAACAATGGATATTATCATATTATTTCCTTCCAGCAGTCAATAATAACTCTGCTACTGTTTTTTGCATGAATAGAAAGCAACTTCAATTACAAGAGTTGTAGAAAAATTCAATAGCTACATTTTGCTAATATACCTGTGTGACGGCTAGAAGGAATGTTATGAGCAATATTCATCAGGTATGTCAGTCCGAAAATATTAGTTTTGTAAGATGACAGGTAACAACAATGGATATTATCATATTATTTCCTTCCAGCAGTCAATACTATCTCTCCTACTGACAAAATGAGTTCCAGAAATATGTATGCTATGTGTAAACAATAAATTTAGTACAAAACGACAACTAGAACTACAGAACTATCCATGGATTTACATGACAACCCTGTCTGCCAATGTTCGACTGATTGATGTGTGCCCTCAGGCATTTCTGGTGCAGAGGCACAGAGCACTCACTACAACCATAGTTCGTGGCCTGTGCCATCCAGGGAGCAATGTGGCGCACTGACAGGGCGAAAGCGGCGAGGATCAGTCACCCAGTCGGGGTGGAAACCCTATAAATCATCCCCAGACTCGTTGGATTCGTGAAACAAATTGTCAATCCACTGCGGTCTGGTTTCGTCGCCGCCATCCTGCACTCGATCCAGGGCAGTGGGTCGACATTCTCTCCCGCTAATTCTCCTTCAAAATCGTCGTTTATAAACTTGTCAACTCCCGAAATATCACTGCCTTCGCTGTGTGAAGCACCATCGTCCGCCATTTTTAAATGCCGCGACGAACAACACAAAACAAAACTTTCCAAAAACACGTTTAAAACGACTGAAATTGCCGCAATAAAATGGCGTCTGCCTTGCAGGAAGTGTGGTGTAGCCTCGTTCTCTTCGTATGACGGAAGTGGGGGATTTTAATTTATTCAATATGGCCACAACATGGCCGCATGGGCGGACACGTTGGTAAATACGCACCGATGCGTATTTGGTAACATGCGGCAACTACGCATCGGTGCGTATCTGGTATAAAAAGGGTTAAGTACATTCTATGTCATTTTAGTTATGTTCAAGCTAAATTGTTCTCAAGTTATATTGACTAGTCGCTGTTAGTTATGACCAGTAGACCGTGTAATTGCACTTAATGTTACATGGCTTTATGAAACAGACCTGGGATGAGATATCAGTAGTAGACCTTGCGTTATTTTCCTTCTGTCACAGATCCCATTTTAGGTATATCTTACAGAGGTGTTGTTTCATTACACTGCAAATATTTTGAAGCATGTCGTTTTAACTGAAACATCAAGTACTCACACCTGTAATCACATTTAACAAGTGTGCAATTTCTCCTTTCAGCCACGTTACCTTCCCACAGAGGATCGTCCCAAGAAACTGCGCAGCCGCAAGAAGTGCTTCAGTGAACACAAGCACAAGCTTCGTCAGAGTATTGTTCCGGGCACAGTGCTCATTGTTCTGTGTGGCAGGCATAAGGGAAAGGTTCGTAGACAATTACATATTATTTGTATTTGTGGGAAATATTTTCTGGCCATAGAAAATGTCACAGTAATATAATGATTGTTGTATAGTTCATATCAAGATATCTATTTAGTGTTACTGCTGATGGTATTACAGTGGCTTTTGTTTGCATAAACCAAGTTTTGACACAAATGTAGAGTATATCAAGAGAACATTTCAGCAGCCATTGCATTATATATTAGGTTATGGCGCATGAATAAATTTTGGGTTTATGTGATTCCTGCAGCACATCTTTTCTAAAATATGATACTTATTTCAACAAATTTATAGCTGTTTGTGCTGTAGTTATTTTGTGTGATCGTGTTGCAATCAGTGTGAATTGTCTTGTTGCAGCGTGTTGTCTTCCTGAAGCAGCTGAAGACTGGACTGCTTCTTGTCACTGGTAAATGATCAATATAAAATTATACCACATAAGTGCAGGATACAGACGTAGAAAGTTGCAGTCATGTCTGATTGTCATATGGAGTTAATCTTGGTACACTGACTGAAATCAAGCATTTGTGGTGAAATGTGTAGCCAAAACAAGCCTGATGAGATGCAAATGGGTTTATTACAAGTTGTTCAGTGCCATGCTCTAAGGTGCAGTACTATTCAGTGATGAGTCGGTTAAAAATTATACAGTTTATAAAACTGCTTCCTCGATTGATTTATCGCTGGTGAATGCGATTTGTTCATATTTGTGTACATAGTGTGTGGTGGGTAAAGTTTAACAAGATAACTTGCCAAAACCACTGGCATGCATAGTTCGATTGGGTAACCTGCAAAAGTGTGATTAGAGGATAGATCCTAGATGAAAGGCAATTGTTCTTTTCTGTGAACGTTGATTCTAAATGAAAACATTCTGATCGTGTCGCCAAAGCAAAAACCAGGTACTAAGAACGTCTTGGCATGTCATGAAGTACCTGATAACGTCTGGGCTTGTGGGTCAACCCATGTTTATGTATGATCTTTGTAGGTCCCTACCACTTGAATGGGTGCCCCCTGCGCCGTATCAACCAGATCTACGTCATTGCCACCAAGACGAGGTTGGACATCAGTGGAGTGAAGCTGCCAGAACGCGTCAACGACGAGTACTTCAAGCGACAGAAACTCAACAAGCCCAAGCACACCGAGGGCGAGATCTTTGACACAGAGAAGGCTGTAAGTAGTGTCGGGCTGTGTATCTTTTCAGGATGATCTTATCTGAATTGTAGTGTTTGTGATTTCTCCTTGTAATGGAAGTAGGTAAAGAAATACCTTGCACACACCCGTACTATGTTGCAGGCGTCTGTATAGCAAACTATAGCAAATTGAACATTACTCTTGATGGAATGTAAGATGACACATACAGTTCAAGATTACTGATGTCAACATTGACTTGGAAAGCCACGTATTTGGATGTGTCCTTGCCTGTGGAATTGACATTCATTGATGACACCTTTTTGGAGAGCTGTGTTCAGAATTTTTTTTGCAAAAACGCATTAAATAAAACAGCCTTTTTTGCCGTCCCCATGACAACTGAATTTGTTGTTTTGAGGTGATCCATAAACAATAAATGATGCATGCTGATCCATTGTGGTATGCCTAAGTGACCTAAAGCTTTTCCAAAATTTATGACAGTAACTTACAGAAAAACTAATGGCCAGATTTTTACACTACATCCATTGTGTGCATTATTTCCCAAATCTCGGAAACCATGCATGATATATTTTTCATATACCTATCTTAGGATACTGCCACGGTGCATGAGAAATAAACTAAAGGCTAGACTTGCTAGACATGTCACACGATTGATAGGCCATCTACTGGTTCTACGTGTGGAGAGTGGCTATGTGTAGCCGATATGGTGATAGAATGTTCTCAGTAGCTGGTCCACCACTGGGGAACTCTCTTCCTGCCGAGATGACTTTGAAAGGACTATTGAAAACCCACCTATTCCGGGCTGTGTATGAAGTGTAGACAGTATTTTATTTTTACCTATTTATTATCTTGTACATGTTTTACATGAATTTTACAAAATGTCATACTTTTTATAATTATCTTTAGCTAACTTATTTATTTTATTACTATTACTTTTTATACATATTTTAGGTATTTAATTTACCTTAACAAACTTAATATTATAATTCTACGACACATGTATCATGTACATCACCTCAGAATGGTTATTTCTAGATTTATGGCGATTTATAAATGTTATTACTATTTATTAATGTGTTCACGACGCGTTCTCTTGCAGGAGTACTCTGTCAGTGCTGAGAGACGGGAGGACCAGATTGCAGTCGACAAACAAGTCCTGGATGTTATCAAGCAGCATCCAGACAAGAAGTTCATGTTTGGTTACCTCGGCTCTTTGTTCTCGCTCACAAACAAACAGTATCCCCACAAGATGGTCTTCTAAACTGTTTCAACTTCTCTGTACATGGTTGAGCATCCTCATAAATAAATAATAGAAATGACTGGATGTTGTGTTGAATTTATGACAAGAATGATATCCTGCAGACTGATATGAATAGTCGTCAGCCATGCGTCATCAAGTAGACTATTTACATGTCCCCATTTACCAGTAGATTATCTAATCTATTATACGCGATGCGTTTCAGGAAAACAATTACACAATACATTCGTTGAAACATTGTTAAACATTTATTCATGTACAATTTACAGAACTAGCACAAAATATTGATGGATACAGACACTCACATCAAACATAAATATGCTGGAGTATGTTGTAAGCATCTTAATTTCACACATTGGCACATTTCTTGAGGTAGTGTTGACAAAGCCGACTACAGTTGCCATTGCCTGTAGCAGTGTAAAGTCTGAACACAAACAAATACTGCTTAATAGTTTGGCAAGAAGCCATAATTATGTTCTGTCATGGTAATCATCAGAAAAACTCACATACTGACACATTCTTATTAAATGCAACCTCAACAACCATCTTAATGATGGCTACAGAAAATCTCGCATCAAACATAAATATGCATGAGTATATTGTAAGCATATTAATTTCACACATTGTCACATTCTTGAGGTAGTGTTGACAAAGCCAATTACAGTTGTCTGCCTATAGAGATTCAAGGTTTGAACACAATGTTAAAGGGAAAAATAAGGCAATGGTTTGGTGTTATGCACCTAAACAAGTTTACACAAACTAACCATTTTTACAAACACATTTTTCGCATTAATTAGTAGTTTCCTCAGAAAGTGGTGTTAAAGTGGGTAAATCTAGCTAAATCACCGACTCCATGAACGGGCCCATCTTGGTCCATGCAACCAATCAAAACCCAGCACTTTGGGAAAGTAATACGTCACAGTGTCGTCTGCTGGTTCAGCTGTCATAACAGAGAGCCAAGCGGTTCGCTAAAAGTGCCTTACGTCGGTTTACAACGAAATTGCGACATCAATATGCCACACTGTTCCTCATACGCTTATAGTTATAGTACAGTGAAAGACAGTATCAGTAAGATGTCTTCTTGTTAACCTTTGAATCGAGCAGAACTGAAACTGGTTCGGTGGATTCGTTTCGACAGTCACAGATACAGCGCGGATCCTAGACGACCCGATTTGATTGACCTAACCATCAAAACGACCACCAACAGCCGCCAAACTCCTCCTCACATATCTTACATACACTATGTTATGAAATAAAATCTCTTCCATTCCTCTAACAAAGAAAATTCACACACAAAAACGCGCAGACATCGAGTACAACTTGTTCGGCCGCCCAGCGGTACCATAAAATCGCTTTTAAAAGCTTTACACAAAATACCGCTAGACGCCGCGTTTCTGACTGCGAATATTTAATTGTTTTACTTCACACGCGCGAAATAGTTTAATTACTTATAAATAGTATAATAATTAATTATTATCATCACTATGATTTGCAGGAAATTATAAGTTTTATTATTTTTATATCGATATTTTATTTTTATAATTGTTCATATATGTTTCTAGTATATTTATGTATTTTTTTCTTCTGTGTGTATTTGTTTTTTTAGCATTTTAATGTATGTAAAACGCCATGAACAATTTTTAATTGGATGTGGCGCTATATTAAATAAACAAACAAAAATGGTTATTATAATATAATATTTGATTTATGTAGGGCCACATCCATAATTGTTTGTGGCGCTTCACAACATAATGCTATTAAAAGTACAATAAAGAGAAAACTACCCACAGATAATATTATTTAAAAATAAATAATGAAAATACATGTTTCTATATCATTAACTAAGCTGACCTATCAGTCATAAATAAACATACAAATTACATAACAACAATTGTAATAAATGAATATAAAAGTATGGTTAATAGTAATAAATAATTAAAGTAGTAAAATAAGTACGACGTAATAATAATTTTCATTCAGCACATACACAACCATTATGCATAGGAACATATTACTGAAGCTATTTGTTCTACTCATGAATGACATTTCCACCACCAGATATGTAATAATAATTATTTTTGGACAAGACACTTTATTAATTATCGGAATAATAAATCACTAAAATGTAAAAAAAGAATATGAATATATGGGAAATATTATGGTGGTAGAAAAAGAAGGATTTAAAAACAGTAATATTAACATGTTATTGTTTTAGTTATTATTGTTAAAACATCGCTTATGTAATATTAGCTTGCAAGCTCGCAGTACACGCGGGATGTTTATAGAAATATTGATAAAATAAACAATGTGACATCATTGAAAAACACGTAATTTCCTTTTTCTTTTATAACTAATAGGCAATTTTGGATAATTATGCAGACACATGTATTTTTAATATTTATTTTTAAATATTACCTGTGGGTAACATTCTTATTATTGCATATACTTTAATAACAGTATGTTGAATAGAAGAGAAGAGAATAGTGGATTTGGCGCTATATAAAATAAACTAATAAAATTATATATTTGTATATTAAATTGTTATTTTTGATCAACTCTATTAGACCCATATCACCAAAGCGTTGCCTTAGTTTGCCGTTTAAAATTTTCTGCAGATCATAGTGATGCAGCTAATTATTATTATATTATTTATAATTAATTCAACTAATTCGCGCGTGCGAATGCAGTAAGGTTAATAAATATTCGCACGCCATCTAGCGGTATTTTGTGCAAAGCTAACTTATAATAGCGAGTTTACGGTAGTCGAAGTTGTCGAGTTGCCGTTCGTCAAGATTTGCGTTTCTTTTGTGAATTTTCTTCGTTAGAGGAATACAAATGATTTTTTTGTAATGTAGTGTATGTATGTAAGAAATGTGGGGAGAAGTTTGGCGGCTGTTGGCGGTCGTTTTCGTGGTTAGGTTAGAAAGTAACATATATAATAGGTTAGAAAGTAACATATAATAATCGAATAATAATACGCATGCACAGTTCACGCCGACCAAGACGACTCTCGGACGTCATTTTTTTTCTAAAATGGCGTAGTCTGTAGACTTTCTATGTCTATGTGTTCTACATTTTTTCCCTGGTAAACCACTGACGTTAAAAATTTGATTGTTGTTGGAAGTTGTTACTTTTTATTAACTCTGTTAATCCCATATATGATCAAAACATTGACTTATTTTTCCCTTTAAACATTTATTAATTCATGTACAATTTACAGAACCAACACAACATGTCGATGGATACAGGCAATCTCGCGTCAAACATAAATATGTAAGAGTATACTGTAAGCATCTTAATTTCACACATTGGCACATTTCTTGAGGTAGTGTTGACAAAGCCAACTACAGTTGCCATTGTCTATAGCAATTAAAAGTTTGAACACAATACTGCTTAACAGTTTGGCAAGAAGTCATAATTATGTTCCTGTCATGGTAATCGTCAGGAAAACTCACATACTGACACATTCTTATTAAATGCAACCTCCAAACAACCATCTTAATGATGGATACAGAAAATCTCGCATCAAACATAAATATGCATAAGTATATTGTAAGCATCTTAATTTCACACATTGGCACATTTTTTGAGGTAGTGTTGACAAAGCCGACTACAGTTGCCATTGCCTATACAAATTCAAGGTTTGAACACAAACAAATACATCTTAATAGTTTGGCAAGAAGTCATAATTATGTTCCTTTCCCACAGTAATCGTCGGAACTCACTGACACATTCCTTTTAAATGCAACCTCCACACACCATCTTAGTGATGATTCAACTATTGCACTGTAAAGTTATGAAACAATTTCATGCTGTGTATTTTACGTCTGATTTCCTCACTTAAAAATAATTCTGTTTAAAATTATACCTGGGTTTTGAAGTATCATGCATTTATTAATACGTTAACTTGGCCAGTGGCCTCTTATTTAGAAATCAGCGATCTATCGTATAAGCAGATGGGTAGTCATTTACCTTTCACTGAACTAAACGATTGGTGCGCATGTCGCCAAAGTGAAGAAATGTTCCACGTATTGGGACTTTATTACCTATTGCATGCTTTGAAATTCTTGGCGACATCACAACCGACAAAGTAAACAGTCGCAAGAACGAGTTATATTGTAAATTTGATAACTGATGCATTGACCATTAATGAAGATGTGGAACTAGACTTCTACACTACGGAGAAGAAACTGCCCAGGACAGTCTTAGTCTCAGGACGGGAAATCATGGGACCATTCCACTAACGTTAAGAGCTCTTTAACCGGATGTTACACCTCAAATGCAATGTTGATCTTTAACACTAATCTTGAAAAACTAACAACACAATGAAACGCCAGCGGGAGTTTTTTGTCACTGGTGTGTCATGAAAATACTGGAGAAAGCAGTTTAACAGAGCACACATCATCATGTTTCGTCCGCGTCACGCAATGTGCGCTGTGTGTCCTTCCAACGTGTTTACTTTTTGGAAGATTTCTTCGATAATGTGCTCCGTGAGTCTCGAGTCTAAGGCGACGGATAAACCACAACTGTCTCGCACACATCTGACGATGTCATTCGCCATCAAAAGATCAACGTCATTCGTGTTGGTCTTCTCAATCAACCTCGACAACAAAATGCGTTCATTCGGCGCATTCCTCACGGCTTCAATCACCTTCCATGCAGATGGCTTTCTGAAGACATCGAGGAACTTCTCCCGTTCCTTCTGGCGCAGTTCACTCGCTGTCTCCTCGAAAGAAGCACCGCCCAACCACGCACCTTTCACGGCGATCAGCTGGTTGATCCTTCCGCCGACGAGTGCCACGGTGTTCCTGGCGTAAGCATCGGCCATGCACGACGCCAGATCGGCCTCGCCGGCGAGAGATTCTAGGTGTTTGTCGCGCTGAAGGAACAACGTCGCCTCGCCGTCCGTCAGGTCGCCGATGTGTATCGGTGCGGCTGCGCGCGACCAGCAACTCGGGCACTTCCGCATCCGGCGATCGACGGACTCGCTGTTGCTGACAAATACCATCTTGACTGTGTTTGTGTCTGCCCACAGCTTTGCCTTCTCCTGATACACACGAACATACATAGCGCATTTTTATACACAAAAGTATTACACAATCATAAGATGTCATAGTCATAGAGGCCACAAAATATGTTGCAAAACGAGACGCTCTTAATAATATGGACAAGAGGAGCCTTAAGAGCTAACACGTGACCCAAAAATATGTTGCAAAATCAACTGAGACGCTCTTATTAACAAATTTGGACAAGTAGAGTCTTAAGCAAACACGACGAGAAGCATCCTACTAACCACACACATCAATCAGTCGGCAGACCATTTAACAGTAATAGTTATGCTTCCTTGCACGTTTCATCAGCATATCAGAGAGTATTTGCGGGGGACTGGAGTTGATATGGTGGCGCTTGTAAGGACTCTTTAGTAATACAACAACCACGAATGGACCTTGCGCACTATAGCGAGGGAATTCCCTCCGCAATGCATTGTGGATATTTTGTACTCGTCAAAATGTTGTTGTGCCACCATTATCCCATGTTAAAAGGCCTGTGTTTTTCGGGTGTCTCGCAAGATCTGGCTATATCACAAACTGGCTACATAACAAGAAAATGTAGTGAAAAAACTCATGGTTGAAAATGGAAAAAAAACCGCTCAAGAAACGAGAAGGCAACATATAACGAAGCGTCCATAGCGGGAACAATCTGTAATAATTTTGTTTGAGAGACGATCGAACCCGTGTGTTCAAAGCGAACTTACCAGAAGCTTGTCGATCGCGTCGGGCATGTTGCGGGCGAGACGGTCAATGCCGTCGACGACAATGACAGCTGGTCGGCCGTACTGCTTGCAGTAGGCGAAGGCCGACTCCTCGATACCGTCAAGAACTCGCTCCAACTTGTGTGGTTCGTCCCGCCGAGGCAACGGTCTGATCTTCAGCATACAGTCGAGGAAATAACTGAAGCTGATGTGCTCATCGAAGCGGAAGTTCACAGCGGCCGCGAGGCAGTCTGGGAAGCTCCTACCCTGCTGCGCCGAGACGTAGATGGGGGCGCCATGTTTACGTCGGCCGTTGGTTCTCCTCAGTTCTCTTACCACCTCGACGATCGTTCTGCTCTTGCCGCTACCAATTTCCCCGGTGATTAGGTAGTAGCTGTTTGAGAAGCTCGGCTCGAGTACCGCTTGGACGCGACGCTCGATTCCCGGACGTGGGAAATAGGCCGTCTCGTGGTGGTTCTCTTTGAATGGCGAAAGAATGTTTCCTTCCGAGTAAGCCTTGATCATGCGAGGGTAGCGGCGGTAGTCGGTGTAGGCGACGTACCCACCGCCACTGACGATTGTCAGCGATGCCCCAGACCGCATAAGGTTCCAGAAGCGGCTCGCCATCTTCACCTCCGTCAGCGCCTGTTCGTGTTTAATGGTATTAGCAATGGCAGTCACCTCGGAGCAATGCGATTTTGTTCTGTTAGTTAAATGACAGTGAAGTGAAATTGTAGTATACCCTGATACGATTCTCAAGAAGACTTGGACATCAACGTGGACATCCCTATTAATTAGATCATCAGAGCTATCAAATCCTAGAAGGATGGTTAAACATCCGGTCAATAATAACCAGAACGTTGTTGATGAAGCTGTGAGGAAATATATAGCTGGGTTCCACAGAGCATGTGGATGCACATACCAGATATTAAATTACGCTCCGATGCATCATTGAACAGTGCTCAGAATGGCAAAGATAACGGTGAACATTTACTTTGAAAATGTGTTTCACAACACGCACGCATGCACGCATGCACGCATGCACGCATGCACGCATGCACGCATGCACGCATGCACGCATGCACGCATGCACGCACACACACACACACACACACACAGGGAAAGTCAATCCATATATATCAACATGGGACCTGGGTACCATCAGAAAGTTCCCATGTCCGCTAGTAAACACAGTCAATGCCAATGGGAAATAATAAGTAAGGAAGTATAAGTAAGTTGTAGCTAACATTTACGTTCAGCTGGTAATTTGAAACACTCTGGCCAGCCCCAAATGTGGCTTTCGTATTGAGGTTCCCTTGTAGACGGCTGTAGTATCAATTAATTCTTTGTGCGGTGTGTTCAGCGTGTTCGAATGCTTCCTAGGCTAAGGAAGTCGAAATGGCGTTTGAATCAACAAGACTGCACGAGGTGGCGCCACTGAGAAGCAGTTATTTTGGGTTTGATTGATGACGGCGCATAACTTCATAGTTAATAATAACCGGAATTACAGCAACGCGTTGTACATTAATGTTCGCGAATTACAGAGACACACCCACAAACGTAGAACAAATTGGTCTTCCTTACAAATACAAACTGTCAAACGTAAATAAAAAGTGTTGCACCTGAACAAACGGGCTTTTCGCAGACGCCCAAGCGACGGTCGACTTACACGAAAACAAGCTCACTGGCTAGGGTGGGAGCATTCCGTATTTTCTACATTGAAATCGAGGAATATCCCACGAGCGTAGCTATAATTATGTTACAATTTTGTACCCTGTATGTATATCACCTACAATCCTAATAAGTTGTATTAAGTACTGTATATATTGTTTTGTCGCATACCACATTCACACGTGTGCGTACACCGCATCATGCTGAGTGCATTGCTCAATTACGGACGGGATCGACACGCGTACTGTACGTGCATGTAGATGCACATTAAAGGAACGCAAAACCGAAAAGTTACATGCTATGCACGTGAAAGAGTAAATAAAAACAAACTATTTTGAACGGTAATCACATTTTTAATGTCAATGGTTTATTAGTAAAAAAAATCTGAACACCTTTTCTATCAAAGTTTGTAAGTTGCGCCATTTTGACTGATGTGTGACGTCAATAATGCTCGCAGTCTGGCAATTCTGTATTTAAAAATAATCGCTAGGTGGCGCTGTGTACATCCGATTCGTGTAGGCGAACCGACCTGATTTTCGTTCAGAAATAGCTGAATTTCGATTGCAACGATAAGGGCCAACATTTTCAAGATAGAACTGAACGCGCTGGTAAACCTGGTAAAGAAGACCCGCCGGAAGCCGAAATGCAGAGGCGAGTAACAAGCCGAGGCGACATTGAGTGATCGACAAGTGATCGAAACTCGCCGAAACTTCGAAAGGCGAATGTATGCTGTTACTGTGGATACCCGTTACTGTAACTGTATTGTTAGGAGGAAGACTCAAAAATCTGTCGGTGAAGGTAAGCATTTATGTGTCTAAATGTTGCCCTAAATGTTCATTATGAAATCTGGGCTGGATGTTAATTTAAGTAATTAAAATATCAACGCCAACGGAGTCGATGGTGGGTCAGTGACACTGTCACTGACAGATATGCTGATGGCCACCTCGCATTCGGTGCCATGTATTATTCTCCAAGTCAGTGGTGTAGTGTCGGATATGTTATACACAACTTGAAGTTACCCAATTTGAAACACATCATATCACATATGGGGTCATGGCTCTCCGATTTATCTCAGCCTGACACAGACTGACAGAGTGACAGGCTCGGTCCTTCGCCCATGTTTTCAGGAATCAATTTCCAAATTGCCCACAAATCATTGAAATGTGGAAAAAATGCAGATTAATTGTTGTTTTTTCAAATACTGGACATTATTATATTAACAGCAGCGACTGTGGCATGTTTTTTGTATTATTGACATAGCATGACCTGTGCGACTAAAAAACAGATGTGTGTCAATATTGATTGTTCTTTTAATAGGCGTGGTATATTTAAAGCGAGGGTTTGGAGCCTAATTCTGGAGGGCTAAATAAAGAAAGAAAATCACCACCCATGTTCTTTATGAAATCAACTTCATGCTGAATAATAAAGTTGTTTTTAGCTGAATATATGTCTCTATTAAAAATAACCATTTTGAACTGGGTAAAAGTAACACAACTAGCAGAACAAATATTCTAAACTATAACATATGTGGATATATTTATGTATATTCTGTGGTGGTCTTAATTGCAATGTAACTTTGTTGTCGTGTCAAGGTAACCATAATAGTAGCTGTGATGTTCTATATTGTGCTAATAATATTTCTTATTCATGAAAAACTCATTTATACATCTGGTTCTGTTTCAGATGTGCCATGATATATTACAAATGGCCATGGATTTTATAGTCTGTGTTTGGAGCAGACAGTGCTTCCAAATGTCACATATATCTGCCAACAAAGATGTAAGTATAATATTATGTTCATGTATTTATAACAACAGTGAAATGTGTTGCTCACAATTTATTGACAATGAAAATAACATTAGAGTAACCAGAACACCAAACATTTTATATAATACAAATGACATTTCATACAATGAAAACACCACATATTATTCCATAGTAGAAATATACCCAAAAAATTACGTTGAACAGTAAATGATGTAGGATCATTCTAGAACATTTCGAGTAGCATGGCCAGTTGTCCACTATGTGAGAATTAAAAAAAGTTCCAGTGATTTTATAAAAACAGAACATGTATTCTATTGTATTTTCTACAATGATAATGGATTGAGTTACCTCCATTTTCATATGTCACCTGTCAACACAGTTCTTATATAGTGCAGTATCCAATCCTCAGACATGGGGTCAAATACATTTGTATTTGAAAGTATTTAAATAGTTTTAAGTAACGTAATTGATGTTTAGTAATTAAATGTATTTGGATTCCTCAAGAGTATTTGTATTTAAATAAATGTCAACGTATTTGACCCCATGTCTGCTCGGCATTGTCCAAAGTGCTTTACACTTTACTCCCTGGCATACCTATTCAGTTAAACACCATCTCATGACTGTGGGAAGCATCCAGCCAAGCTGTAATTAATGAATCAAGACGGTTCGTGTTACAAATATCCACCACTGTCAATAGCCAGTTACTTGTTTACACAGCCGAGTGAATTGGAGCAATGACGGGTGAACAGACTTGCCCAAGGTTCGACACAGCAGCACATGGTTTCGTTCTCGTAGTTGAGAGTCTGAAGCCAAGTCCAAAGCTTTAAACCACTGTGCCACTATACATAGTTGATATATTTATTTAAGCCTTATTTTATTTCAGGAGTCCAAGTCGGCCATATACAGAGAATTTTACCCGGTGGATCCATGACAGGCTTGGTCGAAGGGTACAGAGAGTCATACCAGTGTATACCGGCCATAAGATCGAACTTCTGTGCTCTCAGCAGAGAACAAGATCTAGGATAACACTTGGCACTTGTTGACTGCTGCCCTTGCGAATTATCAGTTGATTTGTGAATAAGCAGTTGGATTGTCAATGAACAAATCAACTGACTCTTGACACCAGCAGACCTTCTTTCATTAGCTAGGGCATATCTGAACCAAGGATTGCAATTCTGACATGGACAGTCGTTGTGGGCAGCGGCCAGAGTTCTGACAAAGATGTAATTCACCATTCACTCATTCTTCCCACCACAGTGTGGTGGATCTGCAGGTAAACATACAGCTGTAGTGTCTTCTGCAGCTCCAATTACTTGCGTCTTGACCAGAAAACAGCCATGTTGTCAAGGTTCGCTAGGACGTGGCCGGACGTTCTTGCTAGAGCCATGGTTCCATCCTATAAATAAACAGGACATGCTGTACTGCTAAATATTTGTGTCATGTTGTATCTTATATACAGTGGCTTGTTATCAAGTGTGGTTGTCTTTAATAAAAAAAATTGTTATAATGACATTTAAGTGCTTCAGATTCTATTATTCAATAAACACAAACGTTGGCACCTCAAAATATCAATCGAACAGGAATATCTATGACAATGTATATTTTAACTGGCAAAATGTCATATTGACACATCACGCCAATGTGCATGGTGGATCATCTGACTTACTTGCTAAACTATTGGATTAAATTATTATTGAATTAGGTTAGTGATTTGCACTCTTATTGTGGGGAAGAAACTGGTACCAAATGTTTACCGACTGATCTTGTGGGATATCTACAAATCCTCGTTGACTCGTTCCATCTAGTATATTATGCTAGTCTGTTATTGGGGTGTGTTAATGTTTCTTCTTGTTTGCTGAGTGTGTCCCAATATTTCAAGAAACTCTACCTACCAATAAAGGCAATATTGCAAATTTGCAAAGTAATTTTTACAGTACATAAGTTATGTCTCATCATAGCTAATTATTCATCCTTTACTGTAAGCCTGTAACATGTCCTAGTATCAATGTATTAGTATCTGAACTGACACAGCACACAGAATTTGTAATTGTGTGTCTCGCTGAACGAATAACATGATTGAAAACAACATTCGCAATGCCAGTTTGTGATGTTTGAATAATATATTTACTGAAAAATATTGCAGGCATGCTGGCACATTCACAGTGGTCAACCTGACAATAGGAACTGCGTAACTATGAAAGGCAGTATTTTTGAAAACTTATTTAGTGAATATTGTAAAACCTTAATTTATTCTTTAGACCTATTTATTTTAATGTTTTAAAGTATTTATTAAAATATTTTATTAAAGTATTTTTTAAGTTTATTCAAATAATCAAAGAAAATATGTTTTAATGTCTTAACATATTTAATTTACCTTTATAGATACATTTCAAATAAATTATTCTCTACTTTTTTAATTAATTTTTTATTTATGCTAATGTTTTAAATTATATATTATTTCAATCTATTTTAACAAATATATTTTGCATGTTTTATGTACCTATTTCAATCTGTATTGATTGCCCAGAGAATGAAATAAACCAACCAAAATCTAGGTGCTATATTATCGTTCATGCGAATTGATGGGGACATCTATGATCTGGCTTGCATTCAGCTGTGTTTTAATGTTACGGTCATGTTTAACACATGTAGCTTTACCTTATTTATATGCCTCTGTTCATGCAAACGTGATACCATTCAATGTAGGATAAAATAAAACTAATAATAATGAATAACAATATCGAACGGTTTAACTCGCTTGGACTTGGTCCTAGACCTAGTTAGCGGCTCCATGATCCCATGTCATGTACATACCTTCTAGAACGTTAACTGTGGTGGATGTTTATAAAATATATCAGTATGTACATAAGTCATAACGACAGACATCGCAATGTGTCTAATGGTACAAGATTTAAATAATTTAGACACAGAAGACTTAATATTTACTAACCTTCTTGCGCGCGCTGACTTGGCTACGGCGATGGAAGGTTTCGACCGGTAACCCGTTTCAACGACTATCGTTGGTGATTAAATATCGCGCCAATATCGTTTGCACAGCTCTAAATTTCAAAACTCGACGTCGCCAACGTTTCTGCGGATCTTGACCCACTATATACGATGAGAAACATCCCATTTGAAGCAAGGTTCTTCGAACGGATGTTCTTCTTCGAAGTTCGGGTATCTGACAACATTGTGTTTACAACGGCGATAAGCATTATTATGCGTCATCGGACACGTGACTTTAAGGCCGGTTCTGCGTGCTGAATGGTTATACAACAGGAAGAGGCGGACCGGGGCGCGTTAATGGCCGCCTCTACGGAGCCGAGGATTTCAGTGAAATTATCCACTTTGAAATTATTTTACTAATAAACCACTGTCGTTAAAAATGTGATTACCGTTCAGAATGGTTGCTTTGTATTAGCTCTTTCACGTGCATATCACGTAATATTTCCCTTTTGGCTTCCTTTAATAATTATATTATACTCGAATGATTATAAATAGGTGTGATGTGGGATATATATATATAATATACAACTACCCCCATGTAGTCTTTAAAGTGCCGAAGTTTTGGCGAATTTATTCGGGGAAGAGAGGATGTGCAATTGGAGGTTTTTGACAATTTAAGTCAATTCCTGTGAGGACCCAACTTTGCAGTTGCACGCGTATCCATGTCATTACTGGTAATCCTGACATCGGATCCTGACATTGCTATTGGAAGACGGGGGAGGGATGCCACTGAAATACCATATCAATGGCACGTAATCGTCGGTGTTATAAAATATTGTACGGTCCCTGTCAGTAAACGAAAACGAGGTTTCGCCATGTGACGAGCGATAATAGGGATTCTGGGGCATCGTATGTGGACGTAACGCCTTGAAAATATGGGCAATCGCAAAAGAAAGGTATATTTAGAGATATTTTATAACTTACAGGCGTACCTGCACACACAAATAGTGACTGAAGTATTTCGCAGACACTGGTGACGATGTTATCATTCTTATTTTGTATATACTAATACTGATCCAGACGAGGCAATCGGCGTAAATTTTGTTGACACCGTTAGGCGTTACAATTTTCCAATTTTTAGGCCTTACGATTACAATCCACACCTCGTTATCACCACCACTAGTACCAGTGTCACAAGATTAGTTTTTTCTTGGGAACGCATCAAGCAATTGAATATTGCCTAAGCCAAGGCTATATATATTGGTAAACCAGGCTGGAAGTCTGAGAAGTGGGATCTGACTCTGAGCAACTGCACAGCAGCTTCCCTTTCTGATAAACGATGACATAGCCACCAACTATGAACTTGTCTGGGCACTATTTGTAAGATTATCTGTTCTTTGATGTCTATAATTTTCTTGTGTGATATTTTTATTTTCCAGTATTACAGTCCAGTAGAGCATTTTTTCCATAACACTGTAATGTGAGCTAAATTTCCAAAATGATTATAAATATATGATATAGAAAATTAATAATGGTAGGGTGATACTGCCGGTCAATGAGTGCAATCGGCATTCTTTTTCAATTGCCCAGTTTTTAATACAGATCATATCTTCACTTTTTAATTAATTACTTAAATTGTTATTTCTGTATTATTTCTTTGGTATATTTATGAGAAGTGCATTGTTATTTAGCTGGGGTTGCAATATGTGCAATTTTTTTAGTTTAAAAACAAATTGGAACGACTTAAATTTGGATTGTTTATTTTTATTTTTGTGGACTAGTAAACCTTTGGCGGACTAGTAAACTTTTGACTTTATTAGTCCCGCTGTCTAGTAAAATAAATGCTGAAGTTCTACCCCTGGGTACATGTCATCACGTGAAAAACTCATGATTACACGATAAACATGTGTCAACACACCAAATTTGGTCACAGAATCCTGTGAATTCACGCACGGAAACACGTGAATTGAGCCAGTTGAACTCGTGAATTCACTTACAGAACATGTGAAATCATGGGTCGTTGTTTGCTGGGTAAACACAGTCTTTATTGTATTTACAGACACTAACTAGAAATATAATTGTTTCAGTACGAGAGTGGAGCAGCCACCTCCTACATCACAAGGAACCAGGCACTCAAGAAACTGCAGCTCACTTTAGCAGACTTCAGGTTTGTTGAAGGAAATGTTGACTGAATAATTATTATTGTTATGTCATATGACCTGTTAATAATATATCTAGACCTGTGATTGTAAAAAACATAACTTTGGAATTCTCAATAGAACAGCATAACAATTTTGACATAAACGGAAGACTGAACAATTCCTGTTGTGTTGTTGCAACAGACAGTGCCACACGGAGAGTAAACAGAGGTTGACCAGAATTCAAAATTTCAAACAAGGTTATGCCTGAGCCATTGCAGACAGCCAACAGCAAACATTACCAAATGGCTGCTCAATATAGCAGACAGCTGACCTGGAATTGCTACATACATTTCTATGCATGTATTTGGCGAGGCACAGGACTTTATGCAGGATCAAATTATTGCTAGTCACATGTTTTGGTGGACACGTTGATGTTAACTGTTAAGCTAGTTTATAAACTTTCAAATTGTGCCTGATGACCTGAAATGGGCTACAAACACACATTTGACACCATTTACACTCACTTTCAAGGCACAACTAACAATTTCTATGGTTTTGGAAGACCTTTTTTTTTTGCTCCTTCATTTTTTTGCCCGTCCACAACCCGTCCTCCATATTTCTACCCGTCCATATTCGTTTTTACCCGTCCAAATGACGGGTGGACGGGTCTCTAGATAAAGCTATGGCGAGGCACAACAAACTCACAGATTGTGAACACTGAAAATGGTTCAAACATAAAATGAATATACTGTTCAGAAAAAAATCACAAAAATTAATATTGAAAGTTGCAGTAAGCTATACTGATTTTAGTGGATGCAGGCGATTTTTACATTTTTCATTTGTGTCACAGACGACTATGTATACTGAAGGGAGTCTATCCACATGAGCCCAGACATCGGAAGAAAGTAGGCAAGGGCAGCACTCTCCCAAAGACTTACTACTTTCTCAAAGACATCCAGTTTCTGCTGCACGAACCCATTGTTGGCAAGTTCCGTGAATTCAAGGTATGTTTTTGCTGTTCCGATGTGTAGTTGTAGTTGGTGTTATTTTATGGAAATACACATTCACAGTGAATCAGTGATATGTTTTCTCATAATTTCTCGTGAATTAACCTTCATAGTTTCTGTGATAGCGAAAAAACAATTATCATAAACAAATTGATGTATAATGACAAACTGTTTTGATTTGTACAAATTTCTAAAATTCCCCAGATCCTTTGTCATGCAAATGATATGTAGATACATGATAACGTGTATATTCTGTATAAGTATATATATATATATATATATATATATCATTTCAAAGTTTTTATATTGGGGTCACAGGAAGGTGGCACATAATGTATCATGTGACCAGCATGTAACAATACATTTATTTTTTGTTTCTATAGAGTGTAATGTTGTTGCAAAATTTGATTTGATGTTTGATGGTTCTTGCTATGGCATGTTTGTGCATGCGCAGAATATTCTGGGGACCAGACAGCAGCCACTTAAATAATATCAAGAAAGGTGGCCTTTAGGTGGGGCAAAACAGTAAATTAAAATAGCTTTGTTTGGCCATGAAACATCACATACAACTTCAGCTATGTGTAGAAAGTGTCTTGGTGAGCTGTTAATAATTTTACCACACTACACAATCTGCACATAAGTTTGCTTTATCTTTCCACCTACTGGTAATTGTATAAAATTTTGTTCACTGTTGATAATGCAGGTGTTTACCGTTATAAAGGACTATGTATATTTTCTCCTTGTACAGGCATTTGTGAAGAAGTTGAAGAAGGCGGTGGCCAAGAAGGAGCATGGAGATGCACGGAGGATTCGACGGAACAAACCTAAATACAAACTTGATCACATTGTGCGAGAAAGGTGAATTTACTCTACATAAACCTACAGTAATCTTATTTGACTGGTAAACGTATTATATTTATTGTCTTGCACATGATGCTTGTAAAGAAAGCACATACAGCAGTTTTATTTTTCCACACTTTTCCAACTGATATCTACACGTCAGCGTTGTTGTTAACTTTCAGATATCCCTCATTCGTCGATGCTCTTCGGGATCTTGACGACTGTTTGTCGATGTGCTTCCTGTTTGCCACATTTCCACAGACGAAAAAGACTCGCTTTGAAGGCATTCACTTGTGTCAACGAATCACAGGTAAATAAGAGGACTCAGTAAAGTGTCAATGAATCACAGGTAAATAGAAGTAGGACTCATTAAAGTGTCAACAAATCACAGGGAAATATGACAGAAGTACACAACGTAATACTATGTAAAAATGTGTGTGTGTGTGTGTGTTTGCACGACTGCACATGTGTTTATGTCTGAAATCTGACATGAAAAATTGAAGGAAATGCTAACTTATGTTAGTTTGGTAGGTAGATTGAACAAAAGTTAAAGCAAGTGTGGTGACGAAGTAATGGAGTGCATAAACACTCTTGTGCCACACAGAGATGGCATGATAACATTTTTTAACCATTTTATAGTTACATGTTTTTCAAACTAAAAATTATGTCAATGAGTGAAGAATTTTTGCAGAAATTCAGTTAATACTTCTTCACATTCACGCAATAATCAATACAAGAATATTCATGCAAAACAAACATTAATGGTGAGATTTACCCTAGAATGAATGTTATTTAGTTCTCATTGGCATGACACCAGATAACCAGCAATAATCTTCACTCTTGTTATGAGCTCATAGTAACACAAATTTTTCTTCTTTTCAGTTGAATTTCAACATTACATCATTGCCTCAAGATCCTTACGAAAGGTATGTTATCTTTGTTCATTGTCTAAATTTGTTACATATCAAATAAAAAAAATTAAAGTAATGAGTAAACATATATGTTACTTCAAATGCAGTTACATATTACACCTTTTATGGCAAACATTTGTGATTGAATGTCATATTCAACTTCCATGAATCTTGAATTAATACTGCTTATGTTGAATATTATACTTGTATGAATCAGAACATCACATATTTAGTTCAAATTGATGTGCTACAATGTTATATTTTTACTGAAAACTTTCTTGTGAAGTGGCAATATTTTAGTAACTAATAATAATTGCTGAAATATGCAATTTAATTAGGGCTCAGTATATTTTTTCATAAGTCTGTCTGGATCTTGATCAAGCTCTCATGCAGAAGTAAAAATTAAGAAACTTGTAAATTTCACAAGTCACCCAAGTCATGTTATATCTCCGGTGATGGCTGTTCATTTGTCTTCCACCAGGTGTTTATCTCGGTGAAGGGCATCTACTACCAGGTTGAGGTCATGGGTCAAACAATCACATGGGTCGCTCCGCATAAACTCGGCTACCAGGTATGCAATAATAATAGATTATGTAATAATTATATGTACAGATGTAGAGTAGGCTGTCGTTTTTAAGTAGTTCAAAACATGGTACACCTGTATTTTAATCAAAGTGTATTCTCATTTTCACGAAGACAATGACATCATCAGTATGGAAAACAAGGTTTGTAAAAAAATTAAATGCATTAAAATAAATAGTTTATTTTGTGAGCTCTTTGTGTGAATTTTTGTAGCAATACAAGATTTCTAAAGGTGAATACACAAGTATTTTTGAACATCCTTACTTGTAGACATTACTTAATATTACACATTAAAATATGTATGTGATTATTTAGTTTGTCTGCAACAGCAGCCCCCCCATTTTCTAGAATTGTCTCGGATCTTGTGAATGTAAAAAACAGGAAAGCATTGAAAGATCTTATTTCAGTGGGGCGCAGTGGCCAAGTGGTTAGAGCATCACCCTCTCAGTTAAGAGAACCCGGATTCAAATGTTGTGCTACTGTTTCAAACCTTGGTCAAATTGTTTCACTCTCCATTGCTCCAGTTCACTCAGCTGTATGAATGAGTACCTGGCTACAGACATTGGTGATATATGTGTATTAGATATGTCACACATTAACTGCAGCATGGCTGGGTGACTGCATCTGATTATGTAAATACCAGCTCTTCCCTGCCCCTGGCAATCCCTGTGAAAATACCCTCTTAACGTCAGCCAATGAAATGACCCACATGGAGTGTGGTCAGCCTTCAGTCTGACCAGTCATGTGATTTAATATTTTGGGTGATCAGCCCATGATACATGCAGTGTTTAGGGTCATAACATTGAGATTCCCACCAGTCGTGTATCCATCTTCAAATTGGGGCTGGTATTTGTGCTGTTCCCACGGCTGACTCGGTAGCGACTGGCAAACTCAATTGCTATAATTGTATAGTTCAACTCTGCACACTCCCCAGCTTTATGATGACGATCAGACAGAGGTAGCAACAACAGAACCCTGGCTTGTGAGGGTGCGAGACAGCAAAGTGTGAGTAATCGTATGGACTGGCTGCTGTATGGATGACCGTCCTTAACTTTTATTTTACCTTTCTTTCAGCACCCGACTGACGTAGACTATCGGATCATGGCGACATTTGTTGAGTTTTACACAACAATGCTCGGGTTCATCAACTTCAGACTCTATCACACCCTGGGACTACACTACCCACCAAAGGTCAGCAGTGAGCAAATGTGATTCTTTGTATAATGTGTGATTTCAGGTATTTTCTACTGAAATGTGGCTGTTAATTGGCACAGACCTAGTCTAGTTCTTGTCCCACAATTCTGTGATTTTTGTATGAATACATACCCTGTTATCTCTTCTTTATATGTCATGTTAGTTTCCTCAATAAATTGTCCTATATAAAATACATGTATGAACCGTTAGATTAAAAATTTAAATGAGTTGAAATGTTGCTTTAAATTTTTTTTTCTTCAACAAAACAAAAACTAGTGGAAATATTTAGACAAAAACAGGTATTTTGTTAACGTTTTGATCTTAGGAATCCAAAACGGTACACAAGTCTCTTTTAGAATTTCTCAACTCAGTAGCTAATACCCATTTCACCTAGGCACATCATTTATACACATTTAAAACAGTAGAATGCAAATGTTACTTTTAGTATTCTCAGTAATTAAAATTTCATTTGTGAAGCACTCAGAAGCAGTCAATTGGAGAGCAGGTTTTAAGATTGTGACTACTGGGGTAAATACAATTGCGATGACAGTTGGTGTGTTGTGTTTAGTTGGTGCTGGAAGGATTTGGTGGCAAAGACAGTGATCTGTGTTCAAAGTCAGAACTCTGGCAGGAGGTATGTACAAAGTACACCTAGTGGTCTCTAGAGCTGATCATTACAACCTTTGTTTGTTCTGTTTCTTAAATGACAGTGACAAGATAATGAAAGATTCATGTTAGTTGTGAAATCGGATGTCTTGTTCATTGAAAATGTTTGGAATAAGTTCAGTAGTTGTAAATTTATGTTAAATGAAGATATTATATATAACAAAAGATAGCAGCATAGTTGCAGTACACAACATGATGCTGTTATGACTCTAACTAGCATCACTCACTTTTAGTTTAAATATTGAGTAAACCACAGGCATATTATTGTTGATTCATGGTCCGTACGGGGCCTTGAAAGTCTTGAAAACCTTGAATTTGATTGGACAAAATTCAAGGCCTTGAAATCCTTGAATTTACAAAGTAGTCTTGAAAAGTCTTGAATTTATTTGGGGTCAATAAAATATTGTTTTGACTCGATTGTTATGACAAATAGCAGCTGGAAAAGGAAAACCCTTTGCAAAAAAATAACTCTGTATGCATATTGGGCAATCGACATTCCATTTTTTCTTAGCTGAGGAAAACTGTTAATGTTAACTTAATTTACTGCACGTAAAAGTACATATGTCATTAATAGAGTCTTGAATTTCTTTTTGAAATAGTCTTGAAAAGTCTTGAATAGCCTTGAATTTCAAATGTCCAGATGTGTACGGACCCTGTTGATTGTATTTGCAAATGGTTAGAATGTATTGATTCTGTTTGTTGTACGATTGCTCTTTGTGTGTCTTTAAATTAATGTTTATGTTGTGTCTCCAGCGACTGGCTGCTCTCACCCAAGTTCTTGAGAATGTCATGCCAAAGTCTGATGACGTTGACGATGTGGAAATGGACCAGTTTCCATCGGCAGATGTGAGTGTCCTCCATTTTCTACCCGTATTCTACCTGGTTTAGTTTAAAACTTCAGTAAACGGAAGACGTTTTCGTGTGGATTGGATCCCAGGATGCGACAGGACATTTAGCAGTGTGTCAGATAGCAGGGTCCGTATGGGGCATGAAAGTCTTGAAAAGTCTTGAATTTAATTGTGGTAAATAAAATATTTTTTGACTAAATGGTCATGACAAACTAACAGATGTAGGCCAGTGGTAGTCGGGCGGAAGGGAAAGCCGACGCACAAAAATAACTCGCTGTTCTTAGTCGAGTAAAATAAATTGGTCAAGTCTGATACGATTCGTTTCAATGTTAAATTACTGTGATTCAAAGTACAGACGTCATTAAAATAGTCTTGAATTTATTTTTAAAATAGCCGTGAAAAGTCTTGAATAGCCTTGAATTTCAAATGTCCAGATGTGTACGGACCCTGAGATAGGGAATGGGGTAATAAGAATAACCCATTAGATCCTGGAACGGCCGCGGCCTGCCGCTCTGTAGAATCCTGCAATGACCACTGCTGGCTGGATTCAGGATCTTGTATAACAAATTGTGGCGATTAACTACTGCACTAAATGCTACCAACTGTTGACACATCCTAGCTGATACATGTTGCAACAACACCAGCTTGTCACGTGCATGGGTTGCCATTTTGGAAATCTTTGATTTACAGTGTTTTTCTTCACGTGTGTTCGTCTAATTTTGCTTTCTAGCATCTTGTTTTCAGCAACTGATGTAGCCCAGATGATGAGGGAGAGTGACAGTGATGATGGGGAAATGGAAGGGGATCTGATGTGGAATCATGTTAATCTCTGCAGGGAAATTACAGTTCTGCTTGTGTGTCGCATACAAATATAAACATGCAAAGGATATTAATTTGGATGACAAAATGCATAAGTAACAGAGGCAACTTGAAACTGAATGATACTGCTTTGTCTCGTCTTAGAAACTGGACACATCTGTATTGAGTTTTTTCAAGCAACTAGCACAGAAAAAAGGTGCCCATGTTTGGCAAGCAAATAAAACTGAAAGACACCCGAGTGGCAACTCAGTCCAAACAAAGGTGCTTTGTTCTGTAATCCTAATTTATTTTAACATGAACAGACCATTGTTGAATCTACTTGAAATTAAAGTTTGATTGTTTTTCTCCACATAAATAGTTTAATAAAAAAACTCAAACGAGTAACGATTTTGTAGTAGCATACTTGTTGGTGTGACATATTTGATTTCCGTTGCCATGGTAACATGGGGCATTTTTTTCAGGGAGACGACCCGGACAGATTGGATTGATATGACTTATTTGGTGCACTTTCTCAGTTGCCATGGTAACGTATGTGACATGCTTCCAGGGAGACGACCCGGACAGGTGGGATTGATGTGATTTATTTGGTACACTTTCTCAGTTGCCATGGTAACGTATGTGACCTGTTTCGAGGGAGAAGAACCGGACAGGTTGGATTGATGTGACTTATTTGGTACACTTTCTCAGTTGCCATGGTAACGTATGTGACATGTTTCCAGGGCGACGACCCGGACAGGTTGGAGGAGGCGCGGGTGGAGGCGGAGAAACTGAAGCAGTTTCAGAAGCTCTTCGGAAACCTCAAATTCTTCTTGAATCGGGAAGTTCCAAGGGAGACCCTGACCTTCATCATCAGGTAGGGAGCAGGCTGTAGCAGTGCTCTTGCTGTAGTTGGGCAGGATTATTGTTACTGGCCAGTAATCTTCAAATTCTGGCAAGATTGTAAGAAACTACAAGGTTATCTTGTGTATTTCTGACAACCTTGTACTTTCTGATAATCTTGCCAGAATCTGAAGATTACTGGCCAGTACCAATAATCCTGCCCGACTACAGTTTAACAGAAATACAAGATTGTCAGAAATTCAAGGTTGTCAGAAATACAAGATTGTCAGAGGTCAACATTTTCAGAAATACAAGATTGTCTGAAATACACGTTTGTCAGAGAAATAAAGTTTGTCAGAGAAATACATGATTGTCAAAAATGCAAGTGTCAAAAATACAATATTGTCATAAATACATTCTACGGAATTTTAACTATTAAAATATACTTCCTTGTGAACTTATCTTTCTGGTATTTGGACCTGCCCAATTTAATTTGTAGTTCGGCAGATAATTTTGAAAACAACAATTGCTGTTCACAGTGACTATAGTCTGTTGTTTCTGTGAATGCATTTTGAAATGTTGAAAACCAGAGTCTTAGAACCTGATATCTTGGAGAATGGAGTGAGTTCAGACTTCAAATAACACATATAATAAATGTAATCAATTTGGTCTTTTTATGTCTGTTTTTGGAGTTGTGTTGTGGCTTATGCACGGAATATGTCTGAAATAAAAACATTATTATTGATTGTTTTTATCACACATTGGTTGTCCTTTTTAGAGCTTTCGGTGGGCAAGTATCGTGGTTCGAAACTGTTGCTGTTGGCGCCACCTATGATGAAGCGGATGAGACGATCACACATCAGGTTGTCGATAGACCGAATGTGGAGAAGAAATATTTGTCCAGGTAAATTTTTTTTTGTTTAAAGAAAAATCAAGTTAGCTTTAGCAGAGTAACAATTATAACAAGAATATACCTTCAGGGTTCATTGAATCATTTGCTTGACACAAAGGTGTATTTTTCAGTGTGTAAATACCTTCATATTAATTTTACACTCAACAGCTGTCTATTAAAACAAATGAGAGCCATAACAAACTATTGTCAGTCTTATTGACAAAAGGATGTGTAATACATCAGCTCACAAGCAAACAGATATTCATTTGCAAACATAGATTTTTATTCTCAGATAAATATATTTATAATGACTTTTGTATGTTCATTTTATTATTTCTATTTAAAGTAAATATAAATGTGATGTTTTGTCACGTTTATCATGAGTTGAAATTAGTAGATATGACAACACTTGATCTTTACACCAACTCACTAATGAAGAGATAGCAATATTTCTGTCTATACCAACCTAATAATTAAGAGGTTACAGTATTTCAGTCTACCCAACCTAATAATTAAGAAGTTGCAGTATTTCAGTCTACACTAACCTGATAATTAAGAGGTAGCAGTATTTCAGTCTACACTAACCTAATAATTAAGAGGTTGCAGTATTCCAGTCTACACTAACCTAATAATTAAGAGGTTGCAGTATTTCAGTCTACACCAACCGAATAATTAAGAGGTTACAGTATTTCAGTCTACACCAACCTGATAATTAAGAGGTTACAGTATTTCAGTCTACACCAACCTGATAATTAAGAGGTTACAGTATTTCAGTTTACGCCAACCTGATAATTAAGAAGTTACAGTATTTCAGTCTACGCCAACCTGATAATTAAGAGGTTACAGTATTTCAGTCTACACCAACCTGATAATTAAGAGGTTACAGTATTTCAGTTTACACCAACCTAACAATTAAGAGGTTGCAGTATTTCAGTCTACGCCAAACTAATAATTAAGAGGTGACAATATTTCAGTCTACACCAATTTCATTAATGGAACAAGGGACTGTGGTTTGTGTTGAGCCTACAGTGTTGTGTCCCCAGGTATTACATCCAGCCTCAGTGGGTATTTGACAGCGTCAATGCCCGCAAGCTGCTTCCCGTTAAGGACTACTTCCCCGATGAAGTCCTCCCTCCCCACCTGTCTCCCTTCGTGGAGGAGACGGAAGGGGAGTATGTCCCACCCGAGAAACAGAAACTGCTCTCTGGGGATACAGGTGAGGAATTGCAGTGCATTGTGGGCCAGTTGACCTTGTTTTGTTGAAAGTCTAGGTAATATATGCAGAATATTTCACTAACATTTCACATTCCATAAACTTGATATGTGAACATTTATTTTGTTCCTGATCTTGTATGCTGAATATATATGTATATATTATATATATATATACACATATAAGATATATATATATATATTATATATATATATAAATATATATATATATATATATAAACAATATATAAACAATCCGTGAGTGTTTGTGCATATTTTAAAAACAGTATTACATTTCCAAGTGAGCTAACACTGAAGTATTGTCAAACATGTTTACTTGAAGACTTATTTGAAATAGACACAGCAAACAATGTGAACGTAATTATATACTCTTGTCACATAACATGTCAATCCCCCTATTTTTCTAGAAATTGAAATGTTTGCTATTGTCGCAGAAATACAGTCCCAGGTGAATGGTGAGGGTTACAAGCATTTTTAAGAGGCTCCTTATATTAAATAATTGAAGATAGTTTTCCTTACGAGTTCATTAATGTATTGAAATAGTCCCTGGTCAGGAATACATTTACAGGTGGGACCTGACACTGTGGGTCTTTGAGACCCTGAAACCCCTTTGTGATCTTTACGTTCTCCTTCAGACCAGGGACTTTTGTCACATCAAATGTCAGCTGTCACTTTGTGTTATTTGTAGATGAAACGGCTGAAAAGAGTGAGGAAGAGATAGAGGAGGAGGAAGAAGAGGAAGAGGAGGATGAAGAGGATGAGGAAGAAAAAGGAGAATCATCCGAAGAAGGTACGGTGGACTACAGGCATACATGGGTGTCATTTCTCTAGCAACCTGTCACATTTTGCTCTTAAAAATCTCTTCAAAAGGGCACCAGGCCAGTGTTACTGTCGAGACCGGCCAGTCAAGTCAAAGTATTTGTTTACATTACTTAGTATTGTCAGTGAATATTAGGGCAGTTTTTTTGCAATACATTTTTGTTTTGCCCCTGTTGTAATTAACGGATCTGTTGTATTTGTTGAAACTTACAAATTAATTTGGGTCAGCCGCTGAATAATGACTCTAATAGTATTAATGTAAGATTGACGAGAATTGGCTGGCATTCATTAAAATATCAACTTATCGTATTTGTGACGTAAAAGGTTAAATATGTGTGCAAGTTTGAGCAGATAACTTTCTTTAGAATATTGCATACATTGATATGTGTATTGTGGTAGTAAAAATGTAGGCTTGCCCTTAGAATTTTCCCGAATCTGGAGCTGAAGTTGATTTATGTTTTTGGCAGAGGACACAGTGGAGAGGTTGTATTCACAGAAGAGAAGGAAAGTGGACACGGCTCAGACGAATGGAGGGGAAGGGAAAGAGAAAGGCAGGAAGGTGTGTACTGATGTAGATGTTGTTACGGGAGGTGTCACATGAAATATTCACCTGCAACATTTTCACATCAGTTAACGGAATTTGGGGGGGAAATGTGAAGAGGAGAGAAAATGTGAAACATATCTTGTTGAATGTCCTGGAAATAAAAACAGGTAGTCGTATATAGATTATTAATTATTTAACCTGATGTATAAAGTTGTTAATTAAGACACAGTTCACATTAACAGTTTTGATCCAGTGCTAAGCTGAGTTCACTCCCTTATAGCATTCATACTTCAACATCCAAATGGGATTAGTGAGTTAAATGGGATTACAGTAGTCCGTCTCCATGGGGGGGGGGTTTGCACTGGTTTAGTTTACTCTGGGGTTTAACTGCTAGGGTCAATGCAAAGGGGGATTAATGCCAGGTTACACTAAATGTGACCTAATTGATGCTGTATGTTGGGGATGTAAGCATGCATCATTTTACACAGGTAATTAAAGTTCCCCCAGTTGCTACTGTGTGACACAATGTGGTCATTAATAAAGAACCGCGTTAGTTGACAAGAAATACGCCATTTCAATCTGTTGCAGTTAACCAATTCTGCTCAAAACCCACTTATAGAATGATTAAATTTACATAATTTTGACTTTTTAATTATATATATATATATATAAAACAACAAGTTAGTTAATCTATGCAAATCTATTTCCTCTATAACACTTCACCGTTATGTTTAAGTAAATGGTACATATACTGGTAATTTTCAGGGCAAAATGGCAGTGGTTCGTGGCACAGCTGAGAAAGATGACGCCGAGGCAAAGCTGCGGCAGCAGCAGGCAGAAGAACGGAAGTTGGCCGAAATGATGATCCCAAAGAAGAAGAAGCAGCTTTATAAGAAGATCATGTTCGGGCGCAAGAGGAAAGTGCAGGAGGTGAGCTCATTGGTTTTACTTTGTCAGGAGATGGTTTATATATCACTTGAAAGCGAAGATAATATGGATTTTTTGGCGTTCAGTTCAAAGCATTGATTTTACATGATAACTGACCGTGCCATGGACCTTTGTGGATACTACTTTTCTTTGTTTTACCAGTGATGAAATTACAATAAGGTGATATGCTTGAATATATACCACACATTATATAGTGTAGTAAATGCAGTACATAATCTGTAATTCTATACTGTTTTTATCATCTTTTTATAGATGTAGAATGTTTAACTTCATACTAAGACTAAATTCTTTGATTAGGTTTCGGCAACGAATAGTTCAGTGCAAAACAGAGATTTTTAATTTCGTATAAGCAGGTTACCTCACAAATGAGATATGTCTGGAAGGTTAGGTATGTAAAGAAATGGGAAATTAATGTATATTGAGATGAGAAACCACAGACGTTAACTGGACATTTGTTTGCTTCAGGCAAAGAAGCTGAAAGAGAAACGTGAAACGTACGACAAGGAGCAGAAGGCACAGAAAAAGGCGCAGAAGAAGAGAAAGACGTCAGTGTAGTGGTCTTGGGACGTTGTCATGTCACGTGTGAACAAATAAATAATCTGTATAACAAATAAATAATCTATGTACGACACAGTGTCATTGAGTTTATTTCATTGCATATGTGGCTTATGTGCACATTTTCACTACCTCGCAATCGAAATGGGACTGTAAATGTAGAGCTTCGGACTCTTGACTACAAGAACCCGTCTTCGAATACTGAACTGCAGTGTTAAAAAAGTTTTTTCACTGTACATTGCTCCAGTTCACTCAGCTGTATAAATGAGTACCTGGCTATAGACATTGGTGGATATGTGTACGAGCAGCCTCCATGCATTAATTGTAGCACATGACAGGATGCTTCCCAGAGAAGCTGAGATGGTGTCTGAGTGAACATGTCTGTCAGGGAAGTAAACGGTAAAGCACTTTGAACGGTCCTGAGGACTGGATACTGTGTTGTATAAGAATTTGCCTTTACATTTTTTAAATAATACTGCAAGAAGATTCCAAGTTTTACAAAGGATTCTTATGAAGGAACAGTAGAAACCATAACATACATCATTTCAGGTATCCATACCATTGAGGAGAAAAAGTACTACAAAATCTGTCTAGCTTCCTTATCAACAAGACCAATGGTCACATAATTAAGGCCTGTACACTAATGCACAGTGTGTACATTCATTTATAATTGTGTGGTGAGCACATAAAAGTTTGGAAAACGTGCACGTATGGACAGGTAGATTTCTGGTTACAGTGACAAGCTCATGATAAACAACTCCCACTACCAGGTAATTCCAATCCAATTGACAAATAACACAACACAACATTTCTATACAGTTTACGTTTACTGCAAACTACAATTTGCATCAGCATTCAACAAAACTGCACAACAGATTTCGTCCAAATAAAAACCAACAATCCAGCAACGCAAGGTCAAGCCAAAGATTCCCCCCTCCGGAATTCCTGGACCGACAGGCCTTTCACATATTCCCTGGTGACATTCCTTAAAATCTGACACAGTTGTTTTCTTCGTAACCGCCGAAAAACGTAGTTTGAACATGTGCCAAAATAAAAGTGTACAGATTTTGTGCGTCGTGGGTCCTGAGTTTGAGCTTCAAGGGTGAACAATTGCGTACAATCTCTCTCTTCACTGTTCTGTACAAACGTGGCCACATGCTCGGCTGGAAATGGAGAAACATGATAGGCTGCGCTTTAGAAACCCAGCACGTTAACTTTGATGTATGTTTAATTAAGCAGCAGTTTGCACGTTTTAATGTCATCAAAATCAATATTTGATTACCTCACATATCTTAAGAAATTTGTAAATCGTTCATAAACACTTCTGATTAGGTATATTACTGTCATGCCATTTTAAATCAATTCGAGTTTTAAATGATCAAAACATTATTCACCCATGCAAAAACAAATGCATTCTGGATGCAAACAACATAATTGAGCGTATTTATAGAACAAAGCCACACAGTATTATATAACTCAGCAGATAATAATAAATTGGACTACTCATAGTAGTCTGTATAAATACACAAACGTATACACGTTACGTACACACACTTTGATTTGTAACAGAATTTGTCACATGGCAAGGCCCACAGCTCATGCTTTTGAGGCATTAAATACATTATGATACAGTAATTACACACCAACATTTTGGCCTATCAGACTAATATGTGTGTTTATTGCTATGGCCTATATCATTATCTTACTGTAGGGTCGTAAAATAAAAATGGAAGAATCTCCTTCAGCTTCATGTAGCAAATGTAGTACAACGTATCAAATGAGTTAATGTTTTTCCCTTGTCAATCAAGGAAACTATTAACACAAACACATTATTCAGATAGGCCATATGTCACATAATTATGGCTTAAATAAAAAGTTACATATAATATTACATATGTACACAAAATAAAACAATACATGTTTGGTTAAAGAAAGCATTACACAAAAGTCCGCAAAATATATATAATTTAAATAAATGCAGCACAATGTTAGAACATCTCGGTTAAACACAAAAAGCACAATTATTTGTTTTCATAAAATCACATCAAATATAGTATAATGCTTATAATTATACATTATGACTTCTTGATCTGCCACATATACTTAAATACACCATAATAATATAACTATAATGCAGCCAATAAATGTGTACGTATTTGGGTATCTTAATATTTTCTTACACAAGACACCAAATGTTTCCCCTCTCAAAGTTCAGAAGAATTTAACTAAAAACAGATTTCCAAAATAATGTTTTCTATCGGGTTGTATGGATGTAATTTAATTAAATAACTAGTACTGATTTAGAATATCCATTCCATAAACAAAACATTAAAATCATTGTGTAAACGTGAGATTCATTTTACACATAGAATCAAGCCTCACCAGTATCCAGTATGTATTATACAATGTGCTTCTTAATTTTGCCATTATATGGGATACAAAATCCTTTTAATAGAAACCTGAACAAACTTTTCCAAGGAAAATTCCATAGTAATTTGTTGTAGTGCCATCTAGCTCCCTATAAAATTGAACGATTGTTAAGCAGTTAGTAACAAGTATTATTAATATTTATCTAATTACATACGAGTATATGCACCCTGTATAAAATCAAATTATCACATGATGAGATTCATCTATTTTGATTGGCTCTTTGTGGCTCAGATCTACCGGTATGTCGCAAAGTTGCGCATATTTTCATAACTTGTACAACAACAGTATACATAGCTAAACATTCTAAAACAATTACCAGGAAGCTGTACACAACATATCAGCTAAATTTAGCCATTTCAGTCATTGCTGCAACATATCTATGTGCTTTTTTGGTGGGTGCCGAAATCCAGACAACATTGAAAAGTTTAAAATGGGTCAAAGTACATAAAAGCAAAGGCCACGTGCTACTAACAAATGACATTAACAAGTAAATAAATGAATATGGACAATCATTTACTTAACCAAATTAATCAATCTGTAACTATTCTGTTACCTTTGCACTCGGGAAGCAAGAACTTTCTAATTACAGATATCTTAAAATAATATAGTGGCTAAGCAAGATATGTGACCTGATAACATGCATAGTGTAGGATTATATAATTTTAAATACACACATGCATGAAAGTACAGTCAAACCTTGCTTTATGGAGGGTCTGACACCTTGATAATACACCACCTGGCGATTAAGTCACCATAAAACAGATCATTTAAATAACTATGGAGTATTGCAAACATTTTGTTTCACCTAATGTATTCCCAATACTGAAATACATGCATTTTATAACATACTACATATATAATATTATCTGTATTGTACAGTATCACTAATAATCACATATATTCGGTATGCCACCACTATGAAATCTATGGTTAGTAAGAAGGGTAAATGTATAGATATATTTAAAATATAGGCCTATGCTCATTTTAAATATGCTAGCCTCTAAAATGTCAAAATAGCTATGGACATACACACATAGGAATTATAAGCATAAACATGGATTTTGTTCAATGGAAGTATCACTATAAAATCATGATAGAAGGAATTATTAAAACCAGACGAGTATAGTTTCAGTATACGTCATAAACACATCAGACCAGCGCAATTCTATACAACTTCACACTGTTACCCTACAAATCCTAATTTTAACAGAAAGATTCCTCAAAAATATTTCCGCCATGAGCTCTGGGGTAGACTAAAGGGGATTTTTTCCATTCATTGAGTTACCCCAACAAAATTTTCACATTTGATACAGGCTCAGAATTAATCACATTCTGTTGTATGTAGATCATATGTACCTGTAGGGTATACCGGTATGTCTGTAGATTCTAAGTGTAACATGACAACATATTAACATGCCTAAATATCATTATCCACTGGCATAACAACTTCTTTTAAATGTGAACTTATTGTATATTAAATTAACAACTTAACTACAAAGTTGTCCTTTGCGTAGTCGATGCAATTGATAATTATGTCATCAGTACGACATAGCATATCTTAGGAACTACAAAAAATGTATGTTGCAGTTTGCTTATGTCACAATTATGTGCGAGACCTCTGTCAAGCGTTACCAGCACTTTGGAGAATGGTAAAATATGTGAATCACATTACTACTGCATATGCATCGAGACCAAACATCACTGCATACACATGACACTTTAACAACTTTTGCTTTGGTTTTTGTCATAAAGATAATCTTCTGAAACCAGAATTTCAACAAAATATATAATCAAAAACACAGCAATTTTGTTGACTGCTTAACAGAGTTTGTTAAGCAACCTGGATACATAAATTTGATCACATCTTACTGGAGAGAGAACTTCCTTCTATTTTACCCCTCCACGTACAACTGAATGATGTCAAACCTACTTTCTTTTGGTACAGACCAAACATTTGTAAATGGTGGGGTAACAGAAAGTTCTCCCTGCCTTATCAAGTAATTGTCCATTGTACCCTCTTAATGCTACACCTTACACATCTCCTACTTGGGAGATCTTTACCCCTTCGATTACACTTATGAGTACACCTGGACTCATTATGAGCCGGACTCAGTCCGACCCAGTCTTACCTTCCTCTTCGTCACTTTGATCTATGTCGGGAAACTCCCCAAGTTCCTCAATGTTCACAAACTCATCGTATTCAGCAGGCTCCGCAAGCTGTGGATCTTGACGACAAGTTCTTACATCAGACTCTGTCAAATCCTCGCTTGCATTAGTCGCAACAGGAACAGCATCAGCAGCGCCATCTGGTGACTCACCATTTTCCTCAGGTGATTTAAGTTCGACGGTGTCATCCGGTAGATCGACAGTGCCACCTAGTGGTTCGTGATTTTCCTCTGGCGGCGTGAGTTCATCTATCCTACTCGGCACAAGTTCGGTTTCGCTGTCAGTGGAGTCCATCACGTCCGGAATGGGGTCAAGGTCAAAATCGGAGTCAAGGTCACTGTCGTCGCTGAGATGGTCGCCAATGGCGATGTCTTCGTCGTCTTCGTTATCGTCTATCTCGTCATAGGCGGGTATGACCGACCTCTGCATGTAAGCAGGCGGTGGACTCGATTCTAACGTCTGTGGTTTCACTTTCGTTTTCGCCGCTTGAACTTGATCAGATTCACCTTCCGATTCGTCTGTGTCGAGGCTCCCTCGACTGCTCCCGACATCAACATGACCATCGTCTTTGTGACGGTGACTAACGTCATCATCGCCACTGTCGTCACCATCGAATTCATCGTCATCGTGGGCATTCTCCGCGATCACGGTGCGGTCTTGGACGAGTCCACTGCAGTAGAGCGTGATGAGGACGATGAACCCGAAGAAGAGCATCTCGCGGTACATGTTGTACTGGTGCAGCATGTACACGTACGCCAGCATGAACTCGTCCACAAACCACAGCACCACCTGGAAGATTCCCGTCACACACGCCACCAACAGGCCCACAAACATCTTGACGACACCCAGAACACCCGTGACGAGTTGCCACAGAAATGCGCATATGATGTATGCGACGTTGTACACGTGAACTCCCGTGGAGTAGCAGAATCGTCCGAGATACGTGCCGACTTCGCAAAGGAATGCAAAGACAATTTCGCCAAGAGCCAGCGACCACTGTGTGAGGTAGTGGCAGACGATGAGTAAGTAACGCACTCCGAATCTGTTGAGCGTGACGTCCAGAATGTGGGTGATTGTCAAGACGATGTAAGACAGCCACTCCCATAGGAAAGTCGCGATAGCAGTGACCCAGTAGATGGTGAAACGCACAATCGCATCGGTCTGGACGTAGATGAATTTGCTCGTGACGAAAACAACATGGAACGTCGTCGAAAGAACACTGCAAGCGAAATCATAGATTGTCATTGACACAGAGCAAACTGTCTCATATGTCCACACAACTGTCACATAGATGGCGTTGTAAGAAGTGATCGTTGCATTGTACGTCGTATGGTAAACAGCGACGGTGCTAACAACCAGACAGTCTGCCGTGACCTTTGTACTCTGCACCGTCCAATCAGATGCCGTGTAGAGGGCATTTGTCGACCAATGAAAGAACACGACAGAGCCACGGATGGTCTTGTTGACGATAAATGTCGACGTGTCCAGCAGTAGCTCGCTGATGGTGTAGGAGCCGGTGAACAGGTCATACGCCAACACCTGCAGATTAGCCCAAAGTTTCACACGGCCGTCTGTGGCTGCGTACTTCAACATTTCCACTGACCAAACAGCGGCTTCCATTGACCACTGGGCAGTGAGAGCAACACCGGCTTTTGTAGCTCGCAAGAGATACTTAAGTGTCACTTCTGATGCATTCAACAGATGGATGGCGCAGGCCTTCAACGTCGTGCCGAGATACACGAGAATTACTCGAAGTGAAGACAGTGTCACCTCCGCAATAAACACCGCAAACTCTGTCCCACGTCTAAAGGCATACTTCATGAACGTCCAGCTGTAGTCACTTGCATACAGGAAGTACTCCCATGTGACCTTTGAACCAATGCTTATGAATTCAGCCGAAACATACGCCGACTCGTTCATAAAACGCCCCACTGTTTGCGACGCAATCACTGTGTATTCGAAGCCGATTTTAGCACCTTCAACGGAGTAGACCTGCGTGGTGTTGGCCGCGTATGACAGCTGCGTTAGAGCTATTTGTGACCACACTAAAATGTACGCCCCAGCAATTTGCAGTCCACTGTATGTGTACGACAAGCATATTGAAGAAACTCTCAAAAGCTCCTGCGCCGAAAGACAAGATTTATCAAACACACAGGTATACATCACGTGGATTTTGTGTTTCGCAGCATCCATATCTCCATTGTACACGTCCCAGAGAAGTACCCCACCGATAACAAGCATCAGCATCATGAACGACAGTAAGACAGCATACTTCACTTTCTCGAACCAACTCAATCTACGACTTGCGGTTCGATGGTAAGCCTCACTGATAGATGTTGTCGATCTTGAGACGGTGTCGCTTACTGACGAGTTTACAGCCAGCACGCCACCAGCAACTGCACTGTAAGCATCGACCACAGACGTCGCCGCTGTGTTCACCCTATTCCGTACACCATCATTGACAGCCTGTATACCACTGGTCACAACATCAACACGCCTCTGTACACCGTTTTTGATACAACTCACTGTGTCTAGGCACGCATTTTTTGTGTTGTCAACTCTTGTGAAAACAGCCGTTTTCGTGTTGTCGATTCTCGTCTGGATTGCTGTTGCTATGGCGTCCTTGGTATTGACAATGCGGGTTTCGATGGCCACTTTGGTGTTGTATATTGTTGTGTAAATGTAGTTTTTGGTATCATCAATGCCAGTCCGTACCGCCTGTTTTGCATTGTCAACCTTGGCATGGACGTATGCCACTGGCACTGACAGCAGAGAACCCATGGTTGCACACAGGCACGTCAACCTGGATATGAGAGAAACCAGACGATTACTGATAGAAGACAAGATCTGTGGCGGTACATGTCACAAGTTACAATTCATAGGTATTGGTGGTTTTTCATGTTAAATGCACTTCTACAAGTATGTCTCATACCTGAATGGAATGTTGCTGCATTTTATCAAATAACTAAGTTATATAGTGTAAGAAACGGGTGAAAAATGTTTAGTGATTTTATGGAAACATGAGATTGTAAATCTTCATGGTTTAGCTCAAATAGACTTTGTTGCACATGCCCAACAAATTGTGAAGTGTTGCGAAAATGTGATAAAATAATTTTTCCATAAACTCACCAGTGACATAATAAACCATTGGTGTAGGAAGTTGTATCAATGTGTCATATAGGCTACATTTATGAGCTTTGGCAGCAGTCAGGGCTTTATGGAGGATAGCATTTTTGCCAGTCACACATGTTTGGTGAACACATGGATGTTAACTCATGCACATACAAGCCAATTGATTGAAAAACTCAAAATGCGTTTTATGACTTGAAATTAACTTCCAAGTACACATGTGATAACCATTACACTCAGTTTAAAGCATGACAATATCTGATTTTATAAGATCTTTTTTTGCTTTTTTTTAACCCATCTACAACCTGTCCATTGATATTTCTACCCGTCCACAATGGATTTTACCAGTCCAAATAATAGGTGGACGGGTCTCTGCATAAAGCTATGAAAGGGTACTTTTAAATAAAGGTTTGATGTAACTTTGAGCCAGGCTCTTCATCATCTGCATCTAGACACATTAACAACTGTCCTCTCCTAGAACTGTCATTGGATCAGCAAGAAAAATCACCTCAAATATGTCAGTGGTGCCTAAGATCTTTGCGGTGCCTTGATTATTACATTGTCAGGATCGTCACGGTGCCCGGATTGTTGCGGTGCCTGGAACATCATGGACTGCTCTGGTGCACTTCCTTGATATGTGTAGTATGTTGGTTCAATAAATGATGTGGTGTGGTTCACCTACACAAAACAATTCATGAAATTAAGTATCTATGAATGAAACTCTTAACTTGCATACATGTGTGTGTGTGTGTGTGTGTGTGTGTGTGTGTGTGTGTGTGTGTGTGTGTGTGTGTGTGTGTGTGTGTGTGTGTGTGTGTGTGTGTGTGTGTGTGTGTGTGTGTGTGTGTGTGTGTGTGTGTGTGTGTATGCTTGTGTGTGTATGTATGTATGTATGTATGTATGTATGTATGTATGTATGTATGTATGTATGTATGTATGTATGTATGTATGTATGTATGTATGTATGTATGTATGTATGTATGTATGTATGTATGTATGTATGTATGTATGTATGTATGTATGTATGTATGTATGTATGTATGTATGTATGTATGTATGTATGTATGTATGTATGTATGTATGTATGTATGTATGTATGTATGCATGTATGCCTGCATGTATGTGCCAAAGCAACATAGAGTGGCAAGAATAATTTCATAAGCTTACGTAAACATATGTCAGGTACATTTACTGGACCTGTACAATCTGCAGATTGCAATGCAAAATCTTCGTACATGGGAAGAACTGCAGAATACTTATCCATCTGCAGACGGCAGGATGTGTTTGTTTGATTTACACAATTTGTAGCAGATCACTAACACATAATTGTTAACTTCAGTGTCATTGTTGATCCTGTGGGCAACCATTCATGAAAAAACAGCTGGAAGCAGAAGAAATTGAATTGACAGCCTTAAAGAACAACTGACCTTATCCACTTCTGGCGCCAGTTGGCCAGTGATGAGAACTATAATTATAATAACTAATTATAGAAAAATGTAAAACCCTTCTGTTCGGGATTGTATAATAAAATGTTTCCTACCTCCTAAACTTTCTCCCTCCATATCAACAAGTCATCACTGTTTGATTGTGCTGTCATAGGTCTACCTGCAATCAAATACATGTTGATATGTGTTACAAAAAATTTGTGAAAATCCCACAAATATTGCTGATGAGTAACTCTAGGTTTATTGTTCTCAGACTCTCAGTACTGTGTTGTCAATTGTTATACCGAAATCACTGTGACATACTTAAACAGAGACCCATCCACCTGTCATTTGGACAGGTAGAAATATCAGTGGACGGTTGGTGGATGGGTAAAAAATGAAGTAGCCAAAAAAGGTTTTCAAAAATCATAGATATTGTCAGAACTTTATGCCTTTAAAATGAGTTGTCACATGGTTGTCACATGTGTTTGTATTTAATGTCAGGTCATAAAACACATTTAAGTTTCTCAACTGGCTTGTATGTACGTGAGTTGACAACCATTTCATCCTTACAAGCCAGGTGTGGTCATTGATTATACTCCCTAGCGGGTATCCTATCCTTCAAGCAACATAAGCGACTTGGGACATAAGTTCTATAACTCTTCCAATTAAGGTACTAAGCCCTGTATGTCTTGTCATATATGGCTATGTTCTTTGTATAAATAGTAGGTTGACTCCCAACATTGAAATTAGTTATGCTTCTCTACTGAACCTAATCATATATGCTGATAATCATTTAGGATAGTTAAGTAAAAGACTGCTCCAAGACCAGCCATTTCTTTTCGGTTGGGGGTTCTAGCCTTCTAAGTTACACTACTTTTGGACTAAAACTTAACTTAAACCCACGGCCAGGCCTAAGATAAGAAACCAAAATCCAAAAACGCGTGTGAAACAAATGCATGTAGTTGGGTACAGTGACATATGGCATTAGTTAGGTGAGTGTTTATTTGTTATAGTGCAAAACCCGTACTAACTACTAAACTAGGGCATCACGTTCTACTCCATTAGGCATTACTCCGATCGAGTCTGATTGGTGGGCGGTGCAGCTTGGTCAGTCTCAGGGTGGATTGGGTTTGGGATATCGTCATACGACAAATCATCGTTGAATTCGTACAGCCGGATTAACATTATACGACTAGTAACAGTTGTGCAAGATCGATCTAATGATCTGTCAGTGACAGCAGTGCCAGTGACAGTGTCTCTACCAGAGTCAGAAATGTCAACAAGTTGAACGGCGGGCTGTCAGAATCGACGTGCCATCGCATGTCGCGTTTATCACGCCAGAGCAGTGATGCATTAAATGGTCAACTCATGTAACGTGCTTCAACGACAAGGAGTCACATACCTAACTGTAGAGGAATGAACAACATACAGACGATGAGCTAATGGGGGAGATTTTTATGGAAGGGAAAAACAGGAAACCACGGACGACGCAAAACAGGAAGTTGATTAATAAGCGCCACCTAGGGCATGATATCAGAAATTAGTGTAATTATGCTTAGTACGCCACCTGGCGATCATATTATTATAACATTTCAGAGGTTAGAAGGCAGGCGTTGATTGCGCAGTTGGAGACCTAATCACTATCACGCACCTTACCTACAACATTTCGAAGTTCAACATCGAGGATAATGAACTCTGCCAAGTTCACAGAAAACAATTGAAAATTCCCCTGGGACCTTCACAAGCGGCCTCTTGAAACTAGCTTTTCCCTAATCGCCAACTGCACGAGTGCATGAGTGTATGCTTGCGTTAATTAATTTGCATGTATTAAAAATATAATTATTGAAATTGATAACTGCTTCTCTCTCTGTGTTATATAGCACCGTCCCTGTTTTATTTTCCCAATCTTCATCTCCCGTCTTCTCCCTTTCCATTTCTGTTTCCCTTTACCCGGCCTCTGGCCCTCTCCTTCTCTCTCTCTCTCTCTCTCTCTCTCTCTCTCTCTCTCTCTCTCTCTCTCTCTCTCTCTCTCTCTCTCTCTCTCTCTCTCTCTCTCTCTCTCTCTCTCTCTCTCTCTCTCTCTCTCTCTCTCTCTCTCTCTCTCTCTCTCTCTCTCTCAGAGCTGTAACAAGTACATTTATTTTGTACTTGAGTAAAAGTAAAAGTAACCCTAGAAAAAGCTACTCAAGTAAAAGTAAAAGTACTTCTAAAAAACTGTACTTGAAGTATAGGTAAAAAGTAAAACTTTGTACTTGAAGTAAACACAAAAGTACTTTTCTCCTGAAACTATTTCTCAATGTTGTGAATAAAACAAAACATTCACAATTACAATTTAGTGTGTACATGCTATAATGATGCAAACAACCATGATTAGGCCAACTAGGCCTACAAGCTGTAAGTACACCATGCTTTATTAATAATAGGCCTACAGCAACCATCGTATTCATAAGTTGAACTACCCCTGGGGGTAGTAGTAATTCACGTTATCATACGGGTGTTATATATTTCTTAAAAATGTCATATCATAGATAGTTATAGATGGACGTATGATAGTTATAGATGGACGTATGATGAATGTTATCCTGTGTTAGCCTACTTGAAGGAGACAATCGGTTTAGATGAATGGTTATAATAACGTGTCTTTAAAATATGTTTTCGTTTGTAATAATTACTAATTGTAACATTTATAAAATACTTTAGTGAAATTAAACAGTTACACACACTGATCTATATTAAGACTAGATAGAGATTATAAAGATGTGGTTCCACAAGACCGGCAGTTTGCGGTGGGCGATAACGGGGAGTCTTCGATATCTACAGCATGTGCAATTCACAGTGAACATCTAAAGCTAATAAACTGACAACAATATGCAAGACACAAGAAGACAAATAAGGCAGCTGTTTTTCATGTCTACTCAATGCAAGGTTTTAAATAATTCTCATATCTCATATCTCTCTCTCTCTCTCTTCCTCTCTCTCTCATCATCATCTCACTATCTCTCTTACACACACACACACACACACACACACACACACACACACACACACACACACACACACACACACACACACACACACACACACACACACACACACACACACACACACACACACACACACACACACACACACACACACACACACACACACACACACACACACACACACACACACACACACACACACACACACACACACACACACACACACACACACACACACACACACACACACACACACACACACACACACACACACACACACACACACACACACACACACACACACACACACACACACACACACACACACACACACACACACACACACACACACACACACACACACACACACACACACACACACACACACACACACACACACACACACACACACACACACACACACACACACACACACACACACACACACACACACACACACACACACACACACACACACACACACACACACACACACACACACACACACACACACACACACACACACACACACACACATATCTCTCTCATCTCTCTCACTCTGTCTGTGTCTGTGTTTGCGTCTGCGTCTGCGTCTGCGTCTGCGTCTGCGTCTGCGTCTGCGTCTGCGTCTGCGTCTGCGTCTGCGTCTGCGTCTGCGTCTGCGTCTGCGTCTGCGTCTGCGTCTGCGTCTGCGTCTGCGTCTGCGTCTGCGTCTGCGTCTGCGTCTGCGTCTGCGTCTGCGTCAGCGTCAGCGTCAGCGTCTGCGTCTGCGTCTGCGTCTGCGTCTGCGTCTGCGTCTGCGTCTGCGTCTGCGTCTGCGTCTGCGTCTGCGTCTGCGTCTGCGTCTGCGTCTGCGTCTGCGTCTGCGTCTGCGTCTGCGTCTGCGTCTGCGTCTGCGTCTGCGTCTGCGTCTGCGTCTGCGTCTGCGTCTGCGTCTGCGTCTGCGTCTGCGTCTGCGTCTGCGTCTGCGTCTGCGTCTGCGTCTGCCTGTCTGTCTCTCTCGCTCTCTCTCTCGCTCTCTCTCTCTCTCTCTCTCTCTCTCTCTCTCTCTCTCTCTCTCTCTCTCTCTCTCTCTCTCTCTCTCCCCGCCTCACAGTTTTGTGTAACGTTTTTACTTTCTTTTTTATATTCGGCTGAATAATGTTACAATCTTCTGTTTCTCCACCCGCTCCCTCATTCTCTCATATTCTCACATACTTATACGCACGCACGCACGCACGCACGCACGCACGCACGCACGCACACTATCACTCCTCATCCTCTCTCTTCTTTTCGTTTTGCAGGTTTTTTTTTCTGTTGAGAATTGTTTGTATCATGCTGAATAATCTTAAAATACCTGTATGTTAAAATACAATTTATAATATTTGACATTTTACAGACAACACTCTTAAAACACATGAGCAAATCAAAAACATGTTATAGAAAATGGTTTATTGTTCAACTATAAAACTACAATATATACAGGCGCAGTCCTGATGGTTTTACCAGCATTGCTTGATGTTTTAAATGTCAGTTAAATTATATTGATATATTAATGACATTTCTGTCCACACGGCAAAACAAATGCTACATTTTAGAATATCCCATATGTATTACCCATACACATTATAGTACAACATTCTGGATAATACGTTACATACTATGCTATAATCCATATACACGCGTAAGTACACCTGGAAATTTGTTCTACAATAACTGTTGAAACTATGAAATATTAAATATTCTCTTATATTTTACAATTCGTCAAGTTATAACACAATAGCTAACGTTGATTATGTACAAATGAATGACTTAAATATCCACTGATACGAGTCGAAGGTCATGGACTGATTAGACACAAAGCAATTGAATATCAAATTGCGTAGACTATATAATTATATAACATCAACGATCCAACGAGTCTGTGTACTCTAAGCGACAATTCGATAGACACAACCAAATTCCCAAATGTGGGTTTCCTCGCAATAATACTGTTAACATAATATTATAAATTTTATTTGGAAATTTTTTGCTTGGTCTGCGCGTTATGTTTATGCTAAATAATCTAGCTACGTCGCCTGTCAACGTGATCACCGCGCACCAATCACGTGACAATGGTAATGGGCTATTCGTGTGGTTACATGATTCAATAGTAAGGGAAGGCGATCTCGAGTCGAGGTCTCGTAGGTCGCGGTTCATCGTAACTTCCGTCTACCACGTGCGTGTCCTAGCAAGGCAAGAACAACATATAATATAGATCTATAGAGCAAGTCAATGCGTGCGTGCGTGCGTGTGGGTCTGCGTGTGTGCGCGTGAGTGCGTGTGTGCGTGCGTGTGCGTGCGTGTGGGTGTGTACGTGCGTGCGTGTGCCCTATAATTATGTATTTCTCTATCTGTGTGGGTCTGTACGTGCGTGCGTGCATGCGTGCATGCGTGCGTTCGTGCGTGCGTGCGTGCGTGCGTGCTTATGGTGTTAGTTGTTTGAAAATAAAATGCTTTTACCCTAAAATAACTATATACAATACTATGCATTTGTAGTATCGAATAGTTCATATGGCTGGAGAAGGTTAAGCAACTCGTAAATCATACTGGCACATAACATATAGACGAACTGTATGGCACCTTCACACAATTCTGTCCCTTAACACCGATACTAGGGATTAAGTTTTTAACACAAAATATACACACTGTGTTAACTGATATATGGCCAGCTACTCCCGGTGACCATTTTAAATAATAAACAGTTTCCTTAACTTCGTTGCGTTTGTCTGACGAAACAAAAATTAACCAAGATACCTTCATCTCACGCCCTTTCGTTTCTATTGGCAGCAGCATAGACGCTAT
>OZ024865.1:33579782-33589782 GCA_964017155.1 Oasisia sp. SBJ-2009
TTTGGCACACTGCAGTCACGTGATTTGCGCTTGCTATCAACGTATTTGCCTTGTGTTAATTTTCTTTAAATCACACATCAAATACCAATGGGACCAAAGGATATACATACATAGAAAATACTATTAAAGGAGTACATTTTGTATATACAGTTTCTTAGAAAACACACAAATAAAAATGGTTATTTAACTCTGAATAGAACATTATCATAATATACTGGGTTTACGTTGTAGGCAACACACGTACGTCATACGCGTACGTCATTGGAAATGCGTGAACCGGATGCGCGTTGGCAAGGCGATCGATTATCTCTGAACGCAAGTTCCTTGTATCAGCTAAACTGTGATCCTATATGAGTATTAGTTTACTATTTGGTATATGGTAGGTGCACACTGTATTTTGTACTGATCTATAACGAGTAATTACTTGTACACTAGTTTGAATTCTTGCCCATACCGTAATATTAATAATGTGTGTGTGACTGTGAGCGTCCGCATTGCAACACAATAATTATGTTGATGGGGTCCAGGGAAAATATTTCGGTCTTCACATTTCATACTGAAAAATACTGTCATGGGGAAAGTTCTTATCACAAAATATATCTATACCACCTAACCGCTAAAGAAAATTATTTATTCTGAGGTGATCAGACATAAACATTTTCAGTCACTGTCGTAAAATTCCCGAAGAATCAGGAAAATCTATTTTAAATCAACATCCACATTGTTGCATCTGATCGCAAATTAAACGGATAAAAAAGAAGAAACATTTGTGCAAATCACGGCTTAGGAAATTATCCCCGTGCACCCCATATATTCTTCCAACATATGTTACACTAGTTATAATTAAATAGGAAATAAAACGAATCAGATGGATTATCTACACAAACACCGTATGACTTTAATAAACAAGGGTTGACACATATTAAACGATCTTAGATGTCGGTGTATATGTGGTCGTGTTCATTAAGTCTTGTTAAAGAAATTGTACTTAAATGAAAACGATCACGTATAAGTCGTTTACTACATCAGTTAATCCAAATAAATGAAGGTATTACCATGACAACTGTCCCCAGTTTCAAAGAGTTCCGTTGTCATAAGAACGACGCCGTAGTAGGAAAACGCATTCGCTAACCTGAAAATCAAGATAAAACATTAAACAACATTTCAAACTACTACTTCAGTGACTTTGTTGGTTGATTGACAAAGGAAAACTATACCACTGCAGTGAAACAGAACAATACATTTATACATTTGACATTTAAACATGTTTATGGCAAATTGATACCGAGTTTAACTAATGCATTTGCTAACTAAGGTAACCTAACACAACTATTAAACATTCTACTGTGTCACATCGAAATAACGACAGCACCTGTGGTGGTTATAATGTTTGTTATGATGTTACGTTATGGTGACGATTACTAGCAACTGACGACAAACCGTGAAACCAACAACGATGACATATAACAGGACCCACTCACCAAATGAACCAGAGCAAACATGTGGTCATTCTGAGTTCCGGTGTAAACAAATCTCGCATTTGACCTCTCTTTACTGGCTTGCTGCTCTGGGAAAGAAACATAGAAACAAACAAACGTATAAATGCATCGAATTACACACCGTGATAAATACATTTTATCAACAATCACACATCTAACATTTGTGGTATCACACATACAAGTGGCACACAGCACGTACTTAAAGGGACACAACAGCCATACTTGTTAGGATCATGCATCTAAAAGAGAAGGCATTAGCAAATACAATTGAGTATATTATTCCCACTGTTTATGGCAACCGTTTATGTGAAGCTCTTTTTAAGACGTATTATTTGCTTATTATATATTCTACCTATTTTTTGTACGTATTTACAGACTTAATAATTTTATTAATTTGTCCATTTTAGTGCTGATCATTACTATTTTAATGTGTCTTATCAACTGTTTGTGCCAGTGTATTCTAGTGGATGTATAGCTACGCCGAGACAGAGTGTGTTTCAACGATTTTCCCAAATACATCAACCTATGTCATCCTTTGCCAGGACTTCGTTGACAAATCTATCAATTAGGAAACACCAGTAAATAGGTCAGTAGACTCATGTACGTATGTAGTTGTGTACGTGTGTACGTGTATACGTGTGTACGTGCGTACGCGTGTACGTGCGTACGTGCGTACGTGCGTACGTGCGTGCGTACGTACGTACGTACGTGCGTACGTACGTGCGTACGTGCGTACGTGCGTACGTGCGTACGTGCGTACGTGCGTACGTGCATACGTGTGTACATATGAACATGCATACGTGTGTACGTGCGAACACGTATACGTGTATACGTATATACGTGTATATTTGCATATATATATATATATATATATATATATATATATATATATATATATATATACATATATATATATATATACATATATACATATATATATATATATATATAAATATATATATAAATATATAAATATATAAATATAAATATATATATATATATATACATATATATATATATATATATATATATATATATATATACATATATATATATATATATATATATATATATACATATATATATATATATATATATATATATATATATATATATATATATATATATATATATATATATATATATAAATATATATATAAATATATAAATATATAAATATAAATATATATATAAAATTATAAATATATAAATATATAAATATATAAATATATAAATATATAAATATATAAATATATAAATATATAAATATATAAATATATAAATATAAATATATAAATATATAAATATATAAATATATAAATATATAAATATATAAATATATAAATATATAAATATATAAATATATAAATATATAAATATATAAATATATAAATATATAAATATATAAATATATAAATATATAAATATATAAATATATAAATATATAAATATATAAATATATAAATATATAAATATATAAATATATAAATATATAAATATATAAATATATAAATATATAAATATATAAATATATAAATATATAAATATATAAATATATAAATATATAAATATATAAATATATAAATATATAAATATATAAATATATAAATATATAAATATATAAATATATAAATATATAAATATATAAATATATAAATATATAAATATATAAATATATAAATATATAAATATATAAATATATAAATATATAAATATATAAATATATAAATATATAAATATATAAATATATAAATATATAAATATATAAATATATAAATATATAAATATATAAATATATAAATATATAAATATATAAATATATAAATATATAAATATATAAATATATAAATATATAAATATATAAATATATAAATATATAAATATATAAATATATAAATATATAAATATATAAATATATAAATATATAAATATATAAATATATAAATATATAAATATATAAATATATAAATATATAAATATAAATATAAATATATATATATATATATATATATATATATATATATATATACGCATACGTGTACACGTGTGAACATGCATACGTGCATACATGCATACGTGTATACGTGCACATGTGTGTACACGTGTACCATGTCCGTGACTTGTCTACGTACTCGAGGGGCGGTGTCGATGATTCTGCCGAGCGGCATGGGCTTGTTGTTGTCGCGGGCGATGCGTCGTAGCGTAGCCGCCGCCTTGTCCGGCTGGCCTCGGGCGATGTCAAAGCGCGCGCTCTCCGGTAACCACTGGCAACAACCAATACTGGTATCAGTGGTTAACATAATCGTAAAATAATATATTATTTAATCGCCATTATTGTCGTCGTCACGTTCGTCGACGCGTTCATATAATATATATGTTCGTCATATAATATATATATATATATATATATATATATATATTATATATATATATATATATATATATATATATATATATATGTGTGTGTGTGTGTGTGTGTGTGTGTGTGTATTATGTATACGTATATAATATTTCATCCATAGATTCAATACAAGTGGTGTAGCGATACATTTACCCCATATGTAGGCTGTACATTTTATATCCTAGCAAGAAATTAAAATAAACACACTGCCCTCTTTAGAAAAAGATATCACGTCCGTACATTGAAATTACTCATTTCCACCGCTTTTGAAGCCGCTCTAAGAACACGTCTTCCTTACATGCAACACGTCTTAGCACACACACAGTACTTACGACACACGCCAGCGTGAAGATAAAGAGCGGAAGAGCACCGATGAAGAGCAGGTATCGCCAGCCGAGGGTCGGCATCACGAAGATGGAGATGAAGACGATGAAGCAGGCTCCGGTGGCCCAGAACAACTGGAAACGTCACAAAGGTCGACATGAAACAGCGTCGATGTTCGAGTGATCACGCCACGCTGATGGCTTGGATGGCGTAAAAAGAACGGAGAAAGCCACCGTGGTTTGGTTAAGTTATGCCATACGATATACAGTTGCCGTTATTTAAAACAAGATCTGCGGAGAGTGTAATCTAGATCTATGAATAGTGTTCACCTAAACAGGGTGTAGGGGCGGATCAACAGAGGGTAGTTTGCGAATACGACAATTCATGGGCATGTGCCATCAACATAAAACGTATAGTGCATTGTATTGTACTGTAGTGCCTAGAAATATGTATTTGCAATGATCACGTAGCATTGACGCAATCGTCTACCCTGCCACGGCTGTAAAGTAGCTGACTAACACGGTCGGCTGAGACTACTGTCGGTTCGGCTCGAGTAATGTCCATCATAAAATTTACCATGTAGACATTAGTTGCGTCTTCTCGTCTAATGCTAACACTTGCAGGTAGAATGTTGGTAGAAAGACGGTAGAATGCAGGTAGCGACGACTAATTAATTGTAGTATTATTATCCAACGTCATTTTACAAAACACTGTACATGAGTATGTTCCGGTTCCAAGCTCCATGTAATATAACCACGTCGTATGCATTACATTCTCCTGACTATTCTCTGAGTTATGTTCTATATTTTGTTTTCAATTCTAACAAGAACAATTCTGCTTCAGTCTACTTGTTGGCGTACCTCGATCATGACTAAACACCTCGCCCGGCTCTTGGAGGGCAGAAACTCGGCGTACAACGTCACACTGAAGCAGAACGGATTGACGCACAATAATAGATTTTGCTTCCATTCAGCAATGTTTATTGCAATTATCAATTAAACATGGCCTTATTGATCACACCAACACCAATTTATTCTTCACAAATTGAAGAAAACACGACAATTCTGCTAAATGATATTGCGACTGAAACGCAACCAACATGATAGTTAAACATGCACGTTATTATGCCGTACTTTATTACGATGTTCATTTATAGCAATGTGCATCTAAAATGGTTCATCTTTTGAGAACACACACACACACACGCACACACGCACACACGCACACACGCACACACGCACGCACGCACGCACGCACGCACGCACACACACACACACACACACACACACACACACACACATACATACATATATTTATATATGTATATATATGTATATACACAAATATATATATATATATATATATATATATATATATATATATATATATATATGCGTATATATATATATATATATATATATATATATATATATATATATATATATATATATATATGTGTGTGTGTGGGTGTGTGTGTGTGCCACGATATGCAATTTTTTTTCTAGATGTGAATTACTCTATCACGCTATCAAAAACAGTTAGTTATATGATTATGATAATAATGCACGATCTTCAAAGCAAGCCAACTAGGCCAACTACTTGCATTATTTACACATTTAAATAAAACAAATTAGATTTGAATTTGGAATGAGAACATTATCTGTTAGTTACACTACATATAATGCACGACGCTTTGTCCCTTGTCAAAGATAACCCATACTCTATATACGCCGAATTTAATCTATAGAGCGTCTCCACAATGCATTATTTGAACCCTTGCTAATGAATTAAGTTAGCTCCGGTTAAGGTATTGCACGTTTTAACTCCCCGTTTGAAGTAATTTTTCCGGTGGTTACAGAATTCGTGTAGACGGGGTTGGAACAGACGAAATAAATTAGTTGTTACGTACGACTGTGGCACGCCCCCGATGCCAACCCCCACGAGCCCGCGAAGGATGAGGATCCATAGGTAGGACGGAGCAATGGCGCTCAACAACCCGTAGTACAAGGTGAAGGTCGAACAGAGGATGAGCTCCTGCAAATGGATGCCGACCGGATGTGGATTGTAATATCTGATGTTTCAGATCAACGAGCGGCAACCCTTAAGTATAAATTATCACAGGAGGGTGGTTGTATGGTCCTGTAAACATTGTAATACTTTACATAATTTCCAACAGGAAGTATGCTGTGTCGAACGTATGAAAATGGGAACTCGTCGAAAATCAAACGGCATATTGTCGTTGTTTAAAAAATTATTGCAGTTGCAAAACAGCTAGGATATAAAACGCACTATATATATATATATATATATATATATATATATATATATATATATATATATATATATATATATATATATATATATATATATATACATATATATATATATATATATATATATATATATATATATATATATATACGTACATATACATAGCGATATTTTCAGAATCAACATTTAAAAAACTAGGAAACTGACATGTTTCAATTACACTTCAATTCACGAAATCTATGCATCGTAGTAACGCGTAGGAGACAACCCTGTTGGTCTGGTTTCACTTACCACCTTCCTGCCGTACTTGTCGCAGATCTTGCCCCAGATGCTGGAGCTGATCATCATACCAGCGAAGACAACCTGGATGATACACATAATCACATAGTTATTCCTTGCAATGACATAAGCGATTCTATTATTATCTGATTGCGTTCGTTCATTCGCAGATAATTGAACATATTCGAAGAACGCAGAGGCGCGGTGTTTACAGCAACGGATTATCGATGGAGAATTTAATACTTATGTAAGAACAGTTTTCGAGCAGTAATTGGTATAAAGGTTGAATATTTCACAGAGATGCCGCAAATACGCTCGATTGAACAGGCGTGTCTGGAATTTTTGGTCAATGACTAATATAGTAGATAGTATATATATATATATATATATATATATATATTATATACCATTACATTATAAATTTATATATCATTATTTTCGATTGCATAACTTTGTCAAATAAATATGCTCCATCTGAATGTGATGTTGTACCATTTTATTGATTAAGTCACGTATTAAGTGGTCTGGAACAATTAACCAATATCTCACAATTACGTTTAAACACAAGGAAACATACACGACAATCTACAATGCTAAATGTTACCACACAGAGACACTGAACACAGCAAATCTCACGTTTTGAACACAATTGGTTAACAATCAATAATCTGTTGAACTGTGTCGCTGATGTGAAGCTTTTGGCGTGCATAGTTGCACATGTGTATGCCGTGGTAGATAGATGACCATTTCCCTCTTCAGATTGTACTAAATGAGCACATTCCGGAAAGACACCACCTCCACTGTCTTCATTAGCAGTGTATCCTCAGAACGAATGTGTGAGTGTGGCTAGACGTGGACGTCTGGCTGAGTTTAGTGTCTTTGTTTGTCTCGCGTGTCCTTCCCTGACATATCCCTGGCATTTCGTCATAACACAACGCCAGTGTGTCTTCGACTCCACAGCTGGTTTACTCTTCTTCCGTTTCTTTTTCTTCTCATCATCATCATCATCATCATCATCATCATCATCATCATCATCAGCATCATCATCATCGTCGTCATCCTCTTCTTCTTCTTCTTCTTTTTATTCTTCTTCATCTTCTGATTTTTCTTTCACAATGATCGTCTTCTACAACGTCACACTGCTCAACGACGCCCAGTGACTTGGGGCATAAAATACCATAATTATACGTTTAATTTAAATAAAACAACAAACGGTTGGAACACTGCTAAAATGGCTATGTAGTTATAGTCAAAGCCTTACAACAGATCCCGCGCGTGACAGTGCATAGAGTTATTATAATATGGTATGCCACCTTACATAGCATTTCTAACCTACCCGTTTATTGATTGCACTGTTTTGTATTTCATCGACTGTGTGTTTGGAAAGGATTCCGCCCATAAATATGAGTCCATACCCAGTTTAAAATCTACGTTGATTTGCATTGATACCTTTCACGTGTGGTCCACTCACCGTGGTCAGCATGGCCTGTTGCCAACTGGACAGTGCCCAGTCGCAGTGTAGGGCCGGCGCCAGGATGCTCAGAATCATCATCTCCATCGCATCTGCCATCTGACGTCATCAACGACAAACAACGGGAAACATTAGCGAGGCAGGACAAATGTGTTGTATACTGCTACTACTATTACTACTGCTACTGCTGCTGCTGCTGCTGCTGCTGCTACTGCTGCTGCTGCTGCTACTGCTGCTGCTGCTGCTGCTGCTACTGCTACTGCTACTGCTGCTGCTGCTGCTGCTGCTGCTGCTGCTGCTACTGCTACTGCTACTGCTCCTGCTGCTGCTGCTGCTGTTGCTGCTGCTACTGCTACTGCTACTGCTACTGCTGCTGCTGCTGCTGCTGCTGCTGCTGCTGCTGCTGCTACTACTACTACTCCTACTACATGCGTGGGTGCGTGCGTGCGTGTGCGTGCGTGCGTGCATGCGAGTGTAGAAGTATATATTATGTGTGCATGTATGTCTGCGCGCGAGCGTGCGTTCATGCGTGCATGCGTGTCTACATGCCATCTATGATAGTATAGGAGAATATGCACAATAATGAACGTGCGTATGTATGAGTGCGTGCGCGTGTGTACGTTCCTATATACCACGTTCACGTACATGTATATCTGCTTGACTGGAAATATACAGAAACCTACCCAGATGAGACCCGTGAAGAGAGACAGTTTTACTTGGAACATGCCGAAGCCAATAGCGTCGACAGCTTGGTCGACTGTTAATGTGTCTACAAAGAAAAGGTACAATACCTGACGTGTTTGTCCTGACCAAACATTAAACAGGTAACTGGGGAACAACGTCCGGATTTAGCAAACAACTCGGAACATAAGCAAACACATGCGAATTAGTGCAGGTAATGCTACTGGAGCAACAAATAGTTTTGCAGATATAGAGGGGCTTTGGACCAGAGACGACATATCTCACATCCAGTAACCAACTGTTGGACATTTATCTCCTCCTCATGTTGCCATAATGTCAACTTCTCCATTGTCTGACTCCACCGATGACACCCGAAGACGCAGTAACATTAGTGATGCGTCCTTGTACGCCAGGGGTCGCTGTGCTGCGCTACTACCTCTGGCTGGTCGTATCCGTAAAGCTCGGGAGTGAGCGGTGTCGAACTATATAATTAGAACAATTGACTTCACCAGTCGCTACTGCGTCAACCGTGAGAACAGCGCAAATACCCGCCCAAATCTGAAGATTAGTGGGAATCCCAATATAATGACCCATTCACGTCATATATATATATATATATATATATATATATATATATATATATATATATATATATATATATATATATATATATATACACATATATACATATATATATATATATATATATATATATATATATATATATACATATATATATACATATATATATATATATATATATATATATATATATATATATATATATATATATATATCAAACGCTTCTGTGTCTACCTGCCATATGGAATGTTTACTCCGGATGACAATTTTGTAAATGTTTCAAATATATATTTTGCTATTTGTTCATAATATAAAGCGTCGACATTACAGACAAAGAGGCAGGCAGAAGACAGGTGTTCTTTATTTACATCCACATACATATCTCTAAATAAAATATAAAATATAAGTATAGTATAGTAAACACATGGAATACAAATTATCACTTATCGGTCAAAGACACATCTACTATGGCTTAACTATCCATTCTCACGC
>OZ024865.1:33594782-33609782 GCA_964017155.1 Oasisia sp. SBJ-2009
GGAACTATCTTTCCTTTGTCATCACACCATGCCGTATATCCACCCTCATAACCACTCCGCCAGTCTACTCCTACATCCGACACATCAGATGCATTTCCCCAATACCACATATCATTACGTACTGCGCCTTGCTCGTCGAGACGGCGTCAGTACGAGACAGACCCGGCTCACAGCCCAACTTACGGTATCGTCATCACCGGCCGTGCGGAATCCATGCTGGCGTCCCTCCTGCTTCTCCGTGTCGCCTTCGGTAGGACGCCCGGAAGAGGACGAAGGGCGATATGTCGTCACACGGTCCTGTGTTTGTTGTTCTCAGTGAACGATGCAAGTCGTCGTGAGCAGCGATGTCGCGAGCCTCACCGAGCATATATTATATTAATGAAGCGAACACTAATTCACGCTCACGTCGAGCCGAGCGAAGGAGATCGATATCGATTTATCATGCTGCGGGGGAAACCCCATAGGCCTGTGGGTAGGCCTGGCGCTGGTACTAGACCGGTTATCGTGCAGCATTCCTCTCGTTGTAAGTTCGGCTATTTTCGGCACAACCAAATGCATTGTGGGTATGATGCGAAAGATGATGATGTATCTCTTCTGTCTTGACAACGGATGGGCAACCATTGAGAGTGGTTGGATTGTTTTAATTTGTTAAATAGCACTGTATTGTTTATAATATAACATTGACAACAATAATGTATATTATACGTTACGGTTGTCAAAACGACACAACCTAATGCATAATGAATATGTTTGTTTGAAAAAAAGCATACGTTGTTTTACTGCTTATAGTAGCTGATATGTAAATTTGTTGGTCAGGTCTTTATTTTGGCCAGGCAAGAAACGGTACAGTGTCTTCATGAAATGATCACCAAAATGTAATTTTGTAGAGACAACGCTGAAAAGAATCGAGATTGGCCTGGGGACTATTTCAATAACGTTGCCAGGACCTATTGCACACTGTTTTGCACTAAAATCTATTTTGATCCTTAACAATAATCTTGAATACATGAAAACTGTTAACACCATGACGCGCCAGTCGCACATTGTCACTGATGTGTCATGGAAATAATGTCCTCGGTAATAGGGGAAATATTTGCGTTTAAAAAACTTTAAGAGTTCTTTATCTTAGCGAAACACCCCCGTCGCCACATGCAAACCCTCTCCTTTGTTCTCCACGTACTGATTTGAATATCGAAACAAACACCGCGGCCTATTTTTGGCCGTTATGGGGAAATGCAAATAGAGAAGATTTACTAATGCGACGAGATCGCCCAACTGTTTGATCACATCTATTAATAAAATACTCGGAAATACGTCAATAAACTATAGGTAAAAGCCATACATTAACACATACATACACGCAGGCGCGCACACGCACGCATATATAACATACATACATTTTAACATTTATACATATATACTAACATATATATATATAATTATGTATATATAATATATATATATATATATATATATATATATATATACACATATATATATATACATACATACATATATATATACATGTTTATATATATATATATATATATACATATATATATATATATATATATGTGTGTGTATGTGTTGTGTGTGTGTGTGTGTGTGTGTGTGTGTGTGTGTGTGTGTGTGTGTGTGTGTGTGTGTGTGTGTGTGTGTGTGTGTGTCTGTGTGTGTACTTACTTACATGATTATAATATTATGTATATCGATGCGTATGTGTAAGTATGTGTATTATGTGTATGCATAAGTGAATATATATATATATATATATATATATATATATATATATATATATATATATATATATATATATATATATATTATATATATATATATAATGGTAAATCATGTAGGTATAATCTAGATAGTATTGGACCTCGTGGGCACGTGGAGAGAAATAGGATTGCGAACCGCTGACGTAATATGACGACAACATTATTAATGGTGCAGCACCTAGTGCTTGCCACTAACGTCAACCGCTACATGTGTCTAACCCACTTCAAATATTAACACGTCATGTTAGACGGGTCTTACCAAACAATGACAACGCATGACATTCAATATTAACTGGAAACAACTCTTTACAAACGTAGAATTCTACCTATGGTGAGTAACATTACACAAAATACACGGGAAAGAAGTCTGATATTTGCGAAATCACATCCGGGATCATCAAACAACTGCTGCCGGCACACAGAAGAGCAGACAGCACCGCCTAGAGCGGGGGACTGGCTGACGACAGTGGCGTGTCTAATGCAAATATTAATGACGATCCTGTTACACTATTCATTTCCTACTAAAAGATTTGTGCGAAACAAGCAGCGCGCTGTTCAAGCAAACACAAATAAACTGAATCACAGTCCGCAATAAAAATGTTCAGACATCGATAGTACCTATGGTCACGACCGGAAGTATTGTTTTATGGATTTAGCACGTGGCCTCGGTAATAAACGAGGAGGTCAACTAGCGTCACAGAGAACAACGGGCTAACGTTCATACAACGTTGTGGGGACGTAAATGATCCTTCAAACTCGATTCAAGTGAGACATCTCCAATTATAAGTAGCTGGTTACTGCTATAATGACACTGACGAACCAGTATAAATATTGATTTCGTGGACACCCATTCGTCGGATGAAGGCAAATGGGAACAAAACAAACACTGGTCTGTCTTTTGTGTGAAGACTTTCGTTGAAGCTGTTGATCTTCTGGGCCAAATGAGCAGTTCAATGGGCCTTTGTGGAAATGGTTCATTAATTAATCCGCTTCACCGCGTGCAGTATGGGGGCATAACAAAAGATGTTAATTTTTACCTACAGTTTGAACGGCATAGTAGGTCTTGGTTCTCCTCGACCTAGAGTTGAAATGTGCTAAAGTGACATGTATTATAATGGTCTGTCGCTTCACCAAACGAACTACGGTCTATATAACAGACAGGAAGTTGCTACATTAAGCAGATAGATATCGCTATGTCAATGGTGCGCTTTATTATTAGCATTAGTCAACAATGTATTGGTTACTATCTTGTCCAAAATTAACACAAAATTAGGTGAATACAATTCTTCTGCATATACTCCTAAATAATGATGTGAATACATTATATATATATATATATATATATATATATATATATATATATATATATACAGGAGAGCTATTGATATTATTGCCGAGCCTTCACCCTGCAATACAACAGTCAAATAGAGTATATATAATATACCGTCACTCACGTGCGTCGATCGGTGGGGGACGGGGGGGGGGACGCATAGGAATTGTCCCCCCACTTTTTAGTTCAGAAAAATTGCGAGGCATATCGCCTGACTCAACACTCCTCTCTCTTAATAGCCGCTACATATGACTAGCTAGAGAATATTGTCGCGATATGAAGTTCAGCAAAGTTATTTATCGCAAATTAATACGAAGCAAACAAGTTTTGAGGCATGTTTTGCTGATTGTGCGCCATAATCCGTGATAGTTATTTAAACAAACGTAATATTTTAATGTATAGAACGAAATTTTAGACAACCTTTCACAGTTGTCCTCACAGGAGAGTTATCGAACAGCCCTTGGCATTTATACGAAAAATGCTTTGTTATTTCGCTGCACATTGATGATTTTAAATTTGCCGCGCATACGCAGAAAGGCCAATCGGAAAGTTTATAACTAACTGGATAATGTAAGCCGCTGCCGGGCTCTATCAGTTTGCAACCTTGTGTTGATATTATTAATATGCTCTAGCCATCAAACACATTTTAAATGATGAAATTTGTGTTGCACTTTCAATCCTTGCCTGCTTGATGCTTATCGCCTACGGCAGAAGCGGCGGATTCCTGCACTTTGTGCAACTTATTCCCATATGAGTGATGAAACATTTCTTTGTCAAAACGTTGGCTTGGGAAGTTCTACACAGGCACACCATGGGCGTCGATCAGTGGGGGACGAGTGGGACGCTGACCACCCCGCGGCATAGGATATGTCCTCATACTTTTTCAGTTCATAAAACAAATTTATAGGCATATATAGCGAGACTGATCACTCCCCTCTCTTAAAAACCTTACATCGGTCTCATCATCATCATCATCATGCTGTCGGTCGCGAAGCGACAAAGACTGCTTCCATCACTTGACTGTTGCTCTCCATTTATATCCCTGCTGTGAGAGTGATGTCCAGGAGTCAATCTTTATGTCTCTCAGCTTCAGGTTTCTCTTGATGGTATCCTTGAACCGTATACGAGGGCGCCCTCTCTTTCTGTGACCAGAAGACAGTTGAGAATAGAGAACCTATTTCGGTAGCCTGTCTGGTGACATCCTCATGAGGTGTCCAGTCCACCGGAGATTCTTTCTGATCAGAAGATCTTCCATAGGTGGCAGCCCTGTCCGTTCGAGTACTTCCTTGTTTGTCACTTTGTCCATGCAGGTTATCCTCATGGTCGAACGCAGATGTCGCATTATGAAGGCTTTTTCACCTGTCGTCTGTACACTGTCCAGGCCTCGGCTCCGTATAGGAGGGTGGACAGCACGATTGCACGGTATCTTTTCTTTAACCGGCATGGACACATGGTGGTTGTTCCAGAATCTCTGGCGTAGCCGGCCGAAAGATGCAGTAGCCTAGGCCATCCTCCTTTGTATATCTTCGTCAATGCATCCGTTACTTGATATAATGCTTCCGAGGTAGGTGAATTCCAGAACAGAGTGCAGCTTGTTTCCATATACCACGATATCCTCCTCTCGGGTTCTTGTAGAGTTGGGTTGGTACAGCACCTCGGTCTTCTTGGTGTTAACCTTCAGGCCGAACGTCTTTTACGCATTGGAGAAAGCATCCACTATTTTCTGCATCTCTGCATGTAGACGCCATCCCTCCTGTCTCGGAATGCCTCGTCGAGTATTGCTGATAGGAAGATGGAGAAGAGCGTGGGGGCCAGTACACAACCTTGCTTGACCCCATTTGTGACATTGAACGATTCTGAGACTTCCCCTCCAACACTAACATTCGCCATCATTCCGGCATGTAATGCCTCGATCATTGTTGTGAACTTCTCTGCATGCCATAGCCCGGTCCTCCCAACTGTATCGAACACCTTACTGAAGTCGACAAATAGCATATACAGTGGTCGGTTCTGCTCAATGCAGTTTTCTTGTAGTTGTCGGAGACAAAATATCACATCCACGGTGCTAAAGTTACTTCTGAAGCCACATTGTGTCTCCGGAAATACCACTGGTGTTATGTGGGTAGATAGTCTGTTGAGGAGGATCCTGGCGAAGATCTTGCCTGTTATGTCTAGTAGTAAAATTAATAATAAGAACTAAACTTCCGACTACCTAGTGGAAAATCACTAGATAAATTGCTTGGTGGGCCGCAGCCCGCAACTTGATCTTAATACAGTGAATATTCATCATGCCGGGCTCTGTCATTTTGCACCCTTGTGTTGATATATTAATAGGCATTAACCACCAAGCACATTATTATACTGCACCTAATAGATTATTAATTTTTGTTTGCCTTGTCACCCCTTTGATTGCAATCTGGTCGTCCTGGTGGATATTTATATTGCATAGGAACCAGACGATTTATGCACTTTGTGTAATTTGATCTCATTTTAGTGATGACAAATTTCTTTGCCAAAAGGTGGGATTGGGAAGTCCTACAAAGGCACCTCTGTAACCTCTGCATCTTGTCACTCTATGAATCAGGCAAGTAGTGTTGGGTCCAAAATCTACCCCAAATGTTCAGTGATTGGGGTGGGCCATGGCCCCTCTTCAAATATGTGTTGCTAACACAACTATTACAGATAGCATAACATAAAGGCTTTCTGAGTTTAGAATTAGCACCAGACCAACAATGAATTATTTTTTATATTAAAAAAATACTTATGTGTATATATGTATGACATATTATAATATATATTATATGACATATATATATATATATATATATATATATATATATATATATATATGTATATATATATATATATATATATATATATATATATATATATATATATATATATATATATATATATATATATATGTATATATGTATATATGTATATATATATATATATATATATATATATATATATTATGCATACATATATGTGTATATCAATTGGTCCCCCGTCCCCCCACTTTTAAAACCGGATCGACGCCCCTGCCGTCACTCGGACCATTTTGAGATTTTACTACGATGTTTTTGTTAACGTACTTATTTATACGTTCACCAAGTAGTTTCCTGATTACCCAAGTGTAAGTTGCATTTTTTTAGGATTTTGTGCCTGGGAAGATCGTTCTACGTTATAGCATTTTGAAAGTTATTGGATTTGTATTTGGAAGTTGGATTTTAGTTGTTTTAGTAGTTCGATTAGTTTTTAGTTTAGTTTGATGTTGCTATAGTTTGTGTCTGTACATATTAATTAACTGTTTAACGCGTTATTGGAGCGGATTTCGTTGGAAAGACAGACTTCGTGGCGATTTTCATGTCGTGTTAACGATCTTCGAAAATTCAAAGATGGCGGCGCCCATGGACTGACCGAAGCCGAACGATATCGCTCGTTGTCTGAACGCATTGGCGTTGATGAATATACAGGATATTGTATAGTAAATGTAACAAACACACTTAACACAGCTACATTTCCCTCACAGAACTTTATAAGGTAACTGCAACAGTTATTGTGTTATGCAGCATAAAGTGTGGTGTTCAAGCGAAAAATGAATCTCGATTAAACAAAAAATTCCAACGCCCAGGTGCGCGGAAAATCGCCGTCCCAAAAGCAAAAGAAGGAGCGCGATGGAGCGCGAGCGCGATCGCGCTCCTCAAAAGACAAGGCCTGTATATATATATATATATATATATATATATATATATATATTATATATATATATATATATATATATATATATATATATATATATATATATATATATATATTCACATCATTATTTAGAAGTATATGGAGAAGAATTGTATTCACCTGTTATATATATAATTTTTTTCTGTTGACTTACAACCGCTTATTATTTTTGCGTGATGTATTTGTCGTTAAACCGCCACGCAACAAATAGTTCAACATTACGTAGCCGCTAAAGCTCTTGTACCGTTAGTGGTTTGTTTGCGTTTCCCCCTCACAGCTACGTCGGTTACTCGACAAACACGCTACAGCACGCGTCTCACAAATAAAGCGCCGAGACGCGATTAGAGTAAGTAAAGACGTCTCCGCCCATGCGTGTCAATATGAGGGTCTAACTCAACACGGTCGGTTGCCTGGGCATGGTTGGTCGAACCGTACAAGCGCAAGCAGAAGACACAATGGCCTTTAATTGATATTGCCGCCTATTCTAAGCCGTGTCAACACAGCGTTACTGCAGTCACACTGTCGCGCTGTAGCGATGAGTATTTCATACATCGGGACTTGAAAGGCACACTTCGGATAGCAAAATATTATTGCTGGCTCATACGTGTCATAGGCGATGACTTAGTAGGACTACGGTCACACTCGACTCGAAGTCTGAACCGTCAGAAGTTGCCGGCCGGTGTCGAACTACAAAGTGGCGTATGACTAAGTCTGAGCGTGCTTTAACCGGTAAGTTATGTATTGTCTGTTCTAGCATACAACGTTTGGCGGGTCGTCGCGAGTTCTATTTAGTTATATTTGTGTCTAGCGTTCGGCTACGTTCTATTACTTTACTAGTCTGTATGTATGACGGTTGTAGTGTCATCATCTTATGAGTTCTCAGTTAACTAATCAGCCTTTTATCAGAACACTATCGCCAAGCCGACCTTTCCATGTTTAGGGTAGTTGTCGTCAGAGTGCTTGTCGTTCTTAGAATGATTATTTTACATTCCAAATTAATACGAAACCCAGTATCAACGTGATGTTTGAGCCACACATTGCCCACTATTAAGAGCCAGGTTTTACACCAAATATACTATGCCTACCCTATTCGGGTATTATGTGGATGAGCTAACCCCTACACTATCGCACCCCATCAACCAGTAATCGCTATAGGGACATACGATGACTTTGCACAGTATTGTTCTTGGTTGTTTTAAGGAATCTAGTGTAGTCAGTGTGTGTTCTAATGTAATAATATACCCCTGGTTATTTCTCCTGTAGATGGATCGTACCCAAGGACATGTTCCCCACCCCTGACTCTCTTCAATACACCGCACATTTCATTGTAAACATTATTATATAACAACTAAATTGCACACTTGAGGCAACAATAGGATACTATGAATTCAACGTCTATTACCGTTGTCACTGCGCTGTACGGTTTATAGTTAGCACAAACAATAATGAAATACGCATAAATAGTCTATTACGTAGTGTCCGCACTTTATACATCAGTGTCTAGGATCTCATAAAAACGACAATTTAGGCATTACGCGACTTGTAGTAATGTATTGGATCGATTCAATCGTCGAGAAACATTTAATGTCAATAGTACGTGTAGGGTGCGACTTCGCGACCAACAAAGAAAACATTCACGACCGTGAAACCACCAACGCTTAGGCAAGCATTTACACCAAACGACCAATTATGAATACGATTAGGCTATAAATCGGTGGGAAGGTGTTGTAAGTAGTCTAACCAGCGGCGGTGTATGTCTAATAAATTCTGAAACACAAAACTGGAGGCGACAATCGAAGGCGCATTCACACCGGATGAGTTAAATCGACCGTTCAGATTGAGTATGTAAACGTATAGAACAGCGTGTTCAGACGGGACTCGTGGATTACGTCACGGTTATGTAACGTGTGGTGTGAACATTTCAAACGAACACGATTACTATTTAGACACAATAATAACATTCTCACTGTTAGGTACACTTCTTGATTATGAAATGTACAAACGTCACTTGTGTACACTTATTATAATTATAATTTTGTTTCTCCGAGGATCTTTGTTACTGAATATTCGGTTCTTTGTTTTAAACATCGTTTTGTAAAATACAATTGTAAATGCTACCCATGTGTGTTTAAATTCTACAGTAACAACAATAATGTAATTATATTGACAATTTAACGTTTGGTGATATGTCGTTTTCTTTCTTCGAGAAGGGATGGACCTGAAACATCAACTGGTGATATGGAAACGGACGGGCTTCCTGCTTGACCATGTGGCTCTGTCGCACACTCTACTGGACAATCTGCTCACTGATGACGTCATCACTACGGTCATGGCGGCCGAAATCCAAGTATGCAGCATACGTTTTGTTATTCCGTGCATATCCAGTGGAAAGTAAAAGATAAAATGTTATGTATATAATTAAAGAAACTATTATCTATATATTATTACGTTTGTTACATGTCCTTACGTATACCTTGAATTTAATCATCTGTCTGACGCACAGAACAGCCTGGCGTGGCCAAACATAACTGAATCACTTACTTAGGCAAGAAGACGAAAAACAACTGTTTTTGTAATAAAATGTACACATTTTAATAATCATTGATAACAGAATATGATGATATATATTATATAATTTCTAATGAGCCGGACATAATCAACAATTGTGGGTAACTGGTTGATAAAACACAATGGCTGCTAGCTCAAATTTGTCGAATGCAACTATCAATATATTCAGATACATAAAATGAGGTAAGCAATAAACATAAAAAAATTGATCGAGGTTATGAATGAAAGTTTATTTAACAACAACAGCAACACAGGAACATACAACATATTATGGGGAAATAATAAAAAACATAATGGTAAAGATAATACAATATAATACAATTCCATGATTGGTGAATCGCTGCTGCTGTTAAAGGGACATAGCATAAGTCATATGACTTGTAAGGCGCTATGCACTTTTCAACTCAAATGCATAGTAGTTGTAATAAGAGGTACAAGATTGAATACAAAGTAACAGTAATGGTATTTTTTTATCATTGTGTTAACTGTTCATAAATACGAAGAAAGTAACGTCGACTTTAATATTTTCTTAAATAGTTGCAAACTTGGCAACTGTGTTATCTCACTTGCTAGACTGTTCCATATATGTATACCTCTGACAGTGACAATAATTGATAGTAGTCTGTGAGTGATGTATGGAGTAGCAGCACACGTTATAAATATTTTGAAATTGTAACACAGTAATCGTTCTGGCCAACCACAGGCGCAGGAATACAACGCAGAACAGACGCTGATGTTGCTCACGTTACTCGGAAAACATGGCACTAACGTGTTCGAGAAGTTTCTGCGAGCTCTCGCGAGAAGTGGCCACAAGATGGTGGTAGACGAACTGAGGCGAACGGAGCGAAACACGAAGTTTGGTAGGCCAACTTACCCTGTTCACGCTGATTAGACTTGTCATATCTATTTACTATATCTCACTGCCTATGACAACAGTGTGATCTCATTTGTTTTCTCTGTCTTGTAACTGTTTTTCTTCTCTCAGATACTGGATGGGGCCTTTTGCGGGGCGTTTTAAAGTCCAACGAGAATTTGTGAGTCCACTAGAGGTTATATATTTACCCCCTGTGTGGGTTCTTTTACTTCGCCTAGCTTTTAGTGTCTCTTCCGAAAGACACATGCCAATGTGGAGTGAACGAAATTGTCTAAGTCTCGAAACGGCAATAGGTGAGATTGAACCCCTCGATTGACAGTCCGGCGCTCTATCGCGCGAGCACCGCTCCCCACCAAGTTTCTAACGAGCTTTTGTTATGTTTTGTCACATTATAGCAAGTGTTCACTAGATAACTATGTGTAAACAAATTACCAAGAATGCTGAGCGTATACTGCTCGTGAAATTGCGTTCAATAAACTGTATGCTACATTTTTGCAATTTTAATTTACTTTCAAATTATATACAAAACATGTTTAATGTAAAACTCAGCAACAACTTCAATACAGCTAAGACATAATCGACGTTGACGCCATGTTATAGGAGAGATGCTTCCGCCTGCGTTTACCTACTTTCTGGACGTGTCAACGTTCTTACGTCGATACGGTCACATCGCAGTGAAACTAGGAGAGGACGAGAAACACATCGTGCAGTCGTTCATCGATGGCAAGTTTCTAAGATTATTATATTTCCTTAATGACCGACAAATAAAATGAAAAAGGAACAACATTTGTATTCTCATATACAGAATATCCGAGCAGACTTCATCAACAAGAATAAATTACCCCACTTCGTCAGAAATTCATGGCAAAGCCTAACATTATTTTTAGAATACATAATTATTGTTGCGTGTTCCCAGAAATAAAAACACAGATAAGGGTGGTTAACGTATAATATTGTTTTTAAGATCTACAAAATAACCGGAAGTTGTCCCCGTTTGGGAAAATAGTGCACGAATACAAAACACAATACTAGACCAGAAAACGTAACACTGACACTTAATCTGCATTCCTTTATTGACAATATGTTATATGGTAAGGTTTTCTTTATAAAATGTCTTCTTAGCCGGAAACAATGCGTCTCGTGTTTATTGACACTTCGATATTCACAGGCAAAATCGAAATGGCGACACGCACATGCGCAGAGCGAGTGGCGCAACTGGAGCGTCAGCAGAAAGCGCAGCGAAAAAACTTTGACAGCAACGAAAAGGAAACCTCGGTCTTGAGCAAGCGGAACGCACAGTTGCAGGCCACAGTCGGCAAACTGAACGAGTTGGTCGATGACCTGAGATCACAGCTACATAGCAAAGACCGTCGGGAGAACGAGACAAACGCGGAACTTCGACGTTTGCGCTACTTCCGGTGGCAGCAGGAGTCATTGGTGGCCTTCATATCAGGTGAACAACAAAAGGCCGGCGCGAAAACGCACACGCAGCGTGCACTTCTCGAGGAGCAAATTCGTCTTCCGGCGGAAACGGAAGTCGTCGAGAAACTGGATGCGCATGCGCGATTGCAACTCTTGATGTTACGTCGGAATGTGTGTGTGAACAGGGTGTTCGGTGTACAGCGCACCCTGGAACTAATGGACATCGAGGAGAAAACCCTGCAAAGCTACTCGAACAATGCGAAACTCGATAAATCACCGGTGAAAGAGATGAAGCAGCGGCTTCGCGAGATAAAGACGAGACGTCGGATTTTGCAGGTGGAACTGGAAGAGGCGGATGCGGAAGTAGACGAAATAGAGATGCAAATGCGGAACTTTCAAATACTAGCCGGGAAGCAAGAAGCGACAGACGATGAGCTGAATTTGGGAGACATCTTGACGACACAAATGCAGACGCTGTTGGATCATATGAGGATTCAACAGGCCAGACAACTGAAGGTTTGTAAGACACGTGGTTTATGTCAGTAGTCGCACAGAAGTCTTCAAACTGATAATGAATATTTTTAAACATAAAATTGTTTACATCGTAAAATCTTAACCGTAAGTATCAATAATTATATATAACCCGAGCATTGATGGTACATATAACATGCTGCTCAGTGTGCTACGCATACTGGTATTATTGTTGGAATGTTCAAATTAAGCAACCAATAGAGAACTTATGTACACCTGTAATTTTTTTATTATTATTATTAATTTATTCAGTCTCCGCTGCCGCAGAAGAAACATTACACATTACACATTATACATTATACATTCACATTCATATATACATTCACATTATAAAACACACGCGGTAAAGAATAAAATGTCTAATAAAATAGATAGCAACAATACGTACAATGGCATCATATAATAAGTAAAGCTAAGTGTATATTGTGTATATCAGTTAAAAATGAAGTGTAATATATTAGACTTAAAGTGCAGTGGTTAAGATATGAACTAAAATACGTTCATGCGAATATGGTTTTGTGAAATTATCAATAAGTAAAAGGTGTCTATTTGAGTCAACATGACCATCATTGTTTAGCACACTAGTTTTGGGGATATATTGAGAATTAGAAGCTTGTTTAGTGGGTGACTCTCCCGCAGACACGTGTTATCACATCCAGTAGGGTTCCAGGTACGTTACACCAAAACAAAAACAAAACGAGACATTCTGCACCAGTCGACGCCCGGGACTTTCTAATTTAGATATCTATTGTTCACGGATAACACATTTCTATTTGCTGAGGTGCGACTGATATGCCAATTTATAATAAGAAACTCGAACTCTCTCTGCATTTTAGACGACATATATGCATCATGTTTTTAACTGGAAAAGAGTGACGCACGATTCCATGAACACTTTTACTAAACGTTTTATTATATATATATATATATATATATATATATATATATATATATATATATATATATATATATATATATATATATAATTATATATATATATAATGCTATTTATCTTGTTTTATAATTTATCTATTTATTATTATTTTTATTGGAATCTATTTTTTTTTTATTCAGTATATTTATTTATTATTATTATTCATTTTTGTATTCACTATATGTTAACGCATTACGCATTGTGTAAGGTAGTCGATCAAATTGCTTAGTGCATGTATATTATGTTTTACAATACACTTGCGTTTGCAAGCACGAGATAAAATATACATTTTATAAACGAGATAAAATATACATTTTATAAGGTTATCGTGAATAAATAATGTTTATTATTATTATCTGGTAAGGCATTATTTCTGCTAGAAAGAAAATAGTTCCGCTTGAAAAACAACCACAAGGACAATATGCCTTGTTATGCCCGAGTGGAACATTGACGACTATAGTGAGACACTTGCAGGAGCTGACGACGAAACACGACAAGGAGCTGGCGGATATGATCCAACACATCCAGGACCTCAACGCACGGCACCTGGAGACCCTGGGCAAGGTGAAGCTACGTCTGCGCACCAAGGTACTCGAGCTGCACAAGCGGGAACAGCTGCACGTGCGTCTGAAGGGGCAGATCACCGTGCTGCAGGTAGGTCGGCGTCTTCCATCTACATAAACGTCTTCCGTCAACATAAACGTCTTCCGTCAACGTAAACGTCTTCCATCTACATAAACGTCTTCCGTCAACATAAACGTCTTCCGTCAACATAAACGTCTTCCGTCAACATAAACGTCTTCCATCTACATAAACGTCTTCCATCTACATAAACGTCTTCCGTCAACATAAACGTCTTCCGTCAACATAAACGTCTTCCGTCAACGTAAACGTCTTCACATGATGCTCAAAATTGACGGTTCAATGTTTGTAATGCTTTGCCTAGAAATATCTCAGGCTGGTTGTCACGTTGACCAGAGAGGCGAAGCTGACTGGTATACCGGCGTGTTTTACGTTGACATTGTGACCCAATGTTTCACATTATTTGCGACAAGAAATAAAAAGATTTAGTTGCTTAAACGAGAATAATTGACAAAATTGGTAATATATAAGCACTATATATATATATATATATATATATATATATATATATATATATATATATATATATATATATATATATATATATATATATATATATATATATATATATATATATATATATATATATATATATATATATATATACATACTGATAATGGTTATATAAATATGGTGGCTGTATTATTGCGGCATTACACAGTCTAGATCCACTAATAGTCTATTATCGCTTGTCAATACAACATTTCCCCTTATGTTTTTGTTATAAAGAAATTGTACGAAACAAGATTTTCCAAAAAATATACGACGAAATGCACAAACAAGCCACGTGTTTGGCTTGATGGAGTTATTGCTGTGCAACTGTTCACATGGTGGCTAACTAAGTTGTGGCGTAGTATTCTACATAGTCAATGACAATATTAAGTAGGACTGATATTTGAGGAGATTATATCGCAAAACCGTGCATTTTATACGTAGGGCGTAGTATATGCATAGCTTAGTTGCATGTTAGCTTACTGGAAGAATCGCACAGTCGAACAAACATTTCATCTAGAGATTTGAGTTTAATAACAACATTTACTAATGACCTCTCCATATGGCGCCAGTGTACAACGATTACATAGATGTCTTCCGAGATTTCTTGACGGACTTTATTCCATGTGAATTCTGAAACGAATTTTCAATTTCAATTATCTTTAAATTTACGTAACGTTAGTAC
>OZ024865.1:33612282-33624782 GCA_964017155.1 Oasisia sp. SBJ-2009
ACAATACAATACAATACAATACAATAACATTTTATTGTCCCAGACCGGGAAATTAATTTTGCAGCGTTCGTCATAAAAATATAAAATACAGGAGTAGAGAAATTCAAATATAGAATGAATGAACGAATAAATGAATCAACGATAAAATACTACCGTCTCGAGGCGTCTTGAGCGCGTCTCAAGCAATACTTTGAGCGAGTATCGAGCGGGTCTCAAAGATTGAAGTTGGTTAAGTTTTGGAAGCGTCTCGAGGCGTATTCCCCAGTCCCTGACCTAGTTTCTAGGGACCAACGGGACGTAGCAGTTCATTTTGTCAAAATGGCAAGAGTATCCAATGTCGTGTGGTGTATCAAATAAAAACTGCACTGTAGAGAGGATTTGAAATCTGAAAATATCAAATAAACGTCTTGCTGCAAGACGCATTTGCGCCTCCTTGGTGTGCGGGTACATCACGGCAGGAAGTGCTCGCGCGAGACGCGTCGCGAGGAAATGCTAGAAACGTGGCAAAGACGCTTCGAAAACACGACTCTAGCGACTCTCTTTGGTGCGGGCCGCTGTCCACACAAGCGAAAAGGCACGCACACATAACTCAATGTTTATCAGCATTTGAAATAGTATCCTCTCTGTGTTATGGGTAATGGCATACTCGGCACAAATCAGAACGCGGCATTTAAATGTTAGTTTAATGTAAGCTTATTTGAACATGATGGCTATATTTACTGACACCTACGTACGTTTCTTTCAGCAACAATCGTCTGGATCTCATCGACATTGACACAACCGGAAGTGACGACGACAGAGCCTTCAGTATGCTGCAGACGTGGCGGAGGGAGGAGAACGGCAAGGCGGAACAGCTCGTCGCTGCACTCCAACAGATGGCGCGCGAGGAGCTCGTGCTCATAGTGCGGCCAATGAAGGACGCGGAAGTGGCGCCACCTGCTGCCAACGACAGGCTCACCGGCAACGTTCGCGTGAAGGACGCTGGGAGTGGGCAGACGCCAGGCCTATCATCCGTTCCGAGACTTCCTATAATCGCATCGGGTTAACCTCAGCCAACCGTCTAGCAGCGCCAAACTTACCAATGATAACAAACAGTGTAAAACCAATACTATTGTCTTTAGAATAAGTAAGAACAGAGTATCTGTTACTAGATTCAGCGGATGGCGAATCCCTTACAAAAAAGAGCAAACGGTATACAACTGATTACCATTGAATACCATTCAGTATCAATGATATATCAGCTGGACTCAGTGGTACTGTCAACGGTAATTTAAAATACCGTTCAATACCACTGAACGCTACAACGAATCCAAAATACCATTCAAAACATCATTCATAAAACCATTCAGATACCATTCAAATACCCTTGGCCATAATACCCCCTAGGAGCATTCAAGTACCATTCAAGTACCATTCAAAAACCAATGGTATTTGAATGGTATTTGAATGTTATTTTTGTAAGGGAATGGTTTACAAAAGCAGTTGCAACAATAATTACCAGCTGATAGCAGGATTGCGTAAATGCGCTAAGCATCTGTGTTAACTCGACCATTGGTTATTGTCTTACGCCCTCAGTATGTGAGGGAGAATGGTCGCTTATACCCGGACTTTGTTGATACACCTGGCTCTTTCATGGCAAGTAGAGTACTCATTTGCTATGTTAGATGTATTCAGTAGTTTATATGTTAAACGTGTTATACAATGATTGATTTACTACCTTTTTCTATGCAAGTTCCGATCGGGTCTCTTATGGGAGCGCTGACGTTCCGTGCGCTTCGCAGCTGAGGGAAGATAATAAAACATTTGTACGATCCACCGTGGATAACCAGCATTACAATATTATGTCTTGTGTAGCATAGTGTATTGCTATCTCTCTTTTCTGTCGAGTGTTGGTCTTGTTGAGGCCCTTCGTGGAGGATTCCAGACATGCCAGGATTATGAAATGTTTTCACAGACATATGAGTGAAGCTGAGATGGAGTCTCCTGATTTGATTTAATCGCGAACACCAACTTGACCGACGAATGGCCGTTTATGTCCTACTGGTTGACACACCCTTCCATCTTGTCCTGTCTGGCGCACGCCGTCCTGTTTTCAAACACAACAGCGAGAGTTTACAGTAACTGTCGTGCCTAATTTAATCACACCGTCTCTTCCGAAATTTCTCGTTTTCTCTGTTCTTTGAAATCTTCATTGGAATCTATTTTGTTAAGGATTTATTGGTATACGGAAATCATACCGAAACACCGGAGTCATCTATGCATAATGACACCTGACAAGAAAGCATGGATAAGATTCTCCTTGCTCACCAAGTTATTTCGTAGTTTGTTTGCCCGGGTTACTCCATTGATAGTTCGCAGGCAAACACTTCAAGAGACTGTTTGTACTGACGTCACAACATCCAGGGGAACATTTCACTCAGATAAAGAGCTCTTAAGGAAAAGTAATCTTTAAACAAAATACGTTGTTAATTTTAGTGATTGTTTTCAAACCGCAAATATTCATTGGCATTTTCACGAGGACACTATTTCCATGACACACCGGCGACAATGTCCCGCTGACGTGTCATTATGTTGACCGTTTCCAGGTATTCAAGATCGCTGTTAAGGATCACAATCTATTTAAGAGCAAAATCTAATTTAGGAGCTCTTAACAACGTTAGCGAAATAGGCCCCTCGTCTCTGTACTACAAATTGTAATAGGCAAATTAATGGCTCCATTCGTACAGTCTGCCTTTCAATCTTATTAAGGTGTTTCTGTCTGTAAAAATGTGATATATGTGAATCAATGAAAGATTGCTGACACTACGACAGTTCAACATCTCGAGTTGTCGTGGGCACTTTGCTGCCTAAGAAGAAGAACTCTCACATTATTTGCAACCGCCTGAACCAAATTAAGATTTTCATTTCTCGTGCATGTTTGACTTTTTTCACTTTACGGCTGCATAGAGTAGTGTTACAGAAGGGTTCAAAGTAAACACAGTTTATATGTGGTATTAATTTGCATAATAAATACGCTTTCCTACTTTTTTTAACTTATATATATATATATAAGCACGAAAATAACATAAATTTGTTATAAAATTATTGTGCCTAGTCACAATACATGCAGGTATGCATACACACGCACGCACGCACGCACGCACCCACGCACGCACGCACGCACGCACGCACATAAACACGCACGCACACACACATGCACACACGCACGCACACACTCACACGCTCACACACACACGCACACGCGCACACGCGCACACGCGCACACGCGCACACGCGCACACGCGCACACGCGCACACACGCACACACGCACACACGCACGCACAAACACACAAACACACACACACACATACACACACAAACACACACACACAAATACACACACACAAACACACACGCACACGCGCACGCGCACGCACACGCGCACACGCACACGCACACGCACACGCGCACGCGCACGCGCACACGCACACACGCACACACGCACACACGCACACACGCACACACGCACACACGCACACACGCACACACGCACACACGCACACACGCACACACGCACACACGCACACACGCACACACGCACACACGCACACACGCACACACGCACACACGCACACACGCACACACGCACACACGCACACACGCACACACGCACACACGCACACACGCACACACGCACACACGCACACACGCACACACGCACACACGCACACACGCACACACGCACACACGCACACACGCACACACGCACACACGCACACACGCACACACGCACACACGCACACACTCACACCTTTCCCTGTGGAACTGGACCAATATCTAGCCTCGGTTACCCAGATTCCGTGAGGTGGCAGCATTTTTAAGCCTCTCAACTGCGCCTGGGGAATTAATGGGTCTTAAGTTTCTACATCCGGGTAGCCTTACCCCAGATTAGGGTAGAGACGCTGATTGGCTCTCAGGCCAACTATGAAATACAAATAAAAATAACGATATACTTTTACAAGATAATAATATTATATGAAAAGTATTCAACATTGAACTTATATTAACACAAAAGTAAGTAAAAATTCAAATTTACAGTTGAGTTGTTTATAAAATAAGAATTACGGCAGGATTAACCAGTATCCGTAAGGTGGCAGCATTGTCTAGCCCCACACGGATAGCATACAAATTAAATAAGGATACCTTTTTTATCAACTAATGCTGTATTATAAAAACTATTCAAAATTAAACTTATATTAACACAAAGTAAATAGAAATACAAATTTGCAGTTGTTTAAAAAATACATATTACGGCAGTGTCCGTGAGGTGGCAGCATTGTATAGATCACGCTGATAAACAAACAAAAGCCGTTAATGTTGCCAGACTGTCTTCTCGGCGTAGTCCCGCAGCCGCCCGACTGTCGGTTAAGCGAGACTAGACCGACGTCACGATTCACTAGGCACGTTACGCTACCTTACCATAAGTACCTACCATTCAAAAGCCAGATTTGACCGATACAGATCCGATATAGTTTTGAACCAGATTTGGATTTAGTCCAGGCGTCTTTATTAATGACGATATGTGTCTGGTCTTATACTGATCAGGAACGACAGATAATTTCAGTGATTTCACAGGTAAATGCGTGACACAAATACAATCGTAGACGATGCCTACATAAATAAATATTTTGTTCTACACCCGCGCAACATCCCCCGACACTTGCGACCGACCAAGCTCGATAATACGTACATGGCTACTACAGAGTGGTGAGCTCAAATCGGCTAGGTCACCAGACTGTCTTTTCGTCTAAGTTACTCAGCTGAGCTAGAGTCTGTTAAGCGATACTGAAACATAGGCGAATTGTGAGCGATAATTTGGGACGTTAATGCAAACGGAAAGATTTACAAATTAGTATATATTGGTGGAACTTAACGCAACGAGGTTCTACCGTACTCGTTTACCATTTGCAAGAAGCCAAACATATAATCATGTTTTTATTACTAAACGACTGTATGTTATTGAATGAATGTGATATACAGCTAGTGAATTTAACTCCAATGACATTTATGACTACTCATGCAAATTTCATGATTACACAACAAATAATTTCTACTCACTTCAACGTTTCAGCCACCATCGGCGCCTTCTTCAGAAACGGAATTGTCACTGCTCGCTAGATGGCGTGGCGAGCACACTGTCCCCCACGTTTGTATCCCCCCATGTCTCTGTTCACAGTTGGTATCGTTTCCCTAATCCAGATGGTTTTTTATCCAGCGCGCACAGATTTATGACGGAAAACTTAAAAGTAGTACTTTTTTTCTAACTGATCATATTTATATTGGCCGAGAATTCTGTTCAGTATCAATGCAGTACAAATATGACTAATAAATAAAACATTATATGGTATGGTATAGTTGTTACGGAGTTACACATATAAGCAATTATAACAGTGTAGTTTACTGAAGGGATTTTTGTTTAAATAGAGAGGACGTTTTCTGAATGAGCTCAGTTGAATAATGTATCGTCACCTTTTGCAAAACCAATCGACTGAAGCGACATGTGAAAATGTGTCTTGGTCACACACTCAACACACACGCGAGCGCGCACTCATGCATACCATGGCATGCGTATGGCATTGTCATCGTCTAGATCAATACTGTTTGAAGCAGTTGTATCGTGTCTTCTGATGCAGCAGTTACGATACATGCAACAGCACAATGGCGCGTCAAGGATTTGCAGCTTTGATTTTCATAGTAACATCATTGGTCGGAAGCACGCATGGTAAGTAATTGTACAAAGCTTGCTTGTTTAGGATTGACCGACGGTTGTAAGGCTGCACCCCGTTTGGGTCGCGTGCACGGAGGGTGGTCATCATCACGGTGTGTGGGAAGTGATGAGAATGTGTGTAGAAGATGCGCTCGCCAGAATCAGTAGGCTATTACACCCCTGATTCAGGGTGAAATAAGAAACGCTCGTTCCAAGGTTCGACTTTGAATTCATTCATAGTGAAGAGAGTTCATCGTCATATACACGACTAGGTAGACTAAGTATTGCGTTGGCAATATGTATTAAAATATAACATCAAGGCTTTGAGTACCCTACTATACTTCGGGACTCCTACAAAACCCCTACAATTCTACATGTTTAACATTCGCCGTCACATTTAGAATTTCATGAGAAAAATATGAACATCAGTCTCATATTAGTAAAGTAATTTAGACACCAAAATGATAGACCGCAATAATTTTCGTACGCATTCGATCTCCCCCTCTCTGCTAAAAAACCTTCCTTTTTGAATCCCAACAATCTATCCCAGATCATCTGCTTCCCTCACATCCGTAGCTACTGCACATGCGCAACCCTGACCGCTGCGACGTATAGTCTACGTATTGTCCTTCAAGGTGGCTCTGACCTGAACACTGTGATTATATAATTAAATATTAAAATATAGGCGGTGGTTCTTTACAAGGTGTCCATTATTGCATCTCCTTGCACTGCGGCTCTTATTGTTGACGATAGTCCTGATTAGATTAAATCAAACACACACGTCTGCATTTCAGTTACATTAGGTAATATGTTCGTTTTTACTCATAATGCTATTTGACCTTTCGAACCAGTTTGGTTAGACGATTAACGGAATCCATTGTCAACCTCATCCCTGATGACAGGGGTTTCAGGAGGGCAACATCCGGGCACCCGTTGCACAAATGCTTTTTCCATAGACCCGATGAAGCCAGTGCTTGTACTGCGTGTCCCGTAGACGTGGTACTGGACAACACCACGTGTAACTATCAACCAACTTGTGTTTTTATTACAGTCGACCGTATGATAAGTCTTCTCATGGTTGACTTCAGTTACATTAGCAAAGAAGCAGTGTAGACTAGATATTTGAAAATTATCATTTTCACAAAGAACAGTAACGGAATGGAACACATTATCAGCGGTGTGTGTAGGTGCTAGTAGTGTTAATATGTTTAAAATAAAATCGACATATACCTAAGAAGGGCGGGGTACATTTAGATAGATAGGTTGGACTCTCGATAATCCAAATGGCTTCCTTGTCCACCTGCCGTCTAGAGTTGATTCTCAAGGTGGCAATCTTGTTAAATCTGGTTAAATCTGGTTAAATCTTGTATTAAGTCGGACACGGGTCGGTCAAATAACTTATACACATACGCTCTCACAGGTCATGATAATGTTATTATGTTTACGCATTTTCACAAAACAGAATGTGATTAGCGAATACTCTTTCTACTTGTCGGTGACTATCGTGTAGTATTTGTTCGTGGCGCAATTGCTACCGACTGCCATTGTAGTGAACCAGAACCTGCTCGCCAACTTCCTGAATGTTCGCATCAGCAACGTTAGCAGTTTGGCGCCTTCTCCATTTCCAATGCATGAACATTACCTGTCCGTATTTTGACCTTCTTGTCACATGATTAAACATCTCCGCATTTCCTGTATACGTTCTTGTTTACGACTATGAACAGCCGGAACAAATATGCATATGTTCATGCAATTTTGACTCCAGTAGCGGTTTGCACTGATTTTTCTGTACATATGTCTTTATTTGTGACTTAATATTGTAATATAATAAAACACAGATTATATGAGGCAAAGATACATAGGCATTCGCACATACTCACAATGAGGCTTGGGCTGTATCATGGAGACCTATTGTAGATTTATTGTTTGGCGTTCTCAACATGGGGTTGTATCATGCAGACTTATTGTAGACTTATTGTTTGGCGTTCTCAACATGGGGTTGTATCATGCAGACTTAGTGTAGACTAATTGTTTGGCGTTCTCAACATGGGGTTATATCATGCAGACTTAGTGTAGACTAATTGTTTGGCGTTCTCAACATGGGGTTGTATCATGCAGACTTATTGCAGATTTATTGTTTGGCGTTCTCAATATGGGGTTGTATCATGCAGACTTATTGCAGATTTATTGTTTGGCGTTCTCGACATGGGGTTATATCATGCAGACTTATGGCAGACTTATTTTTTGGCGTTCTCAATATGGGGTTGTATCATGCAGACTTATTGCAGATTTATTGTTTGGCGTTCTCAACATGGGGATGTATCATGGAGGCTTATTGCAGACTTATTGTTTGGCGTTCTCAATATGGGGCTGTATGACAGAGACTTATTGTAGACTTACTGTTTGGGCTTCTCAACATAGTGCGAGTCTCCAACTCTCTAGTAGACGTTTCCTTGCTATAAATAATTCTACAAGTAGGGGGTCCTTCAACAAATGTCGCATTTGTTCCAGTAACATGCATCACAGTCTAAGCTAAGACATCAGCAAATGAGAGTACCATTGTGGTGTACACATAGTATAAGTGTGGCTGGATGGTTATACTGGGAAGACAGGCACTTCGTAATATTAACCGTATTATATCACTAGACGTGTTCATTGTTTTATATTTAATCAAATGTCTCATATTTTGCGCGTCGAGTCCATGAAACTGCCGCAGTCGTGACTAGAACGCAACAGCTTGTCGGGCTTTGATGAAATATATATGTCTTACCTGTGTTAATGACTTGCATAGATGAGTCATCTATTATTTAGCGAATGGCATTGGTTGCCATACAATTTTGCGCGTCAATGTTTTCATTGTTGCTATACATTTCCTGTAGTCTTTGTGTCGCTGTTATAGGGCGTGCAAGTCTCGCGCGCGAAAACGAGGCTGGGGCAGTTGGGGGCAGGAGGTCCATATACTCTATATGTTAACATATCGGACTCTGTTTTGTTTTTGGTCGTAATAATCGAACTGTTCACAAATAGTGTATTTCAGTTATATTGTCCGAAGGATTATTACAAGCAGAATCAGTGGAACACTTTGCCGGTGACAAAGATCACGGAAATCATGAATTTTAATCAATTATTATGGTGGTTGCCATGGCAATAGCGGCAAGTAGGCCTTCTTGTGTTTAGCGATCTTGACTAATAATGAAGAATGCCAGTTTTCGCGCAGTACAACCTGTTTGGGGCAAACGTATACATGTGTTACGATTATGTGCATTTAGACAACTTGTCAGATATAAGTGCTTATCGAAACCACAATGTACAGCAATCTAAAATGGAAATCCCGTAAAACACACACACCGCCTAACATCGTGTCTATTATCTGCACAACGTAAATCGCTATGTGTCTATGATAGTGCGATAAACTCAATAGTAAATCGGACATTTAAGATAAGAAAGATATAACACAAGATATTTATGACCTGATTTTCCTAGTATTCATCCGTCGGGAGATACAACTGTCATCCACCGTTAGAATATTATTCTTGTGGCCAGTCCCCAATTAGTCTCGCTTAGTCCCCAATAAGCTCCAGTCGCGCGGAGTCACGCCATGTATCGTGACCCACTTACAGGCCCTATTTTATTCACGTCCTCGTCAACATCCGATGTCTGGCTATTTTGCCACAGGTGAGCTGGAGTGTCTTCAATCACCCAGAGGTCTCGATTACCGTGGTCACGTGAAGACAACGTCAACTGGGCCGTCCTGTCAGGCATGGAACGTTGAAGAGGCAAGTACTTCTAAGAATGATTTGTGTAACACCCGCGTTTGGTTTATTATTTGGTGGATAGTGTAAATTTGTTGATGGTGCTAGTCAAATAAATAGCGTGAATGTTGGCCTAACACATTAAATATTGAACGCTATTGGTCACATGCACTCAGTAGTTAATAAACAACGAATGTCGCGCATTTCTCTGGACTCAGCCAATATATTTGAATCTATTAAATGAATGATTCGGCTTACCAATCGCAGAGTCCACAACATAGGCTAAGTATCGATCACCTGCGTTCAATGCTGTCAATGCCGAGTTGACATCTAGGACGGGAAATGTAAATAAAAGTGGTGTCCACGATATAGGCCTTGGTTAAGTATCAATCACAGAACAACGTCCACACGACGATGTTTACGTCGCTTTTGCAAAGAGAAAGAGACTTGTTAAATAACTGTTGTGCTTCCCTTGTTTCAGTCGACACATTTCACTTGATTATTATTCATTTGTATTGTTTCACACGTTTAAATTATAACGGCTTAATGCGGCTACATGTAATTTGCTAATGATCACATCGTGTTAAACTCTCAATACATCGATAACGTTAACTTCGGTTTCTTCCCTTACAGCCACATTCGCCCAACTCCAATTGTAAGGCGGATCACAACTACTGCAGAAACTCAGATGCCCTGAACTGCCGAGAAACAGCACCTTGGTGTTACACTACTGATCCAGACAAACGTTGGGAATACTGCAATATTCCAATGTGCGGTATGACTGCTGTGTATTTCACGTAAAGAACGCATATAGTCAGACAAGATTTGCTTAAATATAAATAGCCAGTGCCACGCGATTGTGCTGTGTTCTTTGCCTGACTACAATTGTGTTGTCCGAAACAATATAATACAAACATAGGGCATAAACACGAGGAAAGAAGCGAACTACTTATAGTTGATTGTCTGTTATCAGTTGCATGTTATGAAACATACACGCCACGGTATATCTTGGTGCATGAAATTATATCATTAGTCGTTCCCTATAGAACATTTAACTAGCGTATTCAATTTATATATGTGATTATTCAATACATATAACAACGATCTACATACGTTCAACATACCTTTCCCCATTTCACATCATTTGCAGAGTAATTATATTGTTCGGAACGTAACTACATCGGCACACAATAGGCGTATCTCTACCATCATGCACGAACATTCGTGACCAAGTTCATGTATGTTGTCTAACATTTGATTACATATTGCTATCAGGTTGGACGCCCAAGAACTGACATTTTATGAATCATTGCTTTTATTAGTATTATTTTATAATAACTAATTTATTATATATATATATATATATATATATATATATATATATATATATATATATATATATATATATATATATATATATATATATATACAAATATTTAAATATTAATTTCGAAATAATATATATATTTAAATATTAATTTCGAAATAATATATATATATATATGTAAATATTAATTTCTAAATAATATATATATATATATATATATATATATATATATATATATATATATAAATTATATATATATATATATATATGTATAATATATATATATATATATATATATATATATATATATATATATATATATATATATATTATATATATATATATATATATATAATATATATATATATGTATATATATTATAGACATACATATATATATATATATATATATATATATATATATATATATATATGTGTATAGCAAATAATCAAAATATAGGATATTGTTTCTAAGATGGCGTAAATATAAATTTAATAAATAAGATTAATTTAAAAAAAATCTTTTTTACTTTTAAAATTAATCTTATTTATTAAATTTATATTTACGCCACCTTAGAAACAATATCTTATATTTCGATTATTTGCTATACACATGTATGTATAATATATATATATATATATTATATATATATATATATATATATATATATATATATATATATATATATATATATATATATATAATTATATATATATATATGTGTATTATTGTAATACTTTGTTTATTGTTATTACTTAATTAATATCTATGTATTTGTATTATTATTATAACATATTACATGCTATACATGTTTAGGTCTTTTTGTATAATTCTATGACGTTTTATCGTAATGTGTGTACGCGCCTATGAACGGGCTTTATAAATGCTTGTAATAATAATAATAATAATTTTGGTAGTCGATACAATTTGGGTTATTACCACCACTGCTGCAGGGCTGTTAAAATAAACTTATCTGCACACGGGGAATCAATAAATTATTTCCTGTAATTTTGACATGGATATTTGGTTGGCAGATCCCGTTGCCGAGAGCATATTGGAGTGTCGACAATCTCCCAGAGGTTTGGACTACCGTGGTCACTTGAACACTACCAAGTCTGGACGAACGTGTCAGGCATGGAACGTAGAAAAGGCACGTGGTCACACTAACTGAGCAACTATCCATACGGGTGTTAATAGCATCAACGTGTTCATCTGTTTGTGAAAGATAAACGAAGCGCGACATACTCGTAATTAAAATTTGGTAAAAGAAACACAATACAGTAAACGTTTATGAAGTATGGAGGTGTGTTTGCTTGCGAAAAGTAGACGTTCCTGTCTTATTACAATAGCCTATCAAGTACTCTCCTCCACACAACCAGCATATATAAATTCGATGCTAACTCCAACAAGAAATTCCAGACAGCTACGCTCAACCAACATTCCTCGGGTGAAAACGAAAGCTGGGACCCTAGGTTTCTCGGTTGCCATACCAACTGTGTGGAATTGGCTTCCTGCCAGTGTTAAATCAGAAGGTAATATAGTTTCATTCCGCCGACGTCTAAAAACTATCTTTTTAATGCTGCCTATCCTTCTTAGCTTCCTAGGATCTTCATCCATCCATTGACGACTCACGCAGTGTCTTACGATCACGAGTTTGCTTATTCCCTTGGTTTT
>OZ024865.1:33629782-33637282 GCA_964017155.1 Oasisia sp. SBJ-2009
ATTCTCAGTAACCAGTGTGTAGATTGAACAACATTGCCACCCAAAAAATTTACATCAGATGTTAAATGGCTTATTGAAAGTCAAACGATCTTAATCCATGTTATCAACAAAACATTATGACGAGACCGACACTCGCATGCATGCACACACGCACACGCACCACACGCACACGAGTTGGTGTGCAATGCGCGCGTGTGTGCCTACGTGTGCATGAACGCGCGCGCGCGCGCGTGTAAGACAACATGTCTAATGTTCTGTGCGTTGTTATCCAGTTGCACGTGTACACGGTGACGGACCTTTCCGGCGGCCCGTTCGACGGATCCTTCAGCCCTGTCTCTACGTCACTGCTCGCATCCTCGGGAACTTCGGCCCAGTCAAATCCCTGTGTGAAATAGAAATTGACTGAAGATATGTACTGTCATCAATACGGCACTACCTAACAACCGAAACCGCGAAAAGTGCAGTTAAAGGGCAAAAAAGGCAACGGTTTCGTGGCATAAACCTAACAGAGTAACAATTTCCACATACACTCAATTTGTTTACGCCAGCGGTTTACCAGAACAATATTTTTGAACACCCAGCCATCGAAATACTATGAGCTACTCCATCTTAGACGAAGAATGACGTCACGAAGCTTTGGCGCTCTCCACAAATTCCCTGCATATTAGATATTCATAAATCTGTCTAGAGGCGCTGTGCGCAATTTAGGCCCGCACCTCGAAAAAACATCAAAATGATCACCTACGATGACCAAGCTTCGCAGGGCGTATCTACTACACATGAACTACGCGTATGCACTTGACACGTGATCCAAAAATAATAAGTAGTGCCTGAAATCGATCAAAATGTGTAAGTAAATAACGCGCTTTCCACGCCGAGTCACTACTGATGCAGTGAACTCCGTCAGGTGGCGCCACCATCTTGCTGCCGTTGACTCGACGAGGAAAGCGCTTTATTTACTTACACATTTTGATCGATTTCAGGGATTAATTATTTGTTTGGATCACGTGACAAGTGCATATGCGTAGTACAGGTGTAGTAGATACGCCCTTCGAAGTTTGTTCATCGTAGATGATCATTTTGATTGTTTTGTTTCGAGGTGCGGGCCTAAACTGCAAAAGTACCCGCAATTGTGAATCCATTGCTTCAATTCTACCGGTTGTTTCAACTGGAAAGAAAAAGATAGCTCAACATTTCTCACGGAACTATTACTGCAACCGTATGCCGAACAGTACGGCATAATTACTAAAGTTTACCATAGATTTGACCACAGATTTAGATACACGTCTAAGAAGCTGCTACATGTCACGCCAACTGAACGAAGACTCGAAGTTGTTGACCCTTAACGACGTCGCAGGAAGCTGACCGGCTTCAGCTCAGACCTAGAGTGCCGCGCGCTTATTGGCCAAGCCAAGTTGGATTTCGTTAGAATTTTAGACTTTAAGGTCACATTCTGACTAAACCGCTGACGTTAAAAAATAGAGTATATGTGGAAATTGTTACTTTGTATAAACTCTATTAGGTGTATGACACGAAACCGTTGCCTTTTTTGTCCTTTAACGCACTCGTCACCTCTCGCCCTGACTGCTGCAACTCACTGTTACATAACATACCGCTATCACAGACAGCTTGGTTGCAGCGTGTCCAGAACAATGCAGCCAGGCTAATTCGCGGTGTTATCAACTGATGTCACAACTGATGTTATAACGGTGTCACACGCAGATGGGACAACCTGGAGTGTACCAACGCGAATCGCGATATCCTTCACAGCAAGCTATCGACTATGCATATCCTGACGAGTGATGCGAACGATGACAGTGATGTCGTACAGGGGCCTCGGTGACTCTTATGTTGTGCAACTGAACGATGCTATGCACGACGCTGTGACAGAAGCAGGGTGCAACAATCTTACAAGTGTTTTTGTCTTTGAACGTGTTTATTCATATTGTTGTCATATATATGCCATTGGCAAAACATTCTATAGAAAACTATAGACTTTCTATAGAATTCTGTAGAATTCTATAGAATTTTGCAGTTTTCTATAAAATTCTACAGAATTTTCTATAGATTTTGTGTAGCCTAAAGTTTTTTTTATAATTTTATAGATTTTTCTATAGTTTTCTAAAGAATTCTATAGATTTTTCTATAGAAAACTATTGGCGAAAATCCTATAGAAAACTATAAGCAAAAATCCTATAGCATATTCTATAGAAAATTTAAAGTTTGTTTTTGCCAAGGGTGTACACGATAAAGTTGCACAACAATAGAAAAACAGTAACTGTATATACAGAGGGCTGTCAACACCTGGCTAGATACTAATTTACACGGACATAATTATAGTGATCTCGGGTTAATAGTAGAAAAACTAGCCTGCTATGAAATGTTAACAAATTGTAATCAGAAGTTAATCTTACAAGTCATTAGCAGTATCTTTTCTGAGGACAGCATAGGCATGTTGTCATGGACTTCCAAACAAGAGATTATGGCCTTTACCTGGAACTGTGGGTAGAGGTTTCCGACCGGGAAAATATGCCCCTCGAGATATGCAAACATTTTAGAACAACTGGTTTTGTAGACAGGTAAGGAAAGAGACTAACAACATATTCTATGGAAAAAGTCCAGACTCGTTTTTGTTACAAACTCATATTTGAGTATAAAGTATAAAGTGAAACGTTGTAGGAAGTATACTAATAAGCAAATATCGTCAATGTAGTACATTGACCTTTTTAAATGCGTTAAAAATGGGTATTTAAGTCAGAATGCAACTTTAAGATTGAATTATCTTGTATGTAATGATGCCATTACAGTGTCATACCTTACCCAACTTTACCTTGCCTTGCCTTGCCTTGCCTTGCCTTGCCTTGCCTTGCCTTGCCTTGCCTTGCCTTGCCTTGCCTTGCCTTGCCTTGCCTTGCCTTGCCTTGCCTTGCCTTGCCTTGCCTTGCCTTGCCTTGCCTTGCCTTGCCTTGCCTTGCCTTGCCTTGCCTTGCCTTGCGTTGCCTTGCGTTGCCTTGCGTTGCCTTGCGTTGCCTTGCGTTGCCTTGCCTTGCCTTGCGTTGCGTTGCGTTGCCTTGCGTTGCCTTGCGTTGCGTTGCCTTGCGTTGCGTTGCCTTGCCTTGCGTTGCGTTGCCTTGCGTTGCCTTGCCTTGCGTTGCCTTGCGTTGCCTTGCCTTGCCTTGCCTTGCCTTGCCTTGCCTTGCCTTGCCTTGCCTTGCCTTGCCTTGCCTTGCCTTGCCTTGCCTTGCCTTGCCTTGCCTTGCCTTGCCTTGCCTTGCCTTGCCTGTTCCTCTGTGATCAGCTCTTCGTTTATATAATCTATTAATATAAGATGGCGTGTTCCGGTTCTGTTGTTAGTTATTCTTAACGGTGCTTCAAAGTCATACAAAATATCCTGGGTATACCAGAATTGTTCTAGTCGTGTTTTGAATGATTCTATGGATTTAGCTGTTACCACTGTATCAGGGGGACTATTCCATGGTTCGGTAATTCGAATTGGAGATACATATTTTTTTCTTAGGTTTAGTTTGGCTCTTTGTATGAATACTTTTAGAGAATGTCCCCTGTTTCGTGTTCTTTGTGATATTTCATTCTTTCTCAAAAGATTTGGTATAGATTCGTGGTCATATATGTTGTGTATTATTTTGTAGGCTTCTATTATGTCTCCTCTTAATCTTCAGTATGCGAATATAGGTATTTTAAGTAATTTAAGTCGTTCTATATATGATAGATCCCTGATACCTGATACTTCTTTAGTGGCTCTTCTCTGAATGTTTTCTAAGGCAATTTTGTGTTTATCTTATATGGGTGCCATACTGCCATGGCGTAGTCTAGGTGTTATCTAACCATTATTCTGTAGAGTGGCAAAAAATATGTTTATCTAGAAATTGGAAGGTTCTTCTAATTATTTTGGTCATTTTAGTTTCCTTATTTACCACTTGGCTTATATGTTCTTCAAATGTAAGTTTGGAATCAAAAGTTACCCCCAGATCTTTTTGTTTATCATGTGTGTCAATTGTTTTTGTAAAATTGTTCGTTGTTTTATAATATTGATTTTCACCTACATTATTTTTCCAATTTCCATGTGACTACATGTAAATGTCGTGTCACAATATCATTATGACATCATGCATATGTGTACTTTGCTATGAATAGTATTAGTTTATATTTCAGTTCGTAGTTCAGTTAGAAGAAAACACCCTACCTAGGAAACTTAGTGACAATAATGTTTAAGACCTCTGTTACATATCGATATGAAAGACGGTGGCTTTCCTCTTTGTAGTGAATGCCATCTTACTGTTATTAATGATTTACTCGCGCCAGCAATTGTGCTATTATCTGTTGTGCAATTGTGATCTAACCCCACCAGTGTGAGCCTCGCTGTGGGGTCGGTTCGATTATCGCCACCCCGTGGTTGTAGTGTGTTATATGTATCTCTAACAAAGTTGAGATTTTAAAGTCACTCTTCGTTTCATTGTATCTCGCTCGTTATCATACATCTGCATAAACTCCACCGATTGGCGTGGTGGCAGCGTCGGGTAACGAATTTCAACGCATATGCTTTCAATCGAAGATTGTTTGTAGCTAAATGTCGCCGTTTGATATCCATGATTTTACGTGTCACTACACCGATCGAACAATTGTACCCAACGACAATTGGAGAGTGAATCAGATAAGTGACTATTCTTAACATACACTTGACATAATACATAATAAATACAGTATTTGTCTACGCCATATATTTAGCAATAAAACCATTCAGAGGCGGCGCATTACACTTTACATGAATATACAGATTACCTAAAAATTAAAAATAGAGACCTAATTGTAAAATAAATAGATCAGTAAAAAACAAATAATTTCACTATAAATAAATAATATTAATCTTAATAATAGTTAATTATATTACAATGTAAAAGAATAATATTAAAATAGTTGATAAATAATATTAAAAAATGGGATAGCTTAAATAGAGTAGCGTCAATGGTTTATTACGAAAACAAACCATTTCCTTGCTTGCTCCGAAACAGCCAATGAAAACTCTTCTTCGTGCGCAACAGCCAATGAAAACGCTCGCCAGGGTAGCCTCTTGACCTTTTGACTATTTAAAAAATAGTTTAAAAATAAGACACACGTATTTATGGGTATTAACTGATTACAGATCCGTCAGATGGCTCCACTTGTTCTTTCACCTAGTTTGTAGTTCGTCACCTATCCGCGACGAGGCGCTACATGACCCTAACCCCATTTGACGTAATTAAAAAAAATAAGACGCACGAATTTGGACATTACTAGTTCGGGACTTGTCCGTAAGGGGGCGCCACTAGTACACGACCTATCCGTCAGGGGCACCATTTGACCTTGGCAGGTGACCTTTGACCTTCCACCTTCCACTGGTGGAATTCCACTGCTCCGCTGCTCCGTCATTTGATAGATTCCTATATTACTACTACCGAGAATTCGGTCCAGTATCAATGACAGTACAAATATATAAATAATAAATAAAAACTAATAAATAAAACATTATATTATGTAGTATAGCTGTTATGGAGTTACACATATAAGCAATTATAACAGTGTAGTTTACTGGAGGAAGTTATTTTGGTAAATAGAAAGGACATTTTCTGAATGAGCTCAGTTGAATAATCGTCACCTTTTGGAAAATCAATGGCAAACACAACCGACGCGAGATGCGAACATCTGTCAATTGTTGTGACACATAATTGTCATGGTCACCGACTCAACACACACTCGCGCGTATGGCATTATCATCGTCCAGATCAATACAGTGTGATGCAGTTGTCTTCTAACGCAGCAGTTGCGATATCAGCAACAGTATAATGGCGCGTCAAGGATTTATCGCTTTGATTTCCATAGTAACGTCATTGGTCGGATGCGCGCATGGTAAGTAATTTGACAAACCTTGCTTGTCTAGGATTGACCACAGGTTGTAAGGTTACACCCCGTTTGGGTTGCGTGCACGAGGGTGGCCATCCTCACGGTGTGTGGGAAGTGATGAGAATGTGTCTAGTAGATGCGCTCGCCAGAATCAGTATTATACCCCTGATTCAAGGTGAAATAGGAAACGCTAGTTCCAAAGTTCGACTTCAAATTTATTCATTGTGAAGAGAGTTCGTCGTCATATACACGACTAGGTAGACTATATATTGCGTTGGCAATATATATTTAAATATAATATCAAGCCTTTGAGTACCCTACTATACTTCGGGACTCCTACAAAACCCCTACAATTTTACATGTTTAAACTTCGCGTTAACATTTAGAATGGGGTTCGACAAATCCACGTTAGTCGCTAGAGGCGCTAACACGCAATTAGGCCCTAGTTGCGTATCAGCGCCTCCAGCGACTAATGTGGATTTGTTTGCATGTTTTGCTGAACGCTTGTTTAAATCATTCTCAATTAGCTATTTATCGTGCAGGCGCGTAGCCAGCGATAGTTTGTATGTGGGCGTGCCGTATGCGTGGTCAATAGACAGAACAGCATGCCCTATGTGTGGTCAATAGACAGACCAGCCAAGCCAACGCTATCTTGGCACTGAATTCAATCGAACATCCCGCGACGTTTCATCGACTGTAAATGTACATTAATGTAGACATTATGCTTTCATATTGACGGACATGTTATACGATATGCACTGTCTGTATAATGTAGTAATTGTTGTTGTTGAAAATAAATTTCAATTCAATTCAAAAATTCAATATCAATATTTAACTATGTGTGAAGACGTAGCAGTGTCGTGTGATGCACACGGCGAGCTGTAGATAATTTTAAACATCCTTTCCGGCATCGAGCCAGCACACCTGTTTTGTCGGGCCACCAGTCGACGTTCCATCGGTTGTAAATCTACATTAATGTACATGTTATACCTTCACATTGACGGACATGTCAGACTATATCTATAGTTAGCTATGGGTGAGGCTTTTGAGTCATGCGAGTTCAACAGCTGATTGTAGGATGATTTAAACAAGCGTTCCACAAAATATTTCGCAAAACGGTGCCGCATTTTACACATGTCAAGAATACGTAAAAGACGGCACAAAGACCCTAGTTGCGTTAGAGCACCCTCTGTCGGATTAGTTACTGTGGTACCTCATTCCGTGAGAAAAATATGAGCATCAGTCTTATATTATTAAGACGCCAAAATGGTAGACCGCAATCATCTTCGTACGCATTCGATCTCACCCTCTCTGCCAAAAATCCTCCCTTTTTGAATCCCAATAATCTATCCCAGATCATCTACTTCCCTCACATCCGTAGCTACTGCACATGCGTAACCCGAAGTATAGTCTACGTATTGTCCTTCAAGGTGGCTCGGACCTAAACCCTACCCCACAGCTGGGCCAGAGATAACATAGCAATGCTTAACCGGCGGTCACTATCTCTCGTCCTTCGTACAAACAATCGCTATGTGAACCTCGGATCTAAATGTGTTTCTACGTGTCTGGTAGCCAGTACACTGTGATCATATAATTAAATATTAA
>OZ024865.1:33647282-33704782 GCA_964017155.1 Oasisia sp. SBJ-2009
GTAACAAATGCAGAGCGTGTCTTTCCCCAGGCAGAGTTGAGGGGCTTAACAGTGCTGCCACCTCACGGAGCCTGGGCAACAGAGGCTATTAAATGGCTTACTGAAAGTCAACCGATCTTAATCTATGTCATCAACAAAACATTATGACGAGACCGACACTCGTATGCATGCGCACACGCACACGCACACGCACACGCACCACACGCACACGCGTTGGTGTGCAGTGCGCGCGTGTGTGCCTACGTGTGCATGAACGCGCGCGCGTGTAAGACAACGTAATGTTCTGTGCGTTGTGATCCAGCTGCACGTGTACACGGTGACGGAACTTTCCGGCGGCCCGTTCGATGGATCCTTCAGGCGATGTCACGTGACTACAACAGAACCACTGGGTGGCGCCACTGTGTGTTCGTTCACGTGCCGCTGCACTGACACGCCCTGTCTGTACGTCACGGCTCGCATCTTCGGAAACTTCGGCCCAGTCAAGTCCCTGTGTGAAATAGAAATTGACTGACGATATGTACTTCAGGGTTGGGTCCAAATACACATTTTGAGATGAAATACAAATATGTATTTCAACCCAACCTGCTTCAGAGCTATATTCATCCCAACGACGAAGCTGGGATCACATAAAATATGTACTATAGGTTGGAATGCTCTTTGGAATGTGGGGGAGGGGAAACGCCGTTAAAGGTCAGACGGGAAATTTGCTTCCGTTCTGGAAATTCAGGAGATTGATAAACAATCGTAAACTTTCGGAAGACCAGGGAAGGTAAGCCTTGAACCCGGAGACAGCCGTCCAGTGTATATAAGGAGTCACCGTATATAAGTGCATGGTCAAATATGATGGTATAGCACAGTAAGTTGCGACGCCATTTGATGACGGATTCACACATACGGATTGTGTGTTGCGATGTTTTAATCCGATGTTCATGCTATAATATAGTAAGTTTGCGATACAGCCAGTTCTTGCGAGACACCCACAAAATACAGGCCTTTTAACACGGGATAACGGTGGCACAGCCACATTTAGCCGACGACAATCCCAATTGCATTTGCGTCGGAAGGGCTTCCTCAGAGATATACGCTATGGTGCACAAGGTGCGTTGTCTTTAGTTCTGCATATGTAAAAATGTTGTTTAACTGCAAACAGTCATTAGAAAGTCTCTCCGAACCGTACCCAATAACATAGGCACATCAAAGGACTTGCGAAAGATTTAATTTGATACTGACACTTGACTGCACAATTGCATTGTTTCACGTAAATGTGGTGTTAAACTCGAGTGGACGAAACAAAATATGATGAAGATGATTTAGTGTCGATTAATGCACTCTTACGAGCACATACACAATATGTTAGGACAGGTCAAAATAGTTCCACTTTCGCATCAGAACCCTGTTAAATGTAAAAGTGAGGTGTGTTTTGAATGTCTTGATGCTGAATGAAATAGACTTATCATTTTGTTTGACAGAAATCATTGTCTTCTCTTATTGCGGGGATACTACGGTGCTTGACTGTTTGATACCTATAATGTATACTTGAATCGAAGCCCTTTTTGCAATCTTCAGTATACAATACATATTTCATAATGTTTTACTATTAGTATCAGCTGAATGTTGTTACTGGTTAATTGTGGATCTTTTGCGCAGCATATCAGATAAATATAATGTATTACTTGACTGTAAGACATATTGTAAATGTTTTCAACTTGTAACAAGAAGTGTTTACTACAAAAATAAAACTAACGTGGCCACAATCACCATCCTCGGTGCCTCGTTTATTATATTAAGATGAATAATAATAGTACATATTTGAAACACTTAATTTGTTTTGATAATTAATGAAATCCTCATAACTAAAAAATCCAAATTGCATGCGCGAATTAAAAATCAAATACTGTGTGAAGATTTTAAATAGATCATAATAATATACACGTACATGTTGTAACTCGATGTTACCGATATAGATACAGTTGTGGTTTGTGCTGGACTTTTGTTGCTTCACAAAGATAGGCAAATACTACCTTGTCTACCTCTGTTGTACATCATATAAAAACATTGTGATTTGTGTTAAAAAATGTAAGTTCTTATATAGCGCAGTATCCGGTCCTCAGGACTGTTCAAAGCGCTTTTACACTACTATTCTTCCCTGACAGATCTGTTCAATGAAACACCGTCTCAACTTCTCTCGGGACATCCAGCCATATGCTACAATTAAAGGACAAACAAGGTTAACTTTTACGTGGCATACACCTAATAGAGTTAATATAAAGTAACAATTTCCACATATACTCAATTTTTTAACGCCAGCGGTTTACCAGAAAAATATTTGTTAACACCCAGCCATCCAAATTCTATGCGCTACCCCATCTTAAACGAAGAATGACGTCACGACGGTGATCGAGGCGCTCTCCACGTAGATTCCCTGCATAGGGTTTGGTTGTTGTCATGAAATGGCTGCAACTCGGCAACGCGCCATTTCATGACAACAACCAAACCCCATGCAGGGAATCTACGCGGACAGCGCCTCACCGTCGTGACGTCATTTTTCGTCTAAGATGGGGTAGCTCATAGTTTTTAGATGGCTGGGTGTTAAAAAATATTTTTCTGGTAAACCGCTGGCGTTAAAAAATTGAGAATATGTGGAAATTGTTACTTTATATTAACTCTATTAGGTGTATGCCACGAAACAGTTAACTTTTGTTGTCCTTTAAACGGCGCCCGACCAGGAAATTCACGTCTCTGGTTTACAAATAGGACAACTATTGTCGCATAAGTCGAACTGAGGCGTTATCGCTCTCACACACACACACACATAGGGTAACCTGGGGCAAAACGGCCCCCGGGGGTAATACGGCCCCCCGTCTTATCTGCCAAACGAGTGAACACAAACTAACGTTGAATAGTGGAACATGATGCTGCTACCTAACGAATACTCTTAGCGACTGCAAGGCTAAACGCTACCAAAAGTAAGTTCACAAACCTTTGGTAAAGGTTTGCATACCCTGTGACCTAATAATCACTCTTCGGTCAAATCGATCTTAACATGTTCACCGTGTGTTGATAAGCTAGCGACTGGTACTAATGCACTCGCATCTATACACGTTTTCAATGACTTTCATCGAAATGGGAGCGATATTAAAAGATTACATGTGAAGGTGAAAAAGAGAGCAATGTTGTGTATGGGGTAAGACGGCCCTGTTAGACCGGGGCAAAACGGTCCCGGGAGCCGTATTTATAGCGTACACAATATTTTAAATAAAAACTGAAAGAAAGTCGACGAAAGCAGCGATGAAGAGGAATGGCCTTGTTTTGGTGTGCGGAGAACCATTCAGTTGCAGTCGGCCACGATATGTCTGGGTTCAATTCCAAGAATGCAAGAATTTGGCTCACAGTGAGTGCACACCAGGGCTCCCGTATTTCGTGTGTCCCAACCGCGAGTCAGAGTGTGATTAGATAGTAGAGTATCTGCATGCCACTCGTTAATATAATATGTTAATGATTTTTTCCCATTGGATGCCATATTAACGTTTTGTCGATTATAAAGAAACTGTACCAGAGAAAAGTTATGTTATGCTCATCGCATTTCGCCAAATCACATACCTCTAGCTCTTTTGAAATGCAAGCATGTGCGTTGCACGTAAATATTGATCAAATTTACCACGTATTTTTGCATCCGCAGGGTCGTATATAAAAAGGTTAACATTCGCTATGGTAATTAAAGACTGCCTAACATGCGTCATTACACTGCAGATACATCGTAGCAATTAATATACTGGTGTGTCTGCTTTATTGAACTCATTTCACTTCATAATGGCTATTCAAAATGTTAAGTAACACAATTCTTTTGGGTAGGCCTCACACTTTCACATGAGTCAGACCAGGAAGTCTAAATCTCTTCTGACCCCTCGTCGTAGTCGGTCAATGGGGTGCAACCATGTCACGGTGCCATCCACATTTCTCGCATCTAGGAGAAATTTGGCAAGAAATTAAAAAAATTGCTAGTAAGGTCGTCGGACGGACGACACCTGCAATTCGCTACTGGCATCACTTGGCTCAATGCTATTTCCAAACATGTTTTGGTGAGAGTTACTTATTTATTCCAATATGTGATTAAATAAACTTATTATGGGCAAGGGGAAATTTTAAGACGATCGAGGGAGCACACTGTCCCTGTCGTCGCGTGTCGACACTGCGCTGCCGATGTGATGCTCTGTTGGGGTGAAGTAATTTGAAAGAAATGAGATTACTAATAGCATTGAAAGTTTTCGAAAAGGCAATCGATTGACGGCTTGTCTCTCCGACTAGATTACCCGGACGTCAACCAGCACCATGACATTTAAGGTGGGTAAAGGCGGTACAGAACTATATACTCTTTAAGGTGTATACCCAGCCAAAACACTGCTAAGAAGGTCCACTTGGCTCTATGCTCTTTAATTAATTGCAGAACTTGTTTGACCGATAGAGATTATATTTTAGTTCTAATATCTACAATGTTAAGACCTCTGTCAGCAAATGTGTTTAATAGTGATTCTCTTTTAAAAGCCATGGGTTTACTGTTCCAAAGAAATGGATATGCCATTGTTTTCAATTTTTCAACCTTTTTTTAATTGTTTGGTAGTGAGGTAAGACTCCCTGTGTACCAAATGGAGCCGCACAGCACAGATTGCAGGGTGATACTTTATAAGTGGACACATGTTTCTGAGGAATTGATACTGCGCTATCTAAGAAGTTACCTTTACCTTTTATTAACTGAACACCCACGCCAACGCTAAAGCCACACTCTAAAGGTTTTCCATTTTTGAGATTGGCGAAATGTTAACCCCACATATCGCTCCACCCAGGTAGGCAAAACTGTCTCTTTGCTTAAGCTTCTTCCCATCCAAGAGCCATATTCATGTCGAGCAGATAAACTACCCAGAGGTAAATGACGTAACCGCCGATAGTAAAAGAATACAGAATCACGTGTCGTTATCCGGCGGATAGCGTTACATCCGGGTAGGAAGGCTTAATCGGGCGAGGTGAATACGGCTCCTGGTTTATTTATAGCTCTTTCCTTCTATATCCCACTCACATTACCTCCGTCTTAACCAAGCGTACTCTCAATCCATGTTTGCTGAAAATATCTTTTCACTCAATCAACTGTTATAGGAGATTTGCTTCCCCATCCTCTACCACTGCCAGGCCACCTGCGTACAATAGTTTTTGGAGTACGACTTTTATGCAAATCTTTCTGCTTATCAATTCCACAACAGCGATAAACAACAATGGGCTCAAGGCGCTCCCCTGTGTCAGACCAACATTTACTTTGGACTCTCCTGACACTCCCGGTCCACACAGCTCCCTGATCTTTGTGTCCCCTCCACCAATCTGACCCCCCCCCCCGGGACCACATCACTGTTCCCATTGTCATTTCTCTTGGGATTTTCCAGGTCTATTAATCTAATTGCCATATCCTCGTGTCCTTCCAGTTTCTTCTCAACTAGCTAACTCAGTGCAAAAATCCCATCCGTTGTTCCTCTTCCTTTTCTAATCTCCAGCTGTTCTTCAACGATTCCCCTTACATTACTGCTCTTATTCTGCCATCCACGATTCTTTCCAGAAACTTCAACACATGCCTTAGCAACGTAGTGCTTCTATTTTTCGTGGGCCATGCACATCTCCGTTTTGTTTCTATATTCAGACTATCAGCCCCAGTATGCATTCCTCTGTGAACTTCCCCTCTCTCTTGCAGGTGTTCAGCAATTTTTGTTGTCGATCATATTCCAACCCGCTCAGCCACCGCCAGCATCTCTACTCGCACTTCATCAATGCCTGTTTATCTTTCCGACTAGGCCTACACGATAAACAGTAAGAATGGCTCAGGCTGTGAAAAGTTTCATAAAGCTTGCATTACCTCCGACCACTGTAAACCATTTACTGCGAAGCATGTCCCTTGGGAAGATGTAATTCTTTTTATTTTCAACCGCAGTTATGAATTACACATCACAGTATTGGTGGAAAGGGATATGTTTCAACATACACACTCATATATGCTAGCACACACGCACGCACACACGCACGAACCCACGCACGCACACACACACAATCACACACACACACACACACCACACACACACACACACACACACACACACACACACACACACACACACATACACACACACACACACACACACACAGAATACCACTGTGATTTTATTTAAATTTATTTTCAACCACAACAGTTATGAAGTACACATCACAGTATTGGTGGAAAGGGATATGTTTCAACACACACACGCATACACGCTAGCACGACGCACACGCGCACGCACGCACGCACGCACGCACGCACACACACATAATACCATTGTGATTATTATTTAAACCGTTCTTTTTGCATTTTAGCAAATAGATGAAAGAAATATATAATAGTAAATGAGTGGCGTTGCAATCCCTTATCGTTCTTATGCGCAATGTGTCAGAGTGAACAAGTTGGTTGTTTGTCTCTCTTTGTCTGTCTCCATGCTAATTTACCTCCCTTCCTTTAAACATACTAAACATTTTCTCTCTCCCTTCCTCCCTGCCTGGCCGCTCCTCTCCCTGTCCCTGTCCCTGTCCCTGTCCCTGTCCCTGTCCCTGTCCCTGTCCCTGTCCCTGTCCCTGTCCCTGTCCCTGCCCCTGCCCCTGCCCCTGTCCCTGTCCCTGTCCCTGCCCCCTCCCCCTGCCCCTCCCCTGCCCCTCCCCCTGCACCTCCCCCTGCCCCTGCCCCTGCCCCTCCCCATGGCCCTCCCCTGCCCCTGCCCCTCCCCCTGCCCCCCTGCCCCTCCCCTGCCCCCTGCCCCTGCCCCTGCCCCTGCCCCTGCCCCTGCCCCTGCCCCTGCCCCTGCCCCTGCCCCTGCCCCTGCCCCTGCCCCTGCCCCTGCCCCTGCCCCTGCCCCTGCCCCTGCCCCTGCCCCTGCCCCTGCCCCTGCCCGTCCCCGTCCCCGTCCCCGCCCCTGTCCTCCTCCACCTCCTCTCCCTCTCCCTCTCCCTCACTTTCTTTAATCTCTACTATTTCCCTTATCACTTACCCTCTACACCCCTCTTCCTCCATATTTTCATCCACCAATCATTTTCACCCCTCCCATCGTTCTAATTAAGCAACAATTCAGTACGGTCATGGGTATTTGCACATTCGACAAGAAGAATGAAACTAATTGTGCAAGGCAACCGGGTTTTGTCCGTCGGTAATACCTGACATGTTTCATTGTCAATTAGCAGAGACAATGCAAAGTTTCACTGCCGTGGACATTCTTAGCCTGACGTGCGGCCTCCGACAATGGTTTGTTCTTGGACCCGCGCAAGAACGCACACGTTGACAACGTATGATTAGTAACCTCTGTCGCGTTGCACCCGAGAGTTGCTACAAACAAATGACTTAAGCGTTCGATCGAAAGCATGGAATCGTCGAAGTGCAGTTGTAATCGAAATGCAGTTCTTCTGGTTTTCAGTACAAGACCAACTTTGACGTGTTCATGGATGGTTCGTGTTGGGTCGGGTGCAGCGTATTATATGGTATTCAGCAAACGATACACATTTGACGCTTTGGCAGTTGTTCTCGAATGAGCTGCACATGTTGCAGTTTGGGAGTCGTCAAACATTGGGATATACAACCAGACGCCAAAAAAGAGAAAGACGACTGCTACAGACAATTGCTTTATGGTAGGTAGACTACGTGTGTAATGTTGTTATTGTATTTAGAACGACAATATGTAACTGTGGGTAGAACATCACATATATTGCCATGTGGTACAGTGTCGACATTCTATATTGCTAACTTGCATAGTCAAACCAGCACGCATACTTAAGAATAAATATTTAATCATTGTGAATAAATGTTAGCGTCACTCTACTGTGAATATAATTACGCAGATAACCCATTTCTCGTTAAGCAAAACATTACTTGGGAACATATTTGATATGTAATGAATAGATGCACTTGCTGATTTGCGTCGATATAAATCGTAGGTAAGCATTGTATTGATTAATTATATAAAATAACAAATAACTAATAGGTTTTAATCCACCTCGGTTTATTATCTTAAGATATGAATGATCATATACCAATGCGAGTTATAGTATTCACTGTAGGATGTACTGTATTATGTATTTGCGTTTAAAAATAATGCCTTATTTAATTTTATTAAGGAAAAAACGTCGGCAATGTGTGCGCCATATTGCTGCCAAACTTCCGCTATAGAACCATGAATCTGCATAAGTCAACATTAATAATTATATTTATGCATGTTAACATGTTTGATGTATCATATGATATAGTATGCCATATAAGCCAAGTTATAAAGTAATGCTGCAACATAGATAACGTCAGATGTAATAAATAAAATAAGCTTATATAGCGCCAAATCTAGCTTAAAAACTATACAGGACGCTTTACATGTACAGCTTACGTGTCTTACAAGTTGACACCACAATTTCACCAGCTAAGGCTCGACATGGGTTTATAAGCAAACAAAATGGCTACCGTCATTGCAACTGAGTGTTCCGACCGCACGTGGCGGAAGGGGTTACCAGTGACGCTCATGCTATGGAGGTCACAACCGATCTGGCGAATCGGGGTTTGGGCCAGGTAATTTCCCTCCCATAGGAACACTTCCGGCGAAAATCGGTCAGTTGTGAGGGAGTCAGGATTGTGACCAGCCGTGCCAGGGAACGTTATGAGGAGCAACCGATGAGGTATCTCTGGCCGAACTAGTTACATTAGATTGTACTACAGGCTATATACCCTGTGTCTCCCACTTCCTCATTCCCTTTTTTTTCTTTTTCAAAGTTTTTCTTTAATACAGTAAATGTGTGACATTGACATTGACTGTTATTTTTAAGGTATTAAGAAAAATATTAATTTAATTTAATTCAAGGCTGTTAATGTTTAACTTTAAAACACATTTTGTTTTGTTTTAATCGTACACAACATCTCAACGTCACGATAAGCTTTAGTTAATTTGTTGCACGTACGTAAATAGTAAATAGCTAAGATACAATTATTGTTACTATTTACATATACTACTACATCTTTAATCGTCACTAAATAAATAAATCGAACTATAATATATTAATAATAATACATTCAATGTATGAATAAATAATTGCGCTCATTCAATGTTAAGATACTTGTTAAAATTTGGTTACGTTTATTTATACATGTATATATATATATATATATATATATATATATATATATATATATATATAACATTAGAACAATGCAAACATAAAAATACTGTTTTAACACTGAAGCCCTGTCAAGTGTTTCTCTAAATCATTTTGTTCACTTGCATAGTTTAGGGTAATGTCAGTTCAGTGTTGTGTGTGGCAGGTTCATAACCTGCTGGTGTTCCTTATGCAAACACTACATGTTGTGTGCACACACATTGATTCCATTTAATAAGTTTAGCTGGTTTTGTGGTATTTTAGAAATGCAATGAACTACTTGTATACATAAGCAGGAATATCAATTGTTTCATTGTAAATGTTGTGCATCTTGATTGCCAAACAAAGAGCGATTAATATCCAACTCACACAAGTACAACGTAAGACCTATATGTGAGCTGTAGAAGAATGCAGATAACATGTTTCTTGCTGGCAGCATCATATGGCCAGCGTCAGAGTTCTGCCAGGTTATCAAGTTACACAACAATCATAACTCTTGTAAAGGTTAGCGTAGAATATGTTGAGAACTGCAGTAGCCATATCAAAGTATGGTAGTTACAATAAGTCGAGGATGTAAGTAAAGCCCATATCCTAGTGGTGGACCATGTGCTGAAGAAACCTCATATTTCAGACTGCTGCTATAAGAAAAGTGGAGACTTCAATCCAACATATCATGATTGGCTGGGGGGGGGAGAGAGACAGAGAGAGAGAGATATATATATATAGAGAGAGAGAGGTAGAGAGAGAGGTGGTGTCCACAACAGAAGAGAGTAAAGTGGGTGAGAGTGGCTGATGAGAGTGAGAGAGAGAGAGACAGCGAGAGAGAGAGACAGAGAGAGCGAGAGCGTGAGAGAGAGACAGACAGAGAGATATAGAGAGAGACAGAGACATATAAAGAGAGAGACACAGAGAGAGCGAGCGCGAGAGAGAGACAGAGAGAGAGATAGAATGAGAGATCGAAAGAAAGACAGGACAGTGTACATGTCTGAATAGTGACAGTGAACGTGGCTAAAGAGAGAGAGAGGGAGAGAGATGAAGAGTGAGAGAGACAGATAATGAGATAGAGAGATAGATACCGGTAGGGAATGAATGTTGGTGAAGAGAAAGAGTTGAAGAATGTACCTGAAAAGAAATAGATGGTGAACACATCTAAAGTGAAGGATGTTGTGAACGTGACAGTGATTGCACAGATGTAGAATATGGATTGTATTAACTTGGCTTAAACCATCTGCTGACAAATTAGTGAACCCGTGCATATGCTCAAAACTGTTAGTGTGTATCGTTTTCTCAGTGTGTATGTACACTGCTTTGTGCTACTAAGGCTTTATAACAGTGTGGCATTGTTGTATGCCTTAATTAATCTTTTTTGTATCTATAAAGTACTTAACTTACCATTTATGAAATGTTTTGACAATTATGTTCCATTCAATTTCAACCTTCCTTCGAAGGGAATGGAAATATTTGTGTAAATAGCAATCAACATTCACAGCGGAGTTTAGAGAATAAATATAAAACTACATGGTAATATGTTAGTGTTGATCTAATTTCTTAGTTTCTCTATGTTACATATAGATAACAAATATCCATATAAATGAAACCATGATCATGCATTCTTAAATTCCCTCCACCTTTATATGTAACTCACCTGTGTATAATTCTAACTTCACTACACCCGCCAACACTTCTAGCTGTTCAGATATGCATTTATTTATGGGATCTAGACTGCCTTGGGAATGAATGTAACATAGCAACAGGATGTCCTGTTTATGACATAGTCATTTTTTATGGGTTCAACACACGTTAATGTTGTACTTTTACACACAAACCTATATTACTACAGTCACTACTCAACCGCTGGGGCATATTGCACACAGATGGTAAATAGTTTGTAATAGGTACATTAGGTGTTACATAGTTATAACAGCATTCTAAGTACAGTGAAATGTGTGCACATCCATGGTATGAAGCAGCCACCACACATATTGTATACACATGTCAACAGTTCAAAAGAGAGGAAGGGATAGAGAGGGAGTGAGAGACAATCCCTGAAAGCAAATAACCAGCATCAATAGATGAGGAATACAACTTAAGTTGACCACAAGTTAAAATGTAATAATTAAGTTAACACATTGAATTTTATTATTATATTTGCATGGAAAACAAGTTTTATTTGTTCACATCAAATTTATGTTCACCTATGCATCAGCTTACATGGATGTTGGGTTGTTAACGATTAATACATAAACACATATCAAACTGTTAATTTTATGATCTCAGTCCATACAATAAATATAAACAGAAAATGTGCTCACATGTGACATGCATAAAACACTGGACATAGTTTATCAACGTGCACTATTGTTGCTACCATCTTGTCACATCAACTGCAGTAAGCAATGAATGACCTGTGGCAGGTCATGTTATCTAGGGTTGACATGAAACTCAATAAAAGAAATATTTTGAAGTTTGCTGTGCAAAGAGTGGACAAACAATTTGTAACCAGTCACAAAAATAGTCATCTATTTCAGTGGACAGTTCAGCAGAATACAGACATGTCTTCAAAATAAAGACACCCCAACAAAATCAAGATAACCCACCAGAATATAGACAGCCCACCAGAATAAAGCTGACCCACCAGAATAAAGATAACCCACCAAAATATACAGCCCACCAGAACAAAGATAGCCTAATCAGGCAGTAAACCTTCAACATACATGTTGTAGTCATAAGGATAAAATAGTAAGTGAAAAAAACATAGGAGCTGGTAACCTCCCTAGTACTAAGACTGGCAAATGTTAAAGAATTAATAAATTCAAAGAATGGTTGTAGCATGAAGCCCATTACACAAAAATATAATGGGACAATATATATATTTTGCATTCAGACTTCAACGTTACTTAACAACATGAGAGATGTGCAACTAATCAACAGAACTAATCAGGAATAGGAATATATTATACAAATACCAGTTTTGTGACAGCCATGGAAATGTGTGCAAACATAGTTAATCACCATGGCAATATGTCAGCATAGCAGACCTTGCATAGCAAGTCTTGATAGAAATGGGTCCAACATCGATGACCACATCACCATGGCAACAGGTCAGAGTTGTCATCCTGTTAGAACCTACCCCACGTTGACACTGTTTATGCCTGCAACACACTGACAAATGTTAATGCGTGCAACACAGTGACACTGTTAGAGCTTGCAATACACTGACATTGTGACAGCCTGCAACACACTTACAAATGTTAATGCATGCAATACCCTGACACTGGTAGAGCTTGCAACACACTGATATTGTGACAGCCTGCAACACACTTACAAATGTTAATGCATTCAATACACTGACACTGTTAGAGCTTGCAACACACTGACATTGTGTCAGCCTACAACACAATTACAAATGTTAATGCATTCAATACACTGACACTGTTACAGCTTGCAACACACTGATATTGTGACAGCCTGCAACACACTTACAAATGTTAATGCGTGCAACACACTGACACTGTTTGAGCTTGCAACACACTAACATTGTGACAGCCTGCAACACACTTATAAATGTTAATGCGTGCAACAAACCGACATTGTGAAAGCTTGCAACACACTGACAAATATTAATATATGCAACACACTGACACTGTTAGAGCTTGCAACACACTGACATTGTGACAGCCTGCAAAACACTGATACTTTTAAAGCGTCAACATGCTGACATTGTTTCAGCCTGTAACACTGACACATAGAGCCTACATGACACTGACACTGTTAGAGCCTGAAACACATTGACACCTTCATCGCCTGTAACACAGAGACTCCTCTAAGACAGTGGTAGGTGTTACTGAGGAGCCACAGTTAGAAATTTACCAGGTAGCTGAATCTGTACATCACCACAATCAAATTATTCCAGAAAAAACCATAATGCAAACAACCGATTAAATTAATTTTTAAAGTTAAATAAAAAAGTTAATTATGAGAATATCATACTGAATACATCCTTCACTTATGCTATGGGTAGCCTATGACATTTAAAAAAACAGTTTCCTCACAATAATATTTCTAGTGTCATAAAAAGAAAGTGGAGTTAAAATGGGAAAACAAAATTATGATGGATGGAGATAATGTGCTTTTAGAGCTCTGACACAGGATGGTAAAGAGCTGGTAAGAGCTGCCAACTGAACGGTGACGTTGCCAGTTGCTCAGCTGACCCAAACAAGGAACAGACTTCTGAAAACGTCATGATATTTTAAAATACTGTAATTAGTTATATTGTATGTGCCAGGAAATTATAAACAATGCACTGACAATGGCTAGGTCATTAATGCCACTAGGATCTGTCACATATGAGCTATATCATCTATGCTCATTTTGACTATCATGGTCAGTATTAAAGTCACATTTGGGATTGGTCAAAAGAGAATACATTAGCAAGCTGATCAGAATCTGTTTCCTTTAGTATTGTGTTTTGTAGATTAATGGGCATTAGAATATTATTCTGTCATTAGATGAGTAACAATATATCTAGAAAGTTTATCACCATAGCAACATTCTATCATGCAATGTGTAATGACATTGACATCTCTATAGTTGTCATAGTCAGTAGCTGTCTATCTGTCTGTCTGTCTGTCTGTCTGTCTGTCTGTCTGGCAGGCAGGCAGGCAGGCAGGCAGGCAGGCAGGCAGGCAGGCAGGCAGGCAGGCAGGCAGGCAGGCAGGCAGGCAGGCAGGCAGGCAGGCAGGCAGGCAGGCAGGCAGGCAGGCAGGCAGGCAGGCAGGCAGGCAGGCAGGCAGACAGGCAGGTGGTAGGAAAAGTCTGAGAGACAGAGAGAGAGACAGAAAGAGACAGAGAGAGACAGAGAGAGACAGAAAGAGAGACACAGAGAGAGACACAGAGAGAGAGAGACAGACAGACAGACAGAGAGACAGAGAGACAGACAGACAGAGATAGACAGACAGAGACAGAGATAGACAGAGAGCGACAAAGAGAGACACAGAGAGAGACAGAGAGAGACAGACAGAGAAAGACAGAGAGAGGAACAGATAGACAGACACTGAGACAGAGACAGGGAGAGAGATGCAGAGAGAGAGAGAGAGAGAGAGAGAGAGAGAGAGAGAGGGAGAGACAGGCAGACAGAAACAGAGATAGAGAAAAAGATAGACAGAGACAGAGAGACTAGTCTGTTGCCAGCTCACCATGGGTTCTCTGTTCACCCTGAGCACCACTTGTTTCTCCACCTCTCAGTGGAGTAACTGAAGCACTGTCTGATACACCTCTTATTCTACACCCCCTGTGCCAAACACCTCAGCCTCACCAACACTCACTTTCATCACACCTATCTGTTATGTACAACAACTCTAACTTAGGATGGAACTATCGATTACATACAACTATATTCATATAGGACAAACCTGTCGATTACATACAACAACACTCAGGACAGATATGTCTGTTGCATACAAGAAAAGTCAGAGAACAAGTAATAACAGAAAAAGTTGTCATCACATAATGAACTTGTACTGTGCTGCACGCTACCATCACATGACATAGTCACATTTTCCCGTATTCTTCTGCCTCATTACTGTCACATGATGTACTCACACTGGACCATACTCATTGTCACGTTATTGTCACATGACATACTTACATTATGCCTTTCTCTACTGTTATATGCTGTACTTACATTGTGCCATACTCGACTGATAGACTTCTGTGGTATAAACAACTTTGTTATCCTATTTGCACACAAAGAAATACACAATCTTACTTGGATCTCACCTAACCAAAGAGACATGAAACAAATTGACCACCTTCTCATCAGTGGCAAGTGGCGACGATCCTTACCAGATGTACGTTTTAGAAGAGGATCAGATGTTGGCAGCAATCACCACCTTGTTGTCGCACACATCAGACTGAAGCTTAAAATAACTGTAAAACCGATTAGGCTGTTGAAATGGTTCGATGTCTCCAAGCTGAAAGATGCTGGCATCAGACCAGTACTTCAGTACTAGGACAGAAAGAAGAAACACAATGACTGGCTGTGTGTGTGTGTGTGTGTGTGTGTGTGTGTGTGTGTGTGTGTGTGTGTGTGTGTGTGTGTGTGCGTGCGTGTGCGTGGTGATGTATGTGTGTGTGTGTGTGTGTGTGTGTGTGTGCGTGCGTGTGCGTGCGCGCGTGTGTGTGCGTGGTGTGACTGCAGATACGGGCGGCGCTGTCTTGTGAAGAGAGCTGCCTGAGCCGTATTTTCAACATGACACGACATCGAAATGGGACGTGTTGACAATTTTTGCGGTGACGTTCGCAATTTCTGGGTCGTCGGATATTGACCTCGGAAGACAAGACGGGGGCGCTGCATTGGAGGAGGGTGGTGGTAGTGTTTTGATACCTGTTCGCGGCGACATTCACGACTGAAGAATGTTCATGGCGGAACGTCTATATATATATATATATATATATATATATATATATATATATATATATATATATATATATATATATATATATATATATTTGTATATATATTTAGGCGCACTTCACCATCGAAGCGCATAGGAGATTCGTTATTCTAATGAAAACATTGCGAGACACAATTGCGACGATCTATCCATCAACACACCCTAGATATGTGGCCTCTTCGTCGTCAACAATCTGCATCCCAAACCGAAAAAGAAAGAATTCTCAATCGCCACACGGAAGATCGTCGACCATCTTGAAGTATTGTTTTATTACCTAACACAATGATACATCGAATGACGAAAAAGACACCGTCGACAATCAACCAGTCATTTAGATTAGATATGATGCATATCTGGTTAAAATAACTGACAGTTGAAGACGGCGGGTAAGCCATGGAAGGAATCTGCAAACCGGCGAACCTCCAACCCCTTTCGGGGAGGAGGAAATCTGATTTCCCAATGCTTCAACAGCGAAAGGAGTTTACTCTCCTCTCGACCATGGTTACCGAAAATAAATTACACCGATCTACACCCTATAACACCCTAACATTTAACGTCCGGTAATTGTAAATAAAGTCGGCAGTGGCTTCAATAACTTGAATTGAATCCGATGTCTCTTCCCGTGCGACCGACGTTCAATATGAAAGCCTCTTCGAGTTCCAATCCGATGGCCGTATCGTGCGCGTCGTATAGTTTGCAGGGCCTAGACTCTATAGTATAGTCCACATAGTCACCGTGGCCGTTTGCTACAACAACATTGAAGCGATTTAATAGTAATTAAGTGTATCGCTAACGAGCAGCTACACACGGCGAGTAAGAAAACGACAAAAGAAGTGAGAAAACTGACCTGCAGCGGATCCATTTCGCCTTACATTACATCTTACATACATCTTACGCCCTTCTCGTTGTCTCGTTGTTGGGCAGAAACCGCAATCACGTGACCACTAATTGTGCGAATCCGCAGTTGCGCTATGCGCAACTTCCTGGCAAAGCAGTGAACGTTTGCGCCTGCGCCTATTCTTATATTTCCTGTGCGTGGATGTTTGCGGATGCGTTCGCGTATTTCTCTGTGTATTCGTGTTATTTTAAAACATTATACTTTTGCCCGTGAAGGTGGAATTTTGGGACACTATCCGCCAGGGAAAATACAGAAAACAAATTGAGAGTGTACTTGTTTTTATGAGAGAGTGCGCGTGTATGTGCGCGCCCGCAAGTGTGTACGTGTGGCAAAACGGCCCCTGTGGGTAATACGGCCCCCCGTATTTTCTGCCAAACGAGTGAACACAAACTAACGTTGAATAGTGGAACATGATGCTGCTACCTAGCAAATACTCATAGCGACCGCAAGGCCAAACGCTACCAAAACTAAGTTCACAAACTTTTGTTAAAGTTTTGCATACCCTGTGATCTAATAATAACTCCTTTGTAAAAATCGATGTTAATATGTCCACCGTGTGGTGATTAGCCAGCGACTGGTACTAATGTACTCGCATCTATACACGTTTTCAATGACTTTCATCGAAATGGGTGCGATATTAAAGGATTACATGTGAAGGTGAAAAAAGTTGGCACTGGTGTGTATGGGGTAAGACGGCACTGTCAGAACGGGGCAAAACGGTCCCGGGGCCGTCTTGCCCCGCCATGCAGTACGATTATGGTATGTAAACGCAATAAAGCTGTGATGTATTTACAGCACACACAATAATTTAAAAAAAAAGTGCAAGATAGTCGACGAATGCAGCGATGAAGAGGAATTGCCTTGTTTGGTGTGGGGAGAACCATTCAGTTGCAGTCGGCCACGAGGAGTCTGGGTTCAATGCCAAGAATGCAAGAATTGGGCTCACAGTGAGTGTACACCAGGGCTCCCGTATTTCGGGTGTCCCAACTGCGAGTCAGAGTGTGATTAGTAGATTATCTGCAAGCCATTTGTTAATACAATATGTTAATGATTGTAAGGCTTGTGATGACGCAAATTCCAAAGCTGATGAGTATTTTCAGTGACGAGTGTAATGTTAATGCAGAATATTGCTTTTAATGACAACTGTAATTTTTTAACATTATAATTAATGATGAGTGGTTTCAACTGATGATTAGGTTGTTGTATCTGCCGCGAAGTATCTGCATGCCATTACTTTAGTATAATATGTTCAACAGTATAATGATTTTAAGGCCTGTGATGATGCAGATGCCAAAGGTGGTCGTAGTGTCGAGTAATACAGACAGGAGCTGACAGGTAGGAAACCGGGATGTTCCGGATGTAAGACCAATAGAGCGGGAGAAAGGTAGACGTGCAACAAATATTATCAGTATTATGTGACCGTGTTGTATTGTCCAAGAAGCAATAGAAAACAGACATAACAATGATGAGTCTAATGTAATTCACGATGAGTGATGCAGATTGGTGATTATTTCTGCTCACGATGAATGATGATAATAGTAGTAGTTAATGACGGGTTAAATAAATAATGAATAAAACACGGTTAAACCTAATACTAGAGTAAATAGGCTCGGGGCCGTTTTACCCCAGGCGAGGGGCCGTTTTACCCCAGGCATGGGGCAAAACGGTTTTATTGGAGCACATTTTAAACTTGTTATAACTTACGTTTTGGTTATTCAATCGTTCAGAGACATGTGCCATACACAAAGTATATATACCTCAACAATATTACTGCACAATTATGCATCGACAAGTTATGGATACAAAAATAAATAACTTTTCCCTTAGGGTGGCCGGGCTGCCCCAGGTTACCCTACGTACGTTTGGTGGCGAAGAGACAACTACGCATCAATGGGTCCACTCGTATGTTCGCTGGTGGCGGTGTGTGTTCTCGTGTGTGTGACACACCTAGCCCCAGTCCAGGCGCAGTGCACCACGAAATATTGCACTGACGACGACAGCGACGAGAATGTCCAGGCGACGACAGTGGCTCGTTTACAGAACACGGTTGATCACCTGCAGGCCACGGTGGGTGACCTCCAGGACACGGTGGTTTATCAAGAACAGCAATTCAAACATACGTTGGAAAAGATGCGTTAGGACTACCAAAGCTCAATGGAACAACTTCAGGAGCAGTGCAATCACGCAGTGGAAGAGCTTCGACATGACCACCGGCGTTCGACAGAACTACTCAGTCACTCGATGGTAGAACAACAGAAACAACTGACAAGACTCGACGATACTCTTGCGCAACACATAATTATGTATGAATTATTTAATTACTAATCCTGATCGTTAGAGTAATAATATAGGCCACCTATCAGATTGTTAATTCTCCCGTAATTTGAACAGTCATTAGACAACGCCCATTTGGCAATTTTAGGTTTAATATGCATTGTGACAAATAAATGATACAGAAATAAAAAAATTATTAATTACAAATTGAAGATATGATCTGTATTAAAAAAACTGCGCAATTTAAAAAACCGCCAATTCCGCTCATTGACCTGTAGTACCACTCTACCGTTAGGAATTTTCATGGAAATTCTGAACATTCACCTCATGCTGTTATGGAAACTGCTCTACTGGACTGTATTAATGAGAATAAAAATATCACACTAGAAAATTGAACACATCAAAGAACCATTAATCTTACAAATAATGCCCAGACAAGTTCATAGCTGTAAAAATTTCATCATTTATCAGTAAATGAAGCTGCTGTAGCCAGTTGCTCTCTGGTAACAATTTATCAACGTTTTAATTACTTGGGATTTAGTTACATCCCCCTGCCTGTTGATGGGTTAGGGTTAGGGTGACTACAAAGCCTTGATTGATTGTTGTAGGGTGGGGACGGACTAGTAAATCTTCCTAATAACTAATATACGGACTAGCGGACTAGTGGGGAGTTCTACCCCTGCGCAGCATTTAATATCCAAGACATGTGTTATTAGTAACTATGCTATGCACAGTGACCGATTGGCCTTGAGTTTATAACATTGTGTCTGCTGCAGGTGACGCAATGAGACTCAATAACGGCATGGCATACACCACGAAAGACCGCGACAATAGAGAGGGTTAGCAAATGTTTTCGTCGGTCCATTTTCGTGGGGGTTCCCCTTTATTTTTAGCACAGCGGTGACTGCGCGTGCGCGGCCTCGCGACGCCTCGCTGGCGAGCGACGAAAATCAGAATTTTCGTGGGTGAAATCGACATTACAACGAAAGTTTATGAGACGACTTCGGTGAATAATTTTGATAATTTATTATCGCTTTTTTGTGTTTTGACAGTCTTTGGTCAAAGTGTAATATCTGTGCTGTAGCAGGACGCGTTATACGCCAGAGTTGAAGGGTGAATTGGCCCTGCATTGACTCGATCAAAAAGGGACCCAAATCCGATCCGTCATGTTGAAAGCAACAGTCAACGCTTGGTTGGTGTTCGGTGTTGGAATGATGGACAGAGAACATACACTTGTACTTTATATGTTTTGACGTTGACCGGAATAGGCAAACTTCCTTTGTTATTCCAGCATATACTACTGAAACAAACTGCCTACTGAAATAAAGCAATGTCAAGTTAAAAACAGTTTTAGAAAAAAGGTAACGACCCTATTATACAGCTGATGAATTATCACCTTAATTCTGGCTTAAAGTGATATTTTAAATACTGTTTTGTTAATTTAATCTTACTACGTACTATCATGTTATTATATTTTCATAGAGCACCTTTTATGTTAGCACATTGTCGTACCTGTCTTTAGGACCACATTGGAAACAAGTGTGCTATTGTGTGCTTTAATGTGTCTATCCTCGGTAAATATTATATTTATATGTATTATAATGTTTTACCAAATAAACTCACTCACTCACTCACTCACAAAAAAAGAATAGGTAAACCTGTAGACCTATAGTATATGTTGTGCAGGGGTTGTGGAAAATCCTTTGTTGTGTGCAGTTTCTGTGTGTTGACTTGATAATTTTATCAGGTTCTGGGGGAGGGGGTGCCACTGGTTGAAGTGTTGGGTAGTTGGGTAGTGCGGCACAGTTGAAGCGATGCTTTCCTTGGTGAGAAAGCAGCCCAAATTACCCAGAAATGGCACACAAAAATAAACAATTATGAAAATGTGTATGCTGCTAATGACCAAATTAGGGAACAGGACAGTAGAACATGTCTTCTTTTCTTTCTCTCTTTTATATTTTATTTGTTTACTTAAAACAATTATTGTATAAATACATACATGTACATTTATGGTATGATTTCAGGAAACAAAATGGAAGGGATGGCTGATGAAGTCCTTGCTGACTTGGCCCTGGATGAAGGGCTTGACAGCTGCCCATATGTTATTTTTTACTCAGCTGCTGTATTAGCAGCTGAAGCATCACACTTCTTTCTTCCTCTTGCTTTTCTCTAAGGGCTAACTCTCAATTGCGAAACTCCAGCTCGTCTCTCCTCAGGGCTCTTTCTGCCTCTGCATTTAATGCCCTGATTTTTGCTGCTTCAGCCTGCTTATGCTGCTCCTCCACTTGAGCCATCTCCTGCCTCTCCTTTTCCATTTGTTTTCTCTCCCTTCTCTCTTCTTCTCTGGCCTCCTTCTCTGCCTGTATCTTGAGGCGCAGAACTTCTACGAATTCCGTCCCCACTTTACGATTCTTCGGCGTAATTGGAGTAACACCTGTTATACAAATGTTGAAAACAATTTAGCCAGATATAATTTAAAATTTCTTTCACTAACCTGAATTGGAAATGAGGCAGCTGCATGTATATGTGGAGAAGAACATACTACTGCAACATATTTTGTGCATGGGCTAACAATAATTTGGATTCTAGCGTGTTTATCAAATGGGCACAGTATTAAATAATTTTGCATCGCCTGCATCAGTGTTCTCTTTTTTCCTGTGCTTTGATCTCAGTTGGGAGAAAAATGCGCTACACAAATGCAATTAGTATTAGTAATGTTAACTGGTTAAAAGGACAGTGTGAGTGACTGCATGATCAGTAAAAATAAGTCGAGCATAATTCGATTGACTTATGCTACATAACTATGATTTTATTTTGTCCGTACCCATGTTTTGCCATATCAGTCATTCAAAGAAACCATTTTCATTGATGCTCGCCTATTAAAACCGATTATAATTCAAAATAGCCGTCATTTTATCCGAAAATGTGTAACTGCCACGATTTTGTGCCTATTCATACGTATGACTATATGGTCCCGTTACACAAATTCAAGACAACCAAAAATAGCCAAATTTGAAGAATTATTTACAGTTCCTGTTCAGCAGTGAGCATTCAACATGACTGCATATCTGTCAACTGCCTGACAAAGAGACTACAACTCAAAACGTCCAGTTTTATCCTCCCAGGATAATTTTACCATTCAGGTATTTTCGCATTTTATTTTATATTGCCTAACCAGTAGGGTTCACCCTGACCAGGAAAAACTAATCAATTCACGAAATTTACGATGAGATACTGAATTAAACTAACTTCAACATCTTATCACTTATGGTTCAATTAAAAAATTATGGAAAACACAGGCACAACTTAACACTTACAAAAAAACAATACTTTCTCATCTATAGTTGTCGTAATTCACAAACCGAGGACGCGACGAAAATGGCACCTGCTATCACGCTTGTGGCGTTGACGGTGGTGGCTGTGTTTGACGTCACTTGACCTAGTTTCCTTGCAGCCCGCGCCACGAAAATTACGTCTGGCATGCTAACGTGCCGGCTAACTGTGGATATGTCTTCAAGGCAGGCTGGTGGTTCAGCTCTTGCGGCTTTGCTTTCTTGAACGGATTATACCGCCACGACGGCAAGTCTTCAAAGTACGACGGCGTCGATTGGTACGAATGGCTTGGCAGGGATTACTCACTCAAATCCACGGAAATGAAGATCAGACCGTAGTAAAACATCAAATAGCTAAATGGTACATGATAACAAGTCATAAAAACATTTCCACATCCTGCTGTGAAAGGTATAGTCTTAAACAATTTAAATAGATCGTGTAGTTAATTAAGATACATCTGTATTTTTGTATAGTTATCAAATTCACTCTGGCTGGTGTAGTCATTATCCATTTACACAGGACCATCGGTTAGTTAAATTATTACTTTGTCAGAATGGTATCGAAAGTGTACATAATACAATGTTAAAGAAATACCTACACACAAATGATGAAAATATTGCATTAGTGCCGCCCTGCACTAAAATGACAACAAATTGCATATACGTGTTTTAAAATAAGAAATATTAATTATAAGTAACTATAAGAAACATTAATTATAACTAACTATGTCTATGGAATTTTGCTGTAGCTAAATTAAACAGTGGTCGAGGAGACTGTCACTAAGACCATTTTGGTCACTCTCGTGAATATATTTTTTTCATTGTGTTTTAGATAAATTTAATGCCATCGACTAGACATAAATAAGCCGATGTCACTGGGTGTGAGCAGTTAGCTCTCCCCAGACGCATCACGACCGCAAAGGCGATATCTTGCGATTTGGAAATTTGTCCCCAAAACTAAGGCTACATCATTAATTTTTATTCTATATAATGCAGGTATATTTGTTTTAAATATAAATTTATAAAATATGGCTATTTGTTTTATATTTTGACTTCGCAATGCACACGCTAGACATCGCCTTTGACAAAGCCGGGCTTTGAGGCCCCGATGCGTTTGGGCTGCGCTAACTGCTCGCGCCTTGTGACATCGGCTTATTTACGTCGACTCAACGCCGGCGGCATTACATTGATCTAAAACACAATTTAAGAAAATAATATCTGACTTCTTTTAGCGGGGGTGATGCAGAATGACATTCCAAACACAGGTATACACCGAAACACCGTCGAAACAAAACGTAGAAACACCGTTTTGAAAAGGGCTTAATAACTTAGGCCAGTTAAATGGAAGATCTGATTAGTGATACGGATTGATTCGGATTCTTACATAATTTTAGGACAAAAATACGGACTGCGATCCCAAAACTGTAGCAGGATACACGACTGTTGGGAATCCCAACATAACGAACCATTCGCATCCTAAACGTTGCGTGTAACACGAGCAATGTGTGACTGCTATCACCTAAAGTTACATCAAATGACCGGAGACCGACTACACTTCTTGCTGGCGATTTAATTAGATGAAGAGAGGATTTTTCAACGGGATGTGCCAGGGATAGAGCAGGCTGGTACTGATGTAATCATCCGAAGCGCCCCCTGGCGCGTGATGATGGTTGAGCGCATGTTAGTTTATAGAGCAACGTCATACCGTTAACGATAACAGCAGCAAGGTCCTATAATACGGATTACGATTTCGCAATATTTATTGTATAACGAAGACAATTAAAATTGACTAACATAAAATAGTTACGACGTCGATAGTAGCATTACCTATCCTAAGTGCCTTAATTGTGTCCTTTGCTGCGTTTTGAACATTGAAATTGTATCCCTTGTTTAACCCAGGACATGTTTTCTTTCTCAAACTACTTTGTTATGAAAGAACGGGACAAAACCGTCGCAGCGAAACTGTTACGTCACTTCCTAGTTACAGTATTTAGGTGCCGCGTGGCGTCATTGCTTATCGTCACTGTCAAAAGGAAATGCAAACAAGGCTAAAAAGCCGCTTTACATGTGTACACGTTCAACATTGTGTATAACATTTGACAGCAGAAAAAATACAGAAAAATACATGTGTAGTATGAATTCGATTTTAAACTCGTTCGGGTAGCGATTCTCGCGGAAAGGTGAAATTGAATGTGCTGTGTGATCACGTGGTTTGGTATCATTACATCGTTGAGATAGCTCGCATCACGAATACATTTTTCCATGTTTAAAGTCTTGTGTACAAGGTTAGCTTTACATAATATATATATATACACACACACACATATATATATATATATATATATATATATATATATATATATATATATATATATATATATATATATATATATATGTATATATTATTACATGTTGTTACAACCGATAATGTAATAATCGCCTGATAATGTAATAACATCAACCGATAATCTTACCTCAAGATCTTATCTCAAGACCGGTCGGTAATTGCCCAAAAGTGAGCATTGAGACCGACTCAAGAGATTGTTTTCTGCTGTTGTAGTTCTCTATTGATGTTTTTTTTCCATATGTTTTATTTTATCCGGTTTGTCAAGGCTGGTTAGTTTGTAAAATTATAATTGTACAGGTCTGGGTGACCTCTCCAATCTCTTCGGAGGCGTGACTTCAGTTCATTCACTGTGGTGGCCTGAACTGTGTTATCTGATAGGGAGTTCCACATTTTAACCACTCTGGTTGCGAAGAAGTGGTGCCTGTAGCCAGTTGCTCTCTGTGTTTGGAGTTTTTCGCTGTGCCCTCTTGTTGTACCACTGGCTTTTTGGAACATCCGCTTTGATGGGCACTGTGGACATCTGCAGTCCTGGTTGACTGAGTCTATTCTTTTGATAATTTTGAATGTCTGGATTATGTCTGTTCTCTGTCTTCTATAGTTCAAGGTAGGAAGCTGTAATTCTATTAGTCTGCTGTTGCATGGTAGTCCCTTTGTTTCTGGCACAAGTCGTGTTGCCCGCCGCTGAACTTGTTCAATGAGATCTCTGTCTTTTTTCAGGTGAGGGCACCAGACACATGATGCGTATTCCAGGTATGGTCTAACCAGTGATTTGTAGAGTAGTAGAAATGTTTCTTTGTTGAGATGACGGAATGTTCTTGCTAGGCATCCAAGAACACGGTTTGCTTTCTTAACGGCATTCTCAATGTGGTCAGAGAACTTGACTTGGTGGTCAATGGTCACTCCAAGGTCTTTTTCTGAGGTTACCACATCTAACATGTGAATATCGCCCCTGGCATTGTTCATGTGGTAAATGTTCTGTGGGTTCGACTGTCCGAGGTGTAGAACAAATTTTCTCAGGGCTGATAAAATATTGCTTTTACATAGGTGTCATTTGAGAATAAGTCATTTACTAGATTTCTAGGGCAATAATAATGTAATAAACTTGCTACCCGGTAATGTAATAATTTTCGCCCGTTAATGTAATATATATATATATATATACATCTATATTACATGTATATGTATATATATATATATACATGTATATATATATACATGTAATATAGATGTATGTATATATATATATATATATATATATATATATATATATATATATATATATATATATATATATATGTATACATGCAACTGAGGGTCTGAGCACATGTGTGATACAAATTTTCTCAGGGCTGATACAATATTGCTTTTACATAGGTGTCATTTGAGAATAAGTCATTTACTAGATTTCTAGGGCAATACAAACATATTTACAGGGCGATATAGGAAAAATAATTAAAATAGGCTTGATCCGTATCGCACTGTTCTGGGAGCCAATAAGAAGGCTCCCTGCAGTGTCTAAGCCAATGAGAAAAAGACATGTGATATTGTCATGGCAACTCCTGGTAAAATAATTAAACAAGTCGGACTTTTGTTCTTGTGAGTTGTGCAAGTGTTCTAGTGGCGACAGAGTGCGATGGAGGAGTGCGGCCCTCTACCCCGCTGAGGGACATGCAAAGCAGTGTGTTCCCGTGACGAATCGAACATTGTTGTCGGAACGAAAAGCCATATATATATATATATGTGTGTGTATGTAAAGTGCCATGTTATGTGTGAGAACATTATTTTTGAAATTAACCACGCATACGTGCTAAAAAGAAAAAAATATTCAGAATACTCCATTGGAAGGAAAGATCTCTTAACGCACCCAACGTTTGTCGCATAGTGATACATTTTAGAATTTGTCCATTTGACAGTCACATTTATTCAATAATGAACCTATAAATGGTCTATCCTATAAACGTTGTGGTTGATTTTGACTCATCAGGTCCTAGAACAAATTCAGCTTGACTGTCCAACCGATCGATACCTTTAAGTAACTTTGGTAATTTGCATAAATCCAAGATGGCCACTGGCCAGATCTTACAAAAATACTTTAGTACCACTTGTCTAAAAAATATTATGTGTAATACCTCTGTTTAGGGGTATTTGGGTACTTAGAATCAATATTTGATGTTAAATTGGGCGGTTGCGCCCCCTGGCGGTCAACAGTGTTGTTCGTGGTGGCGCTGAAATCACCGGTCCAGTTGTCAGCCTGGCACCGGCCGACGAATGAGACGCGATCAGTGGGTGCGGCCGAGACATGTACGCCTACATCGCCGTAGCTGTGGCGTTGTTTCTCATAACACGCCATATCCTAAAGAACGCGTCCAAGAAGCGAATAGAGGATTTCCCAAGAAAGTTTCCAGACGACAGAAACAAGGTGCGTCTTGATAACAAACAAAAACAACACGTACCAATCGACCTAGACTAAATGTATTACTCTAGAGTAGACCTAGGCCTAGAACTAGCTCAACGGTGGTTAGCTTCAAGAGCCTAGAATTTATGTTTATTCGACAATGAAAGTAATTAAAATAATATTAATCAGACTCGTTCAAATTATGGAGTATGCGCAGACTAGCCTAGTCTAGCTGGACTTATTATACTGCCTAGTTTAACTTTAGCTTAGTCATAGGCAGTAGGCACAACAGGTTTACGTTAAAGCTACTGATAAGCCCGGACAGGCACAGTGAAATAATTATAGGCGAGGTTTCTGAAGGCTCAGTGAAGCATATCGACGAACAATGGTCGCTTGACCAACCTACGCTAATCATCTGGTTAGCGTAGGTTGGTCAAGATTATCTGGTGCACTCTCAAGTCCCCAGGCGGCGACACTGTTTTCATATCGAAACCTTGATTTGGTGTGTCAAAACTTCTAAATACAGTTACATATAATATTTAATATGATTTATTGAACAATATTAATATCCCAACATTCCGCTAAGAGTAGTTTGTTGTCAACAATATACTTTACAATGTATTTGTTTTAATTAAACAACGTATACAAGTAATTTGAATTACATATGAAGAAATACAGTAATTATTGTGTATGTAAAAAGTATATTAACATTTATCCAAACAAAAAATTGTGTAATTCCTCCCCTGGGATATCATTGTAATTGTTTTTATTTTATAAATCGTAATTGCCAATAAAATGCTCTAGGTGTTGTACAAGACTAATAACCTAAAGATTTAACGTCACTGATAAATAAGCACAACAAATATAAAACAAAAATCTGATATAATAATGATAATAAACAACTTCTATGGCACCATTATCCTCAGAGTCATCAAAGCTCAGGGTTGCAATAAAATCAGTGGATTAAGCATTGTTATATAGTAAAAGGCTGTGCAAAGGTCGTCATCAGTTAGATGAGTGCGCTACAAAGCTACGGTGGATAGGCAAGATTATACAGGTAGGTTTTTAGGTTACAGTGAAATGAAACAATGTTTTCTGCTGATTCAATGTTGTCATGAAGTGTATTCCACAGAGTAGGCGACTGAGAAATCTTGAGTTCTGACCTATGTCGTCACTCTTAAGTATCTGCAAGTAAATTTGAATTTGATGAGCTGGCTGTATTGTCTTACTGGTGAAAAAACTCAAGATTCGTTTACCTGTCATTCTGACAGTCTGATTTTGGATAGGAAAAAATCCGAGGAACAAAAAATGTATTTTAATTACGTTACCAATTATGCTTTGAAGATGTTCGAGTGATCCTTTGATCCCTGGGATAATAAAGGCTTGGCAAAAGAGAAAAAGCCAGCTAGTAGTTTCACTTTGGGTATTGATTCTAGTAGATGGCTAAAAATGTCAATCCGCAGTAGATCGTCAAAGTTGAACAGGCTTTGTAACCAGCGAATGTAAATTGTTGATGGTTGTGTGGAAGTAATATGCCTCATATATAATTTCAATTAATTAAGCAATTATTTAATGGAAATTAACAATGTGTCAACCTTTACAAAAAGTAGTTGAACCATATGGAAATACTGGTGATGTAAGGGCAGTAGATATCATAAAACTTTCTATAAGTTCTGTGTAACTTTTCTTTGTCTTCCATTCCAGGATCGACCAAGTGACTTTTATGACGTTGCAATAGTTGGTGCAGGTCCAGGTGGCGCCACCTGTGGCTACTATCTCGGTAAGTGTGATCACTGAAGCGTGACAATCAAGCAGATAGAGTGCTGGGGGCAGATTCATGAAGCGTATTTACGACATCGTAGCGGGCGATAACTCGTCGAAAACCTAAAACATCGTTAAATTACGCTAGTTGCATTTTGTGAGTCTGCTCCATAGTTGCGCAATAAGTCTTCTCAGAAGCTGTGCCTTAAAATGAATAGGCAAAGGCAGCATCTTAGAAGAAAAGGGGTTTTCAGATAATACAGGGATTCCCCACAATGACCTAATTAGGTAAATTTTACTTCAAATTATGCAAATTATTTTAATTTATTTATGCGAATGCTAATTTAGAATAATGAAATCTACTATTCGCTGTTAGCTACGACCAGTAGACCACCTAGCTGCACATTACGTTATGTCACTTTATGAAACCGGCCCCTAGCCTGTTGACTGAAAGAACTAGGGTTCAAATCCTGGTACCTGCTGCCATGTTGAAATAATGGCAATTTTGTTGACCTCGCATTGTTTGTGTCCTTCAGAAAAGCAGCTATAATGCTTTGGTCCTTTCTATCTTGTGTCTATGCAAAGGAAAGTACACAACCCCACGTAGGGGGTAAATGTGTGGCCTGCCATTGACTCACTAAATCTTGAGGACAGTTCTGAAAGCAACAAACATGTGGTAACACAGAGTAATGAGCTAACCATGAGTAGAAGAAAACAAACATTTAGTTGTAAACATAACTGTCCCTACAGACCTTTCCACCCTAAACTAAATTTTGGGACAGCAGGAAATTTGAACTATTTAGGGGCTTAACAAATATACCTGGTATTCTTGAATCTTTCTCTCTCTCTCTCTCTCTCTCTCTTTTTCTCTCTCTCTCTTTTTCTCTCTCTTTTTCTCTCTTTCTCTTTCTCTCTTTTTATATCTCTCTTTTTATATATGTATATATATATATATATATATATATATATCGTATATATGTATATATATGGATACACATTTTGTGTGAAATATATATATATAATTATAAAATACCTGGCTATAAACATTGGTGGATATTTGTGTATGAAATCTCTTCACTCATTAATTACAACATGGCTGAATTCACTCCAAAAAAATCTAGATGATGTTCTATTGAAAATATCTGCCAGAGAGTAGAATAAAATACTTTGAGGAGTCCTATGGACTGAATACTATGCTTTGTAATAATTTACCTTTACCTTTATTTTGCTGCACCGGGTGTCTCTCAGGTAAGGCTGGACGCAAGGTGTTACTTCTGGAGAAGAAACAGTTTCCTCGAGACAAGCACTGTGGGGACGCTGTTGTGAAGACGGCAATAGAGATACTTCATGAAATGGGGCTGTACGAGACACTCATAGCCACGGACAAGGCCAAAGTTGTGAGTGTAGAACAGTTACTAATGTGATATACAGGTTCCCATAGGAATCTGATGCCCAAAGTGAGACAGTGATTGATTTAACTTTATTTGGGTATGAAATAAACAAAAATCTTGGGTTAATTTTTTTTAGACATGTGTAAGACCCAAATTCCAAGATGGCCACCATCACTGATTTAAAATACAGAAAATGGCATATCTCTGGAACTACTTGAACAATTAAAAAAAATCTGTATTTTAAATGAGTGATGGTGGCCATCTTGGATTTTGGGCCTTACAGGTGTCTACAAATTTGTAACCCAAGATTTTTGTTTATTTCATACTGAAATAAAGTCAAATCAATCACTATCTCATTTTGGGCATCTGATTCCTATGGAAAGTACATCACAGTCTACACTATAAATTATGATCACAGCATTACATGTATTTGTTTACACATTTGTACATTGGTTGTAACTGATGGGTCAATTTGAAGTAATTCACACTATATTATGAGACTGCTGACGTAATGTATGATTACAAATTGAAGAGTAATTCAGTGTAATCAGTTACTTATTACCAGAAGGTTTTATTTACACCATATTATCAAAATATAAGTAACCTTCTTTGATACCTGGCTGCAGCGTAGTTTTATTACATCTATTAAATTCAAAATAAGAAAATACACCCCAAGCACCAAATAATATTGCTTTATGGTCACCTCCATAATAAAGCCACTTCACAATTAAGGTCACCCTAGGATAGTTCCAGATTACTTCCATATAAACTACTTTTGTAAATTAGTCTCACCTTTGTATTAATGGCATTTGGCCAGGTCCCAATGTTGCCCATAATATTGAGTTGTCACTGTATTAAATCAATGAAATAATTTTATACTGAGCAATTTTATTTAGAGGTAAATCTAGTTAAAGGACAAAACAAGGCTACGGTTTCGTGTCATACACCTAATAGAGTTTTTACAAAGTAACAATTTCCACATATACTCAATTTTTTAACGTCAGCGGTTTACTCAGAATGTGACTTTAAAGTCTAAAATTCTAACGAAATCCACGATGGTCTAGACGCCGCCACAGGTGAAGGGTTATTAATTTGGCTTGGCCATTCAGCGCGCGACATTCTATATCTCTGCTGAAGCCGGTCAGATTCCTGCGACGTTGTTAAGGGTCAACAACTTCGAGTCTTCGACAGTTCGTTCAGTTGGCGTGACATCTGGCAGCTGCTTATAGACGTATATCTAAATCTGTGGTTAAATCTATGGTAAACTTTAGTAATTATGCCTTAGTGTTCGGCATACGGTTGCAATAATAGTTGAAACAACCGGTAGTATTGAAGCAATGGATTCACATTGGTGATTTGCGGGCGTAACGTTTGGAATCCCTCGGCTCTAGTCCAAGTACAGTTCACTTTGCTCGGTCCATTTTGAGGAGAAATGCTTTGAAGCAGACATGTATCATCAGTTGATGGGATGATTTCAGCGATAACAATAATAGACAACTTTATATTTACCGTCATCAGCATGTTACGCGCGTTGCCGAGTTGCAGCCATTTCATGAAAACAGCCAAACCCCATGCAGGGAATCTACGTGGAGAGGGTCTCACCGTCGTGACGTCATTCTTCGTCTAAGATGGGGTAGCTCATAGTATTTGGATGGCTGGGTGTTAAAAAATATTTTTCTGGTAAACCGCTGGCGTTAAAAAATTGAGTATATGTGGAAATTATTACTTTATATTAACTCTATTACGTGTATGCCACGAAACAGTTAACTTTGTTGTCCTTTAAGCACAAACTAAACAATGACCCTGGAAATTAACTGGGAATGAAATAGCTTTGAGCAGTCACCTGTACTGGACTGGACTGGACTGGACTGGACTGGACTGGACTGGACTGGACTGGACTGGACTGGACTGGACTGGACTGGACTGGACTGGACTGGACTGGACTGGACTGGACTGGACTGGACTGGACTGGACTGGACTGGACTGGACTGGACTGGACTGGACTGGACTGGACTGGACTGGACTGGACTGGACTGGACTGGACTGGACTGGACTGGACTGGACAACTGGACTGGACAACTGGACTGGACAACTGGACTGGACAACTGGACTGGACAACTGGACTGGACAACTGGACTGGACAACTGGACTGGACAACTGGACTGGACAACTGGACTGGACAACTGGACTGGACAACTGGACTGGACAACTGGACTGGACAGCTGGACTGGACAGCTGGACTGGACAGCTGGACTGGACAGCTGGACTGGACAGCTGGACTGGACAGCTGGACTGGACAGCTGGACTGGACAGCTGGACTGGACAGCTGGACTGGACAGCTGGACTGGACAGCTGGACTGGACAGCTGGACTGGACAGCTGCCCTACCCACTGGTACATAAGATGTAAGACCACAATAAGGTGCTCGTCTGCCATTACCCAACCAAGGAGTACCCTATAAAAACAGAATTATGCAGGTTGTCTGAATTTCTGTGAGCACATATGTAGTGTGGAGTGATTAGAAATTATGTTTTTGTGCAGCGTGGCATCAGAACTGTCAAATTATAACAGCTGTCAGTCGGTGCATTTCTGCGTATTAATACAGTTGTCATTTTGCTTGGTGATGTAATCAGGGACAATCCGTGGGTGGTTCAAGCAGAAATGGAGGGGGTATAAGGTTTGAAAGTAATTTGTGGGAGCCTGAGGTATTAAAAGTTCATAAATTCTTCACTGAACCTCTGTCTATGGAGGGTAAATATGCTGTGAAATTGACGATAACAGATCTCATCAAGATTAGTAGAAAAATGAAGGAAACGTTATAATGGATAATGCAAATGTGGTCTGACTCCATAAGAACTCGCCATGTACCATGCAACTGTATTATATTATTGTTGATTAAACTTTCATTATGTAAGGAATTACTGATGTGTTTAGTCAGACAGTGGTGGACTGGTCAGCCCAAGTGGCCTCAGTTTCATTGGCCGAAGCAAGGAAAAGCTCGGACATATCCCAGCAGCCATTGCCTGCAAGCGAATCCATCTTGACAACGCCATCGCCATGGCTGCAAAGCAGTAAGTGTAACGAAAACCAGGTGTTTACTTCCTAGAAGAACTCCAGTTAATAATCTGCACAAACTGGTTCCATAGATAGTAGAGAATGTTTAATTTTTAGTTCCAATAGTTTGTAGGCTATAATTTGTTGCTGCCAGTCTGTTTCAGTATTCATAGATTAATTCCCACTAAATATTTTACTTTCCCGGAATGAGTTGACCCAGATGTTATGCCATTTGGTTGAAGTTCCAACATAGCTTATTTTAATGGGTTCTCAGTAATGCATAAACCATTTAGATTTTTTTTTTTTTTTTAATCTTGTATGATCTTGTGTCTACAATCTGCTAGACTGCAGTGACACCAATCATGCAATGTTATTCACAGAGCTATTTCAAATATTACTTTCCTATTCATAAGTTCACAATGGAATCATTAAAAAAAAAATAATACTGTCATAGTCATTTACGTCACTGGCGCATTGTTGGCAAACGCAATGATTAGTGGAGGCCTGACGTAAGCACGCTTCAATGTACTTGATACATCAAATACCATTGGACAGACATAGGATGTTTGACCGTGCATGTGCCAGTGACATAAGCAGTTTACATCACTGGTTCTGTGCCTCAACATGACAGCATCCTGAGTCTAACGTGGCATATTTTTTTGGTACAATTATACTATAATTAATTGGTTATTAACAATCTTTATGCACAATTACTATGCACAATCAATGTATTATGCATCTATACATTTATACAGTGAATCACTCATTCACTGGAGTATCTCTTTAACAATTGCTCATTGAAGCTTTATTATTATTGTTGTGAAATAAGTAATATAATAAATCATCTAAAAGCACACTTATAAATAGTATTATATTAAAGTTGTCATGAAACTGTCAGTGTGTGTGTCTGTGTCAGGTCTGGTGCAGACCTCCAGGAGAATTGCAGCATGTCAGAGGTGACATTTGATGACACGGAGGGCTTGTGGACCTTGACGCTTGACAACAGTGACAAAGTGTTCAAAGCTCGGGTGAGTATGCGCTTACATTCTGTGTGTTGACACATTGGTTCTTGACACAAAACATGACGTTAATTCTTCACACAACTGTCTAAGTTAGCTGCTATTAACTTATGTTATTAACACACTGAAGGCAAAGATAGCAGACTGTCACCTAGGGGTACTTGACTCTGAACTTGTATGGCAGAAGTGGAAATAATATAAATTATTTACTCATGCATGTCCAAATCCCCATGGTCAAAAGTCCCTTGGATAAATACCCTCCCGGTCAAAAGCGGACTTCATCTAAATGCCTGTGTAATATTATTATTAATTGCTATTGAAATTTTTATATTTTTATCAATATCCTTATTTTATTGCAATTTAACGGGCATTGATTAAAAAATTAAGCAAAACTTCCATGATGTGAATAATAATAAATAACTTCTGTGGTGCAAATATCCTCAGAATACAATCTCAGTGGCACAACAATTGGCTTTCTTTGTAACCATGCCAGTATCCACGGTGACTTAAACACAGTGTTCTAGTGTTAATAGTTTAATAGTAACTATGTCATTTATCACCACTGTAAAGGTCAGCATTTGAATAAACCTCAACCAAAATTGTGAATAGTATTTATTTATAACCATCCAATATCCTATGTGACATATGTAACATTGTTTCTCTCATATAATATATGAGAGAAACAATGTTACATATGTCACATAGGATATTGGATGGTTATAAATAAATACTATTCACAATTTTGGTTGAGGTTTATTCAAATGCTGACCTTTAAAGTGGTGATAAATAACACAGTTACTATGATTATTACAAGCAAAAACAATTGCTAGCCACACTTTGTTGTGGTAGTTTGCCGGGAAGCCAAAGGTCACTCCAGTGCCTCCTTCCCCTTTGGTTTGTTTCCCTGATCCCTCTCTCATCCCTGTGCCAGGTTTTGGTGTGTGCCAACGGAGCCCCCCTTGAAGCTGGGAACAAAACTAGGGATTATAACCGATCCCCCCTCGGAGTGTGCTCCCGAGCCTATGTAGAGGGAGGAACCCACAGATGCAAGGCTGATGGCGGCGTCTTCTATCCCTCTGGACTTCTGCCAGGTGAGTGCTCTATGTTGTTGCTTTTCTCAAATAGCGGACTGATTGCGCTGAACACGAAATCTTTTATTGTGACATTTTCGCTTATAATAATTATATATATATTTCAAACATTTGTAACAACATTTTAAATATTTACTTTTTATTTATTTATTTATTAGTCTAACATAATAATTTTTAAATAGATAACTTATCATTTAACCCATTAGCACTCAGCCGATTTTAACGTGACGCCTGTGGCTCCTCAACTATTTGACCTAGATGTTTATAAATATTGCTTGCGCCATTGTCTTTGCTCTAGCGCCTTTATTATTCAATTCTCGCGGTAAATATTTTTGAAAACAGGAGTAGCCAAAATAGTCGTAATTGAACGTTATATGTCTAGATAAGTGTCGCATTTATTGCATATCTTAATCACTAGATGGAACCACGTAAAACGAATTCAAACGCTGTGCTGTATTCGCTGTCCGGCTATGGCCGACCTCAGGAGATTCGGGGTGACCATCAATGCCCGACTTGAGTGCTAATCGGTTAAAGGACATTTTAGATATATACTTTTTATTTATTTATTAGTTTAACATAATAATGAGTAAATATATAACTTATCATTTTAAATGACATTTTAGATATATAATATTTATGTATTAAATCCAAATAATAATTTTTAATGGATAATCTATCATTTTGAAGAACATTATATATATATATACAATAAATAATTATTATATATATATATATATATTGTATGACATTTTATTAAGGTACTTCTATTTATATATATATATATATATATATATATATGCATAATTATTATTTATTGTATGTCATTTTAATGTAAACATAGGCACTATGTGACTTAAACATCAACAGTCTTTCCTAGTTGTCATGAAATGTACATTGCAGTTTGAAAACTGAATAAAGCTTTATTATTATTATTTGTTATTATTATTTATTATTACTGTATGTGGCCTAAAATAGCGACCTCATCCATTGATTTGTATGGGAAATTGTGAGATCCCAGCTGCCCTCTGCCCGGCTTGTATTTGGGAGTCTGCATAACAATGTTGGAGTCTGTATTCCAATTTACTGTATGGGCATTGGTACAGTCAGGAGGGCCAAGGAGACCATGGCCCCATCTCGGAAAATTAGCAGGGTTGGGAACATAAGGCCTCTATAACTGGCTGCCTGATTTATAGAGTGATGAAGTACAGAGTGTATATAGATTTCCCTGTGTGTGGCTCCATTTTTACGTTCTACACTTTTGAAAATATATTTCTCTTCGTTAAAGTAAACTAAGATTAAGTACCCAAAGTGGAGAAATCCTCCATGTCTGTCGTGGGTGATAAGCATCCAGCAGGCTGCAGTTCAAGAGGTGACAGAGGAACGACAGTTTTATTGTTCTCAATATGCATAATAAGATAAGATAGCTTTATTGCCATGTGTTCACATTGTAGTTACAATAAAACAGTGGAATGTGTAATGATATTGGTCGTCGTACTAGTATATTCACATTACAATACATTCACATGCACCAAACGATGATGATAAAATATACTAATACTTTAAATAAAATAAAGAAATAAGAACAATCACATAAAACGGTCCGAATAACAAATTGTTCTTTATAACATCGATGAATAATTGATACGATCTAGTAGAAATATATTAGCTTGAAATGTAAAAATATGAAATAAAATAATATATAATAAATTATGATAAAATATACACACTAAAAACTCATCGGAAAGTGGAATATGTGTTTGCTGTGGATGGGTGAAAAAATCACTTCTGTTTTGACAGGGCTTTAACGGCTAAGGGGAAAAAGCTAGTACTAAAGCGGTTGGTCCTGGTTTTGATGGATCTGAATCAGCGACTAGATGGAAGAGGTTCAGATAGGTTATGGGCAGGATGGGAAGAATCTTGAGAGATGAGAGTGACTCTTCCTAAAGGCTATTAATATATCAACACAAGGATGCAAAGTAATAGTTGTCTGCACATGGATGCACATCTTGCATCGCTATTTTGACCAGTTGTCGTACCGCTGCCTAGATTAATTGTAATTAGGCAACGGCAGAGTAAATATGGGGGATTAACTAGAATGATAACATACACTGTAATGGCGTAATATAAATATAAATCAACACCTTATATCAAACTCGATAGCAGCAATCTTTATTTTATAAGCGAAATAATAAATGTAATAAAACAACAATAAAGTATAGTTCAATTAAAAGAACAAATCACGCGCCTCGTGGCAGCGTACAAACGCTTTGCCGTACCAACTGTTTCTCCCAACCCACTCTCTCAATCTCTGTCTCTCCTTCTCCTCGTGTCTCTCCCTGCGCTCCTATTTATCCCCTTTTCCCAATGGCGGGAAACCTTCACTTGGAGCCCTGCCATGCCCTCTGGTGGGCATCTCCTCACCTTGGTGGCACCCTCTGGTGGGCATCTCCTCACCTTGGTAGGCGCCCTACCATACAGTGACAAATGAACACTTCTTGTTGTAGTCCATGTTAGGTTGAGGCACTGTGACCTCTGATGATGACAGTGTGTAGGTTATGCTGCCGTCTTTAAACATCCCAATGATGAGTTGAACTACTGCATCTACATCATCCCCGGCAATCCAAAGGTTGGGATGAATGACCTTGCGTATTGGCACGAAAAACTTATGAAGGACGACCCATACATCAGCCAGGCACTTGGTCCAGATATCAAGATTGAACGCATAAAAGCTGGCATGTATTGCTTGATTATTGTGAAAAGTTTATTTTTACATTCATTCATGGTTCAATATTGCATATTAAACTAATTATGGTTGACAATTTAGTTATTGTTGTATCCATTTACAACATGGAAAACTTGATACTAGACTGGTGGAGAATGGTCCATCGCTCACTTTATCCTATGTGTTCATTCTACTCTTTAGAGCTTATTGTGTATGCATAAACACTTAAGTAAATAACTCTACATATATATAACAAGGTATCTTCACATATAGTGCAGTATCCAGTTCATAGGACTGCTCAAAGCACTCTACACTTTACTCCGGCAGACCTTTCAATCAAACACCATTTTAACTTCTCCAAACTTAGTAGAACGAGGCGAATAGAAGTGGGCGCCTGGCAGGACCAGATTGTACTCAAGGTTGGCATATATCTACCACCAAAGTGACCCCCAAAGTTGACATATTGCTATACAGACTCAATTTGGGGGAAAATAGATAAATAAACATAATTAAAATAGCAATATTTCAACCCTCTAGAGCTGTCCAGGTTGTACTATTTCACTAAACAGCTCTAATATTTTAACAGGAAAATTACTTATTATATCATGCTATAATTTTCTTTATTAAAATTAATAAAACATGACACATCTGTCAAAAGAATTGTTTTTTCTTTAACATGACGTAAACAATGTTTTGGGGAATTATAAATAAAACAGCAGTTAATCCCTGAATAAAATTCATTATTTTGTTTAGTGTCAAATCTCAATATTTCAACCTATAAAAAGACCTGGTGTGTAAATTAAATTTTGTGGAGGCAACCGGAATTATCCAGTAATCTCCTGCTATTAGTCAGATTCACATTTAGTTATGTTTCTCCAAGCCTTCAGATGTGTCACGTGTCCTAGAATAGAAATACTCTTGAGATTGTCAGATAATTGCAGTCCGCTACAGAAACAACATGACCTTTCCAATTCATGAGCAAATTACAAGAGGAAACCCGCGGTTATGAAATGTTCAGCCGATCATTTTCCCATTGGGATTTTGGAGAAGTGAATTTTTTTTACGGAATCAGGCTATGATAAATTAGTGAAACAAATTGCCACTTGAAAGCACCAGTATCGGTGGATTATGTTATTATTTGCTGTGGTGTATTTCACAGAATGAGGTACCACAACTAGGGTCTGTGTGCCGTCTTTTACGTATTCTTGACGTGTGTAAAATGCGGCACTGTTTTCCAAACATTTTGTGGAACGCTTGTTTAAATCATCCTACAATCAGCTGTTGAACTCGCATGACTCCGAAGCCTCACACATAACTAAATATGGATACACTCTGACATGTCCGTCAATGTGAACGTATAATATGTACATTAATGAACATTTACAACCGATGGAACGTCGACTGGTGGCCCGACGACAGGGTTGCTGGCTCGATACTGGAAAGGATGTTTAAAATCATCTATAGCTCACCGTATGCATCACACGAGAGTACTAAGTCTTCAGACATAGTTAAATATTGATATCGTATAACATGTCCGCCAATATGAAAGCATAATATCTACATTAATGTACATTTACAGTCGATGAAACGTCGCGGGACGTTCGATTGAATTCAGTGCTAAGATGGCGTTGTTTTGGCTGTTCTGTCTATTGAACATATGGCATGCTGTTCTGTCTATTGACCACGCATATGGCATGCCAACATACAAATTCTCGCTCGCTACGCGCCTGCACGGTAAATAGCTAATTGAGGATGATTTAAACAAGCGTTCAGCAAAACATGCAAATAAATCCACGTTAGTCGCTGGAGGCGCTGAGACGCAACTACGGTCTCTAGCGACTAACGTGGATTTGTGGAAGCCCAATGTTTTAAATTTTATCTGGATAACTTATTCCAAGATGTGTGCATGGTAATAGACATTGCATTCATATTGATATAACAAGTAGAGTATACTGCCAATGTCAGATAGAATATGGATCCCCATAGAATATGGACGCAGGGTCCATTTTCTTTGGGTTCCATATTCAATGAAACATAAAAAAATGTAACCCAATAAATTATGGACCCAGGTCCATTTTCAATGGGGATCCGTAGTCTATGAGACATAGGATATAGACCCCATACAATATGGACCACTACCTGGATAAAAGGTCTATGCGGCGGGTCCATATTCTATAACATGCAACTGCCGGGTCCATATTATATAGGGAATATGGACCCGGGGTCCATTTTCCATAGGGTCCAAATTCGATATACACCAGCACCTTTTCAATTTATATTTGGTGTTGGTTAATTGCGAAATATTTTGTTTTGGTCAGTTAGTGCATAGATACATATCTGAAATTTAAGACATCTTCTCTACAATATTTAGATGTTATACATGTCATATATAAGTATGATATAATATAGTAAATGATTTTATTAACATTTAGATGAAATTGTAAACAGTAAATAAACCTAACTAAATTATTAACATGATTTTCTTAAAAGTTATGTCATTATTATTGTTTGTATATGTAGCACCAAGTAACCAACACTAATTGCAGTAAAACTCAATATAATACATGTCATTTATACTGTATAACATAACTGAACAATAAAAATAAATATGAAAACAGGAGTCGCATTCACTTTAAAATCATTCGTAGAGCGCAGTGGCTCAGGGGTAGACCTTCGGACTCTCGACTACGAGAACCCGGGTTCGAATCCTGGCTGCGGCGTTAAAACCTTGGGCAAGTTTTTTTCACTCTACATTGCTCCAGTTCACTCAGCTGAATTAAATGAGTACCTGGCTATAGACAGTGGTGGATATGTGTACGAGCAGCCTTCGCGCATTAATTAATTGTAGCATATGGCTGGATGCTTCCCAGAGAAGCCGAGATGGTGTCTGAGTGAACAGGTCTGTCAGGGAAGTAAAGTGTAAAGCACTTTGAGCGGTCCTGAGGATTGGATATTGCGCTATATAAGAACTGCCTTTACCTTATTCAGTGTGTTTTATGCATTGAATTTGTGTGTGTGTTGGTGTCGTGTAGGGTCCCTTCGACTGGGAGGTGTGCCGGTGTCCTATGGCCACCATCTGCTACTAGTGGGGGACGCAGCAGGGATGATAGACCCAATGACAGGTAGGTGGGTTGTGATCTCATCAAGTGGTCTTTTGTTAACATGATTTAATAACATTACCCCAAATTGTAATAAATTGAACTCGAAACTGTTTGTCATGACACGTGATTTTGTAGGTTATTGAAGATTCGTAATGAGCTCATTTTAATTAGAAATATTTGTTGATAGATTCAAATGATTGTTTGTCTTGGAAAACTTTCATTTGTTTTTCACATTTTTATACATGACAGACACTGAAAGTCTGCCCAAATAATAGATAACTTTTGTTGCACATAAGTAGTCGGAAAAAAGGTGAGAGAGACACATCAAAACAAAGACTGATCAGTCTCAAAATTCGTACACAAAAGTACTCCAATTGTCAACAGATACGTCAAGACAATACAAAGCTTTAGTGGATAAGCAATGGTGCAAAAATAATTTTTTAAATGATTGATTTCTTAAATATAATATTTTTAAAGATATATTTGTTTAAAGATCAGTTTTTAAATGATGGATTTTTTTAAAGATCAGTTTTTAAATGATGGATTTTTAAAGTTCAGTTTTTAAATGTTGGATTTTTTTAAAGATCAGTTTTTAAATGATGGATTTTTTTAAAGATCAGTTTTTAAATGATGGATTTTTTAAAGATAATTTTTAAATGATGGATTTTAAAGATCAGTTTTTAAATGATGGATTTTTTAAAGATCAGTTTTTAAATGATGGATTTTATATTTTCTACTGATCTAACACAAGGAGAAAGCATATTCCAAAGAGTTTGTACAGCTAGAAAAACATCCCAAATTACAATGTTAGTATTAACTCTAGGAACAAAACTAGTTCAGAACTAGTCTATTTTATTATACTAATTTCTGTATGATGACTATGCAAGGATGCTCGTATGTGTTACTTTATTCATTAATATTAAGCTCAGAACAATGTTCGCAATTTGAACATTTTTGCCTTCAACATATTCAAATGGATAAATAAAATCCAGTTTCAAAACGAAATTGATTGGCAATAATGCAGAGGCAAGCAGAGTTAATCAGAATACCTTTTGATGTTGAACTTTCCCACAAAATTACTGCTCGGTCAATTCTGGGCAGAGGAGCTGGCATCCTCCCTTTAAATAAGATAAAATAAGATAGCTTTATTGCCATGTGTTCACATTGTAGTTACAATAAAACATTGGAATGTGTAATGATATTGGTCATCGTACTAGTACATTCATATGACAATACATTCACATGGACCAAACGATGATGATAAAATATACTACTACTTTAAATTAAATAAATAAATAAATAAGAACAATCACATAAAAACGTCCGAATAAAAAATTGATCTTTATAACATCTATAAATAATTGATACGATCTAGTAGAAATATATTAGCTTAGAATGTAAAATATGAAATAAAATAATATATATTATTATTATTATTTATTCAGCCTCCGTTGCCGGAGAAGAAACATTACATTACATACATATTCATACGTGCAATCACATATAAAAGACATACGGTGGAGAATAAAAACCTGATAAAATAAAATAAATAGCAACAATACATACAGTGGCATGGTATAATATATAAAATTAAGTGTATATTGTGTATATCAGTTAAAATAAAGAGACACATAATATATTAGAGTGCAGTGGTTAAGAGATGAACTAAAACATGTTCATGTGAATATGGCCTGTTAAAATTATCAGTAAATAAAAGGTGTCTAATCGAGTCAACAAGACCATCATTTGTCGCACTACTTTGGGGTACATGTTGATAATTAAAGGCTCGTTTACTGGGTGACTCGCCCATAGATACTACTCTATCCAACAGGGTTCCAGGTACCATTTCACCATAACATATAAAACGAGACAGTAAGTGCTGCATCAGTCGACGCGCTGGACTTTCCACTTTAAATATTCTACTATACAAGGATAAAACATTTCTATTTACAATATCTTCGATCTTTTCAATATTTAGTGCTTTAAGTAAGGCTGTGTTGTGGGATAGTTTGCTTAATCCAAGACTTTGTTTAATTAATTTACCCTGTGCAGATTCAAGTCGACGCATTTGGATGGCGGTGCTGCCCATACACTCTAAACCGTATGTTAACGTTGGTTGACATATACATTTATAAAGATACGCTTGAACACCAGGAGTGGCTCCTGGGTATAACATACCGGCATTACCAAGCCCATAAAATGACTGTCTGCATTTTGCTAGTCTGTTAGTGACATGGCTGGCATTGTTACCACCCTGTTTAAACACGTTACCAAGTATATTAAGCGATATATAATAAATTACGATTAAAATATACACACTAAAAACTCATCGGAAAGTGGAATATGTGTTTGCTGCGGGTGGGAGAAAAATCACTTTTGTTTTGACAGGGCTTGAACGGCTAAGGGGAAAAGCTGGCACTAAAGCTGCTAATAATCATTAAATTTTGGATGTGGCAACAAGACATATTTTGAGAGGGTTTCGTGTGTTCTAGGAGAGGGGATCCACCACGCCACGGATGGAGGGAAGATTGCAGGAGAGTTCCTGCAGGAGGCTCTGGCCCAAGGGAACTATGACTCGCAGGTGATGAGGATCTACCATGACCGCTGGATGGACAGGTTCGGCTTCGACTTCCGCTGGTAAGAAGACTGTCATTAAAACCAACACTCCTCAGATGTTATCTCAATTTAACCGACCGAAAACCGATGGTGCCCTTCCGGTATTTGTCTAGTTCATGTCTCTACCATCTTGCTGGTTTTCCTGTAGATCGTTTCCCATAGGTCGCACATACATCATGTAGTAGAATTGATTTTGAATGAAGGAAGGAATGGTCACTCTAGACAGGTTTTACTGCACGTCCCATACATTCAGTGACACGACTAACTTTTATATGTGCTGTTAATACCATTACTTTTTTGCCATAGATGCAACAATTTTCTGTCAATTTGTTATTGATTTTATCTATTTAAATATTGAAATTATAAAGAAAAATGTCTTAAATAAAATTTAGTTGATTTTATCCAACTGAACACTATGTTTTTGGAAGTTGCACGTAGTAGAATTGATTTTTAATGAAAGACGGAATGGTCACTCAATCAAGACAGGTTTTACTGTAAACCATACATTCACTGAAATGAGTTCAACTTTTATATGTGCTGTTAATAGCATCACTGTTTTGCCACAGCTGCAACAATTCTCAGTCAATTTGTTATTGATTTTATCTATTTAAATATTAAAATTGTAAAGAAAAATGTTTTAAATAAAATTTATTTGATTTTATCCATCTGAATACTACATGTTTTTGGAGGTTGTGTTTATAGAGCGGTGTTGTTGTTCCCATCAGGTCTATGATGATTTGCCAGCTGCTGTACCGATTCCCCATCCTGCTAGATGCCGCCACTGCAGCTGTGGCTCGAAAGGGGAACGACTTCCTCGCCCGATGGGCAGACATCATGACTGGTAACACCACGTACACTCTGTCTGAAACTAAATCACACAGTTAAATAACAGAAGTGCACAAAATGTCTACACCCCTTCCCTTAACTCTTCCCCCTCTTTCTCTTTATTTTCTCTATCCACGTTCGTCTCCCTCACTGTCTATCTATCCACCCCTCACCCCCTCCTTGACTTTGTTGGCTTGGATTAATTGATGGTGGCTCCACCTATTGGATACTTTAGTACTATTATCTGCTTAACTCTACCCTGTCCATACACAGTGTTGGCACTGACATATTTACATGAGTAACGTTGAATCAAGTAGAATATCAGGCTATAACCAAATATGTGAGAAAATGTACTCCTACATAATAGTCTATGTTAATTGAGCAACAAAGTTAGTTCTGCCTCTCCTACTGAGACTATGTTTCTTTACTGTTTTCAAACCATTCAATATCTTAAAAACTTCTACGTTGTCCAATTTTAATCTTGTTCTCTAGCTAGGTCTCTTTGTAGCTAACTATTTCTGCTCTGTTGACTTGTTTATTATCTACACAAAGAACAATTATAAATATTAAGACTTAATTAACAAAGTTTAGCAAGATTGTATCCAAAGCCAAACACACGTTTCTCACAAAGATTAATCTCCACAAATGTTGTTATCATATATGGTTCCAAGTAACAAAGTGTAAATAAGTAGGTCACTGAACATCTGAATTGAATGTAATTATCAGAATATTGATCTCACCCAAACTCAGACCCTAAAATATGCTTACTGATTGCAGGTCGGGTACCCAAGATCCACCTATTGCGACCTGACTTTGTCATCGTCATAACCTTTGAACTCTTGCTACTGTTGGCAAAGAGACTGTTTGGGTTTGGGCCCAAGAAGACCACCAGAAGTGTTGATGACACAGACTGAGTGAACAGACATTCAGTTAGACTCACTTAACCTATTGTCACACGGCTGCGTAACTTCGCCAAAAAGACAGTCTGGTGACTTTACCGGCGTTTGAATGTTATCCGTGTGGGGCTAAACAATGCTACCACCTCACGGATACTGGTTAATCCTGCTGTAATTCATATTTTATAAACAACTGCAAATTTGTGTTTTATAAATTTTTGTGTTAACATAAGTTTAATTGTGAATACCGAGTAGTTTTTATAATACAGCATTATCTGATAAAATGGTATCCTTATTTAATTTGTTATTTTGAATTTTGCCTGAAAACCAATCAGCGTCTCTACCGTAATCGGGGGTAAGGCCGCCCTGGTGGGTACATCGGCAGCCCATTAATATCCCAGGCAGAGTTGAGGGGCTGAAAATTCCTGCCAGTTTACAGAGTCTGGTTAATCAAGGCTAACATGTGTGTGTTTGAATTAACGTGTGTGTAATTTTATATACTAAACGTAGTTCCAATGCCAGATAAATGGAACAATACTATCGATATTCACTATTGTCAAAAATGAGAAGTATGTTTCTTAGGGAGCAGTCATTATTTATCATTGCAGGTTTCACTGGAAACATCACAGGACACACCCCGATTTGAAAGACAACCTACTCCCATGTCTTGTTTCAATAACTCGCCCTGCGCTCATCTGAAATCTGACCAGCGTTTTGTTGTAGAGAAAATTGTGTGTACAAAAATGAACCTGCTACCAGTTCTCAATGCTGAAATTCAACGCTGCCTCCTAATAAATAACGATTGCTCACTTACTATGTAACTTTGAGTAATAAATCCTAGGTTTGTCAAATAAAATGTTTTCACATTGTCAAAATATGTAGAAGTGGTATGTGTGAATGGCAATTGAATAAGTTGTTTAAATAATAGGTAAGAGTTTGGTTTTACAAATGTTATTGGTTCTATACATTCTGAGGTAATGCAAGAAACCTATTCAATATTGTGCAACTGTTACGTTCCATGGTTGAATGAAGGCCTCAGCATGCTGCTTCACATCTGCCTTGCGCTGTCCTTTGCCAGATGGTACCCGTCCAGTACCCGTCTAGTTCGTCTCTCCATCATCTCGTCTGACATCCTCTAAATCTTTTCCTTCATAAGGTTTCCAGGTGGTGATATGTATTTCCATCGGTTATCTCATATTCTAGTGATGTGCCATGCCCAAGTCCACTACCATCTTCCAGCGGATTCAATCACGTATATGACCTATGTTTTATCTCTTACACTGATGTTTGTTTATTTGTCACTTTGTGTGAAGTTTTGCACACGTCTTTACATTCCGTCCATTAAATTATTCTTTGTTTTGTTCTGTTCTTTCAAATGTTCTGCATGATATATATATATATGTATATATATAATAGTGTTATTGTTGTCGTGTGATTGTATCATGTTGATGCATTCATGTTTCATGTGATAAAACTGTACCAGTTATTCTAGGAGCGTGTGTTTACTTACATGTTATCTTCATAGACGTCACCTCGTTTTGTTATTCATGATTAACATGATTAAATCTTTATTAATGTGATGATTGTTTCAGTATGACTGAATTGTACAGTTAACTCGTTTGCTTTATATGGCTGTCCATCCGGCCATGCCTCTCTCTATCTCTCTCTCCCTCTCTCTCTCTCTCTCTCTCTCTCCCTCCCACCCTCCCTCTCTCTCTCTCTCTCTCTCTCTCTCTCTCTCTCTCTCTCTCTCTCTCTCTCTCTCTCTCTCTCTCTCTCTCTCTGTTTGTCTCTGTCCGCCGATCGTCTGCGCCTCTCTCTCTCTCCCTCCCTTGCTCTCTCTCTCTACCTTCCCTGTGTGTCTGTCTGTCTGTCACTCTGTCTGTCTCTCTGTCTCTTCGCAACTAAAAAAACGGCTGAGTAATGTGGCTGTGTAGCTTTAATAAAAAGTGTTGCAATAAGGTGATATATCGCATCGCAGCATTTACAATTCACTAAATATTTGATCGATGTCACATAATTGTCTCTCGACAATTGTCGCTAGGTGGCAGCACATGGTGTTGCAGAATTGGTCTGTATTGACGCGCGCCTGCATATTACGTGTACACGATTACACTAAATTGAGTAAAGGTATACGCCGACACACTTATAGACCAATATGTCCATAAATGGAGCGGACAGTTAGAAAAAACCTACTGTCTGGGGTAGGTAGGTAGGCCTACAAGCTAATGTTGCGAAGCGCCACGCCGGGTCAGGGGTTTTAACAAAATAAAAAATTTTAAATGTATTTAACGTTGTGTAATTTATGACTGGCATGCCCCAAACTCCCTTATGAGTTGTCTTAATAAATCTTTAAAACAAGTTATCTTTATTTTGTTCAAAACTTACACATGTATTTCCGTTCTCTAAAATTCAAAATATTGTACACGATATGAAGGCTATATATAGATAGCCAAAATGCCTGATCTAATGGCAATTGTGAAACCACGTGGCGTTAGTCCGACACTCCCGTTCACATCGCCGGACGAGAGTTGGCGAGACTAGACGCATAGGGCGGATGTGACATAACTGACACAGCGCGTTATTTCCACACATGGGACGTTTTGTTGGATTAACCCGGAGTACATCACGTCACGTCCTGCGATGTGGAGTATCAACCACGAACAACATTCAGACGCGTTATTCGAGTTTGTCTTACCACGACTATCAGCGTGGTCACATAGCCTCTGAAACTCTAGTGGCTGGATTATAGGTTAGCCTGAGACATAACTAACGTAGTAGGCCCTATTAACATAACCAATAAGGATTGACATAACTCCTTGACATACCACTTGTGAATTGAGTTTGTGTAATTGTTATTTGAAAGAACAACGCTTCACAACGAATACTGACTTCCGAAGATCCTAATACAATCACCCGCTCGATGTTTCTCACGATACGGTGGATGATATGAAGTCAACCGGAATTCGCGGGCAAATTATGTCACTGGCTGAAAATATCTGTAGAGTTTCGCAATGCGATCTGCCGTGGTTATTGAAACTGATGTAGTGGCTATAAAGTTCCAATCAGAAGTGTCTTTGGTGTATGTTCACTTGGGCACATCGGTACAAAACTATATCAAGTGGATTAAATATGATAATCATGACTGGACATATTTTGCGCTGGTAGAACCAAGACAAGGCGTAGACAGCGCTTATTCCTTCTTTTTCTTTTCTTTCGATCATTCGACCAGTAGATGGACACGCCTTTTCTCTTGATGACTGCTATAGTCAGTCTCTGTGTCGCCAGCTGGACCATGACTTCTCCGTCACAAGTCTATATCCTCTGGTCACGTTATCAGCACGTGACCACTGAGGCCTGCGAGTGTTTGGGGGATGAGCTCCTGGTAATCGGAAAGTTACCACAGATGCAGAAATCTCAGATTGACCAGTCTTCAACTCGTTGCAGAGACGAGAGTTCGTTCCGTTGTGTCTTGTTCCGAGTCTGAACAGAATGACGCGCTCAGCTCTGCTGATGTCGCTATTGGTGCTTGGTGCTGCTGTCGCCATTTTATGTCGGTTAACGTATCGGTGATGGAGGATCGCTGTACTAGACACTTGTGTTGCTTTGTCCCAGCTGCAAATCAGTTAGCTGTTTCCTAACCATTGTTTCCGTATTTTAATGTTACATTCCTCTGTGCAATCAGTTCTGAGAAAGACAGACAGACAGACAGACAGACAGACAAAGATAGAGACAGGCAGAGACACAGAGACACAGAGACAGAGACAGAGAGTTGGTCAGTTCATTCAATTCCGTCTTTTGGGTGTTCCGCATAGGTCAAAGGTACTGAAAGGGTAAAGTAAAGTCGACAGTGGCTGCATGTGTTTTTCGTGGGTCGTTCCACAGTCGCGAGTACTGAGAGGGCGTCGGTAAAGATGGCAGTTGTTTCATGTGTTTTTTGGTTGTCCTAGCAACTCGTTCTCTGTACTCTGTACTGTGGCTCCACCTGGGTTACTTCTGTGGCGGACTCAACGGTGTAAAATGCAGGCAGAGCAGAAGTCCGCATGAGAAAGGCGATTATTTTTTATTTTGGCCCGAGCGTTGTGCACTAACATTGAAAACACCCACTGCCGTAATTTTTCGAGTGTTATTGTTCTGAAGAACTAACTACAGCGGCGGCTTTTCGGATGTATCACGGGAAAGAATATTTTTGTTGTCCAATTAAAAGAAATTAAATAACATTACTACCATACACGTAATGGGGGAAAGACGGATAAAGTGGACCTCCTCGGCCAAAGTGGGCCTTCACTGTCACAGCATTCCTGGTATGCAATACAAATCAATTATTTACATACACTCCAGGTGACATAATTCAACGTTGTATGTGTTTCTTTGGTGGCGCGAATGCAAACCGGTGAGTAGCAAATTTGTGTTTAGGTACTTTTCTTAAAATAATTGATGTGCCTTACAAACACCACCTTTTCATAAATTGGCAGGGTACATAACTGTAAATGTGGTCCATAGAGCAATGGGCCATATAGTTAGTTGAATGAGCAATTTCAGTTTGAAGTAAATACACGTATTAATCCCAAAATGGCGTTCGACCGATAATCTATGGCAGAGGCCATACTGGGTCCCATGGGGCTACAGTGCGACAAGCTACAGAGGGTAGACCTGGATCATTACAGCCAGCACTTACAAGAAAGACATCTAGGCCACGACAAGATTGGTAACGTGCCTACAACCAACCGGTTCAAAGAAGAGAGGGCTCACAAAAGCTGAGAACATGTCAAAGAAAGACATACAAGGAAGACAGTGACACTTCGCCTTGTCTGTGTTGTTCGGATTTGTATTCCAACAGCAGAAGATGCGAAAACAGAACGCAGTGCGATGTATGTGGCCGGTGGATACACCATGCATGTGCCGGGTATGAGCGTGGCGGGTTTATGTGCGAGATTTGCGCCAACGATTAAGTGGCATCGGATGTATAATAATAGCGTTGCATATATAATAATAGCGTTATGAGGGGCCCACTTTGTCTTTAAAATGGGTGTCTTTTTCAACCTCGTCTAACGTACGTATTATATTTATTAAGCTAGAGTAACTAGACTGTGCATGTACTTAGTCAATATACATAGCTAGGTAGTGTAGCCAAAATTTACAATTTCTGTACATAAATGTCAAATGAAGGTCGCCTTTCCCCTACACACCAACGGACACGTACTCACACTCGACCATGCCCACACACGGGATTCCCCGCCCTATCGTAATCGCTCCCAGTCATCCGCATGGTGGCGCTACACCCGCTAATCCGTCGATCCTCAGCCTGATTACTGAGATTAACCACACTCCCGTGGATTAGTCACTTAATTGGATTTACGGCCGACCTTTGTGTACGCCGGCCGACCTGCGTGTGTGATTTTGCACGTGTGCCTGCGTGCGCGTGGGCGGGCCACGGCGTTTCACGCTGTATTCTACTCAATGGCAGATTCCGACCTGTCGAGTGAAGATCATTTGTATCCACAGTCGGCGTAAACAAGAACGGTCTGCTGAAGTGAAGACTCTTTATTGAGTGGTTTATCTTAATTATTCAGAATGTTCGTGAAAATGTTCATCAAGTTGGCAGTATATTATTCCAAAAAAATCATAATTACACAACTAGCAATGTTGTTAAATAAACTTTCATTCATTCATTCATTCATTCATACTTACTTCTACGTTTCGACCATCATCGGCGGCCTTCTTCAGGAACTGAATGTTCAGTGGTCACTGCTCGCTAGATGGCGTGGTGAGCAGACTGTCCCACATGTGACTTAGTCTGTAGACCCCCTCGTCTCTGTTCATAGTTGGTTTCGTCTTTTTAATCCAGATGGCTTCTTTTATCCAACGCGCACACCTGTTCGTCTCTCTATCCACCACTTTCGCTCCCTCCCAGTCTATCACACAGTTATGTCGGTCCGCATGGTCGGTCATAGCCGATTTGTGTTCGACGTTTGTCGAAACGTAGAAGTAAGTAGAACATTGCTAGTTGTGTAATTATGAAATTTGTTTGAAATCATCAGAATGTTCAATATCATCTAGTCTTACTTGTGGTACGACAGGTAATATCAATGGTACTTATTGCACGTTATCAACAAATTGCAGTTATCTGATGTGACGAACGGGGAAGTCCAGGTTTGGCTAGATCGAGAGCACAGTGGCTCGAGTCTAGCTTCCGTTCTCCGTTTCTGGATTTGTATAATTTTGCTCACGCTACGTTGCCTGTATGTTTCGGAGGAGACACGGAAACGGATAAAACTTGTCGTGGGAACACTGAACATGTGGTCTTAGTAGACATAAATGATAAATGCGATGACCAAAACCCCAGCTCTGATAAGGTAGTGTTCTATGCAGACCAGCCTTCAAGACTTCAAGAATTTACTGCTAAAATTGATGCTTCACTATCCTGCAGTTGTAACAATACTGTATGCTAAAGTAATAAGTTAATCAAATAAATATGACAAATAGATAAATTTTATTAACTGTACATTAAAACGATGAATAAATTAATAAAAATAAATATAATAAATAGATAAATAAAGTACTTGTACATTACATTTCACGGTCATGCAATGTAAAGGATACGACACTGTGGGCTAAAATAATAAATATCAGTAATGATGTAATCCAAGTGCAATGCAATTGCGTTTAACTGTTGCTAAAGTTGTCATTCATGAAATATTAATTCAAGTCGGTGTATGTATATCGACTAGAATCACTAGACCATTGCACAAAGCGACTACCTACGTCCGAGTGACACATGTGCCAAGTAGATATAATTAAGACAGAGAGTAACGACACGCATCCATTGTTATTTTTACGAAGTGTAGGATACATCGTATGTCGAAGCGCGGTGGCACAGTGAATGATGCATCGGACTTTCAACCGAGACTTACCGAATGCGAATCCGCTTGTCGCCCTTTCGGATATTGAGCAAATTCGTTCATCCTACATTGCTCCAGTTACCCGAGCTGCGTGAAGAGTATCTGACAATAGATAGTGGTTGATAGTGGTGTACGAATTAACTTCACGTAATAATTGCAGTATTGCTTAATGCTTTACACAAAGTCGAGATGGTGCACGCTTTAACAAATCCGCCACGGAATAAAGTGTAAATTCCGTACAACAATCCTAAGAATCGTGCTATATAAGTTACATTTTGTATTTCTTTGCATATGACCTTGTTCAAAGCCTTATATTATCAAAGTGCCTCTTTCCTATTTGAACTGCACGCAGCAGTATTCATATGAGGCAGTAATGTAGTTGAAAAACATTAGTATTGCATGTTAGTACCTAAATTATATTGCATGTCTGATATCATTGTGGATGCTGATATTAACACGACTTACGCTAGTAACCGCTACTTGTATATTTTTAGTATAATCACCCGGCTTATGTCGATGGCTTCTGATCGATTTTTCAGTCATAACCAAGTGTAAGGCGGTTGCTTTTGATCACTGACGAACGTAGTAAATGCTTGCCTAATTCCCACGAGATGGTATTATTTTAGAAGAGCCGTATCGTGGGGGCAGGGCATAAACCTGTCATATGTAGGTTACAGTCGTTGCCGTATTCAAACGCCAAGGGAATGGACGTGAAATGCCAAAGGCAGTCTTTGTTTCCTCGAAAAAAAAAATCGTTCGATACGTTGACTACAATGTTGACCAGATTAGCCCGCTTCTCGGTAAGTAAGATGCAGTAGTGTTGTTATTAAAGACACGCATTCTGGTCGTTTTAGCTGTGTATTTATTTTGTACAATACTATAATTGCGATAAACAATGTCCTTAATTTGTTGCAGCATGTGTGAGAGTGGGTGGGTGGAAGTGTCACCATGAACTCATCAATCTCTATCAACGTTAGTAGATTATGCCAAAACAACCTTCCTTAAATACTCAACAGTAGCCTACTCCAAATGCAATAGAGACAGTAACTTTATAGCAGATGAACACCGGGATCAATTTACTATGAAGTTTTCTGGTCTCAAGGTGTCAATGCTACTATGGTAATTTACATTAATGCGTGAAATATTAAGTACATATCCGCCCGTCACGCCTACGTAGTATATTGACCCAGTTTATACCAATACCCAGTTTGGCCAAAGCTGGTAGAAGTCACGCAGATGTCTCGTTCCAGCAATACGATGTGCCCACCGTCATTCACTGGAAGTGAATCTGACAAATGTTTCGCATTGATACGGAGAGGTGGACGATCAAGACATGGAGGAAACATCGCGGGCTGAGCTGAAAGAACCGGAACACTGCTGGAGCATCATATAGCGACTGGCCGGAGACAGGCAGAAGTGGGGAAATGTCTTGACTGTACTGTCTCAGAGGGCGTATCGGACAGTATATTGTAAGGTTTAGTTAAACAAAACAGTCCGTATAATGATGTAACTACAGTCAAGCAAGCGTGTCGTGAGCCTTGCCCGTGTTATGTATCGTGACACTAGTGTAAAACAAGCAAGCAGAACTATTGGATTGAATGGAGACTTAGTGATTAATCAACATGTCCAGACCGCACAATATGAAAGAGATTAATTAAGCACAGCTTGCTTGTGAAAATATCACAGATGGACTTGGTGCATTAGGCGAGTTCCATTGAACCGAAACCACGATAGGCATTTTTTTACTTCATTTCCCGTAACTGTATTTATCGCGGTGAGCTAATTAATGTCTAGATCCGTTTTGGCGTCTTCTGATATTTACTACAACATTTTCGTTCCTTGTTAAAGTAAAACAATATACTTTGGCCAAAACCCATTTCAACCGCTGAGATACCGGAGGACAACTGCCAGCAATCACACAAGACGTCCAAATGCACATATGGACATGTCTTCTGAATGCCACCTACGGCTCTTCCGGAAAGAGAGAGAGAGAGACAGACAGACAGACAGACAGACAGAGACAGACAGACATGCAGAGACAGACAGAGACAGACAGAGACAGACAGAGACAGACAGAGAGAGAGACAGAGAAAAACAGAGAGATACAGAGAGAGACAGAGACAGACAGACAGACAGACAGACAGACAGACAGACAGACAGACAGACAGACAGAGATAGAGAAGGGGGATACCGATAGAGACACTGAGGAGGACTGTGGAGAGAGATAAAACAGCAGGGAAGATCTTTTTAGAAAGATATGCGATATACAAATGACAGTGCCGAGCCGTGATGGAAGCCTTATGCCAATCACACGGGAAGATGATTAAGGAAGAAAGGTTTGAAATTAAAAAAAAATGCAACCCTTGTAGTAATCCAACTCAGAAATGCAACAACAAAACATTAGGCTTAATCATACACGGGACAGGCAAAAGTCATCATTGAAGCACGGATCGCCGAAAGTGGAAATGCAATTTCAAACATTTGTTTATGAAAGGTGGCTATATTTGTAGATGATTTAATTGCATTAGGGAGTTGATTCCAGATTGATTGTTGGCGCAGCTACAGAGAAAGCACGTTTGCCAACATTGAGCTTAGTTCTAGCAACAATAAGTTGTTTGAAAACGGGTGTCCTACCTGTCCTAGGGGTATCATATTTTGCTATGTGTGAGGCTTCGGAGTCATGCGAGTTCAACTGCTGATTGTACGATGATTTAAACAAGCGTTCCGCAAAATGTACCGCAAAATCGTGCCGCATTTTACACACATCAAGAATACGTAAAAGACGGCACAAAGACCCTAGTTGTGTCAGAGCGCCCTCGGTCGGATTAGTTATTGTGGTACCTCATTGTCGTTATTAATGGAGCCGGACAACATCTCCATGAGCGGGCTATATTTAACACGGAATTAAGACTCATGTGACTAACGCCACTTGTCCTCACTTGCCATCCTTGATTTCTGCACTACACGCCCCCGTGGTCACGCCTGACTGACCGGTCATTGCGGTCACGCATGAGTAACCACTCGTTGTACTATGGTCGAACCGACTACGCCTACTGTTCATCGACGTCACGGTTATTCATAAGCCAAAAATAGATCACAAGTGCTTTGCATGTGACCAGACGTCAATCACATACGCTGCGATTATTAATTCATACCGCGTCCTCGAATTGCTTTACTCCGATTACCATCCACGTTCATCCGACCTTACGCGATAATCCGTGATAACTATACGGTAATCTCCCTATAAAATTCATGATTTTATAAAATATATACCTGGTTAGTAAGTTCTTCAGAACAATAACCCTCGAAAAATTACGGCAGTGGGTTTTTGCAACGCTCGGGCCAAAATAAAAATAATCGCTTTTATCGTGCAGATTTCTGCTCTGAATGTATTTTACCATTGTAACTGTCCAAATTATGTACTGGACTATACATGAATGGAACATAACTTGTTGGAGCGAGAAGTGTGAACGGGTGCGAAAATCAGTACATACCTCGTAATGGAAGGACGCGCACGCGCACGCGCACGCGCACGCGCACGCGCACGCGCACGCGCACGCGCACGCGCACGCGCACGCGCACGCGCACGCGCACGCGCACGCGCACGCGCACGCGCACGCGCACGCGCACGCGCACGCGCACGCGCACGCGCACGCGCACGCGCACGCGCACGCGCACGCGCACGCGCACGCGCACGCGCACGCGCACGCGCACGCGCACGCGCACGCGCACGCGCACGCGCACGCGCACGCGCACGCGCACGCGCACGCGCGGACCCACACAGATGAAAACTTTTGACTCTCAATAAGCCAAATACTTCCTTCAATTAATTCTGATGATGTCGATAAATGCTGTTAAGCGTATGAGTGTGTGTGTGTGTGTGTGTGTGTGTGTGTGTGTGTGTGTGTTTGTGTGTGTGTGTGTGTGTGTGTGTGTGTGTGTGTGTGTTTGTGTGTGTGTGTGTGTGTGTATGTGTGTGTTTGTGTGTGTGTGTGTGTGTGTGTGTGTGTGTGTGTGTGTGTGTGTGTGTGTGTGTGTGTGTGTGTGTGTGTGTGTGTGTGCGTGGGGGGGGGGGTTGGGGTATGGATGTGGGTGTGGGTGTGGGTGGTGGTGGGTGTGGTTATAATTATCTGGATTGTAATCTTGATAAATGTTATTAAATGTGTTTTGATCAGATGTAAGTTGAGACTGTTGATGTAGTCTCAACATGAATATGTTTTTAGAAATATAGTTGGAAACACTCTCCATATAGATTTTATATAATGATGATGGATATGCAACCTTTTAAACGTAGAACACCTATACAATCTGACGCATAGCGACGGCTATCTATCTAGTGGCCTTGCAAACGGCAGCCGGACAACGATAAGGCTGCGATTCCCACAAGATAAATATTTAATGACACAGCCATTTCGCAGTAATGAATTCCGTTAGCATGATACTTCGACCGCCAACCATATGGTGGGTTTATTTTTTCTGCTGCTCCGCATTCGTACGCTCGACGTAACCGTGCGGGAAAATTACGTTTGCGTCATCGGTTACGCTCTGATTCGCGGATAATTACGTCACTCCACGTAGGACATGAGACTAATTATCTTATTATCTCGTACTTGTAGTACGGGCTAACACGCAGGCAACGGTTGACTGGGGTCTCTGTCCATCCTATAGGTACTAGCAACACTGTGGTGAGGTGATTTGTGAATACGACGTCAGATTTGCTGTAGACCACAACACGTGGCTTTAGATGTTTCATCAAAGGGAATGTCGTTGATTGTGAATCGTCTACAGCCTCGATGTGTTGCTCGATGCAAATATCACGAGAATTTACAAGGACATGAGTAATTTTACCTACTCTGGTATTTTCTGACACATGTGAGCAAACAGTGAGGCGTCGTTACTGAATGTTTAATTGCACCCGCTTAGCAATATAATGTTTTAAAACTATGTACAAAATATACAGTAACCAATAAAAATGTATTCAATATTTATATGATTGAAAAAAATTATGTGATGGTCAATATTTGTAAAAGTCTGCAACATTACCATAGTAGTTAACGGCCACTTCAATCATAACGGAAATTCCATAAAGTTATTATCTTACTGAGAAAAATTCTGTCAGCCGTTCTATATTGTAGTTTTTCAAGCGCCGCTCTCGCCTTCATTATTTGTCTTGCAGCGAACTCGTTGCTAAGTAAATAGTTGTTCACGTTTAACAAGATGGTAAAAACGAAAA
>OZ024865.1:33707282-33709782 GCA_964017155.1 Oasisia sp. SBJ-2009
CTGCTTGTTCCATTTGTGTCCCAGTTGATTCACCGTTCCACCGAGGATCACAACCATCTGATCTACGGTCTGCTTGATCTACTTCTCAAGTTTTCGTTTTATTTCTAAAGTATGTTTGCGTTTTGAAAATTGAGGTTTCCTTCTGGATTTTGATAATGTAGTGATGCCCCAGTTAAATATTGTTTTGGATCTGCTGTTGTTGCTCTGGGTACTCTCATGGCAATATCACTAATGCTAGAAGTATATAAGCTATCATTGCGACAACTGCAAAACTGCAGTTCCTTAATCTGTATACCGTCTTCGTCTTCTTCGCGTTAGGCGGCCAGCATCGAGCAGAACACGTCTGCTCGGACATTATGTTGCATTTTGACGGGTTGCTGTGTTTCCTAAATTTGTGTGATGAGCTAGGTGTGTAAACTAATAATAATAATAAATAAATTATAAATAAATAAGAAGATAATAATAAATAACATAAATAAATAGTTATGACAATTAAACAAATACGTTACTATTTTGTCAAACAATTATGTATAAAAATATTGTGTAAAAACAATGAGTCGTAATAAGGATGCGTCACCCACTTATCTTCACACGCAGATGACATGTCAAGTACTGAGAGTATTTAGTCAGTCCAGTCCAGTTTCCGAAGCGGTCACCAGAGTCAACCCCGACCAGTACAGCTCTAGACCTTCAGTTAACCACTTTCGCTAACACACCAGACCCTCGTTTCGAAAGGACAAAGAGCAGGAATTGTTGTGATTTATCTACGAAGGCTGTTTCACCCTGGCATTAGTGAAACATCGTAGCATGTGACACGGAGCACACACGCCCAGCTTGGCAAACAGACAAAGGGACGTTGTGTTCTGAATCGAGAAAGATGTTATTCAAATGTTCTTGCTGTCATTTTTAGGTCACACATTACCCTAGTTCACTGGCAACTTGACATTTAGACGACAACCGAATAATTACACCGCGACTGGAAGATTCCCAGACAAGTTACCTTGTTGTCGGAACGAACAGATGGTGTACAATGCTTTGAGTAATACCGTCGAACGAATACTAAACCAAATAAAGACGGATATGGAACACTTACATTTACAAGGAAGCCAATGTCGTTCTACAACCGATATAAATGAAGCGACTGTCCTTCTATAACCACTAGAAGGAAGCCATTGTCATTCTACAACCGTTAGAAGGTAGCCACTGCCATACAGCCACCAATAGAAGAAAGCCACTGTCCTTCTACAATAATTAGAAGGATGCCACTGTCCTTCTACAACCGTTAGAAGGAAGCCACTGTCCTACAATCACCACTAGAAAAAAGCCACTGTCCTTCTACAATCACTAGAAAGAAGCCATTGTCCTTCTACAACAACTAGAAAGAAGCCACTGTCCTAAAACCGTTAGAAGGAAGCCACTGACCTTCTACAACCGCTAGAAGGAAGCCATTGTCCTACAACCGTTAGAAGGAAGCCACTGTCCTTCTACAACCGCTAGAAGGAAGCCACTGTCCTACAACCGTTAGAAGGAAGCCACTGACCTTCTACAACCGCTAGAAGGAAGCCACTGTCCTACAACCGTTAGAAGGAAGCCACTGACCTTCTACAACCGCTAGAAGGAAGCCACTGTCCTACAACCGTTAGAAGGAAGCCACTGACCTTCTACAACCGCTAGAAGGAAGCCACTGTCCTATGATCGCTGTGCGTCTGTGACATTGTGATTTATTATCATTAATACACGATTGTAGCCGTTCGTTTAATTAAGATACAGAAACAAGCTGCGTAAATTAATTATTGGATACGCCATAAATTTTGAATTAAATTGATTGTAGCAATATTACCTATTTATCAACACGTCCCTACAGTTATCACAGGTACGTGCGTTTATACAACCTCACGTGTGTAATTGTATAATTTGATATCACTGCATGTGTTATATGGTCAGATGTACATATGCACAGGCATATACCATTGCATTTGTTAAGATTGTCATATGTGTATGTATACCGGTATTTTACATGCAATACAGTGCAAGGCAAAACAGGTGTTTGTATTCAATTGATCTATTTTATACTATTTTAACAAGTTGTAATGTTTAGTCATGTTGTATATTCAATTGATCTATTTTACACTATTTTAACGAGTTGTAATTTTTAGTCATGTTGTATGTTCCATTTTGCTATAAACAAATATTTTTATAAATGTATATATTCATATTCACATTTCTAAATGTATATATTCATATTAGCGAACATTTACAGTTTTACTATCCGACATTTTTATCGTTTTAATTTTACTAGACATTCTAATTAGTAACACTTTCATATATTGTTACACTTTCATAAATAGTTTTACTAATACACATTAATGGATTTGTTATCAACCATAATGTTCTTATTGTACTATTCAGCCGCTTTGGCTGCCAGTGAAGTGAATAAACTATATTATTTACAGGTGTGCAAAATAAGCGATGTTGTTAGGCGTGATTCACACTGCCGCCT
>OZ024865.1:33722282-33724782 GCA_964017155.1 Oasisia sp. SBJ-2009
ACCGATAAACCACTCCTTTGTTATCAGCTGTTGTTTATTTGTTTACCGAAATATATAGGCTATTTTTTATTTAGGAGCTCTTTGTTATTTTTAAGTTTGGATACGTCACAGTCTACGCCCGCTACACAAGTGTCGAGATTGTCCACACGTGAAATGCTTCATTGACTGCATTTTCACGACACACGGCACTTTAAGTGCTCTGATAACGACGCCTACGAATCTTTTATCAGCAACTTGACGACGTTGCACGATCATGGCTGTGCGCCTCGTCAGTTTAACAATAGCAATAGCCGTTAATGTAAACATCTTCGGCCCACGAATAGCCCACGGGAGGCAGAAAATAAATTCTACAGTTGCACTCGAATAGAAACAGCGATATCGAAGTGTTGTAAAAACGCACACAAGTGTGGTAGTATACATGTCGCCCAGACGAGGAGTTGACATTTTCCAATGTCGTAGTTCCGTATTTTATGAAAGACTAAGACTAGTCCTACTGCGCGTGTCATATTGCATTTTGTGAAATATTTTTTTTAATCCGCAGCAGAAACAACACACGGTAAGTGGTCGCTCATATGTTATTAACTGTATCTGCTCGTACAGACGTAGCAGCACCAAGACTACGGGATGAATTACCTGTGAACATTCGTGCATCTGGAACATTATCTATATTTAGAAAGTGTTTAAAGACATCTTTTTATTAGACATTTTACTTAATTCAAATTGTTGTGAAATCACGGACACTGCTTTATAATTTATTTTTAATATTATACACGTTTTAATCAGTGTTTATGTTTTAGATGAATTTATAGATAATTTACATACACAAATTTAGTAAATGTTTTAATTTTATATTAACTTATATAATTTACAGAGGTTTAGTACTGTACATCTTTAAAACAGTGTTTAATTTATTTTAAATTGTTTTATATGATTTATATAATTTACATACAAAGGTTTAATAGAATACATCTTAAACAAATTGATTTGATTTATATTAATTTATATAATTTACATTTATATTTATTAATACATTTATTATATGTTTCGTACAGCGCATCGATCCGCCATGCGGAAATTAGCGCTATAGAAAAACATTATTATTATTATTACTCGTACAACGCGTGCGGAGGAGACGAATGCAGCAGACTATGAAAAACAACGTTACTAGTCCGATAATAGCATAAGTATATAGTCATTGTAGATGAATATTCGTAAGCAGTGTCATTATGGTTGTAAATAACTTGTTATCATATCTTGCCTAACATTGATACCTATATAAAGTTCACATTATCCGAAAATCCGACGGCATAATCTATAAAACATTATATTATGCGATAAATCAAACTTATGTTAAAATATAAGCGACATACGGTTATGACATAATATGTTGAACACGTTTTCATTCAAGCGAACAGTAACATCGCTGTATTAGCAAAGGTGACCAAATAAATATGTTGAACTACTTTTCAAAGGAACAACGGTATCGCTGTATTCGCAGAGGTAGCGTTTTCACCTTGGGATACATGTTCATATACACTTGAGATTAATGAAAACGCGTGTACACGCTATAGTATTCTACACAGATCTGCTTGAGTAGACTAAATATATCATGCATGATTAATACAAATTTTAGTAGTGATTGTAACGGACTGGATTAAAGGATTCCGCGTATGCGGGTCACGTGGGTCACACACGTTTGTGTCATCAACGTGACTGAAGGTTATAAATAAGATATACACATGGGCTGAATTTAGACTGGACATAAGATGTAGTGCCTGGCCTTTCAGAATACACTGTATTGTAATTACACCGAAGATCAGAATGAATTAATACCTTAAAGATGTGGGTCGACCTAGATATACAGAGATACACGTAACAGTGCGGGTATACAAGATATTTGTCAGCTGTTAATATGGTCGTAAAATGTTCGCAAACTGAACATTTCCCTGTCGAATGCTCGACGCTAAGCAAAAATGCATAAATTTGCTGGATCTTGCTTAATCTGATGTCACACTCTATATATGTTGTGTTTTATCGTTTTGTCGTCTTATCTTGTAACGTGACTACAATATCGATGAGTCTAGCCGTGCTGTTCCCTATAGGAGTCTATTGTGTCAGAACTACATCGTACACGGACGTATCTACCATATCATATGTCGCTAACACACCATATATATATATATATATATATATATATATATATATATATATATATATATATATATATATATATATATACATACATACATACATACATACATACATACACATACATATCCACATGCACACATTCACGTTCATATCCATATTTATATACATTCACAAATACGCACACGACCGCACACACACACACACACACACACACACACACACACACACACACACACACTCACACACACACACACACACTCACACACACACACACACACACACACGACACACACACGCACACACACACACACACACACACACACACACACACACACACACACACACACAC